>OY754933.1:4479044-4866602 GCA_963576535.1 Plemyria rubiginata
CTCTTTGTGTGGCGCGAGAAGTATATACTGTAATAGTAGACCTTTGATAAGCGGCATACAGATGATAAGCCTCATGTGCTAATTACACCGTGTAGTGTTTGTATCTATCTAATAGATACAATACTCTGTCTCACCTGTACAAGCGGTTGTCAGTCTCCTGTCAACTGTCAGTGTCATGCTCCTCACCTGTCAATGTCGAGAGAATGTCAGAGATACAGATTGGCGGGAGAACAGGGGGTCATGAAGGGAACCTGAAAAGGGAGAAGGAAACTCGAGGACCTGGAAAGGGGACCGGCTTGGTGTAGTGTGTGAGCCAGGGTTTTAGTAAAATACGGGATTTTACACACCGGCAACCACACTCTTCAAACCGAAACACAGCGTTGCTGCTTGGCGGCAGAAAAAGGCGTGGTGGTAGTACTTCCCCGGACGAGCCATACACAAAGAGCTCTACACTTTTTTGATTGTATGGTTCTGAATGCTGGGCAACTAAAGGGCGGATGAAAGAAGAGTGAGGGAGATGAAAATGTTGAGATCGATGAGTGGTGCATCTAAAAAGAATGGGCAAGATTAGAATTAAGTTTATTATAGGCCAGTTTTTAAGTGGCGCCAGTGACTGAAAATTATTAAAAAAAAAATAATTAGTTTTATTTAATTTTATCGGCTAATCAGTAAGTAAGAGTGTACGTTGCTATTAATTTTTGTAATAAAAATCCAATTAAATAATAAA
This sequence comes from Plemyria rubiginata, assembly GCA_963576535.1. Taxonomy (NCBI): domain Eukaryota; kingdom Metazoa; phylum Arthropoda; class Insecta; order Lepidoptera; family Geometridae; genus Plemyria; species Plemyria rubiginata. Next base: position 4,479,772 of record OY754933.1, read on the forward strand.
AAGTTTTATTGCAATCTGACTCATATCTCATGTAGGTTACCTAGTTCCTCATTTCAAAATAAAATCCTAGGGGCTGTAATTCTTAGGCACGGTAGATTTTTTTTTTTTTTCAGATATTGTGGCACGTTACCACGTACCGCACTTACCTACCTACCATGATGTTCCATCAGCACTGGACAAAATGTGAATAAAAAGGACATCTAAATAAATAAATAATATTTGGCGGACATTTCACACATCACTATTATAAAGCATCGAGTTACTTTTATAAATAAAATGTTTGTCTATGTAAGAAAACACCCTTTGTTTTGTGTTAGTTTTTGTCGAACCCACGACCTAACCATGCACGACCGAACCATGCGTGAGGGACTTCACAATTTATTTGATTTAAATTTACAAACACTTTTCAAAATAGTTTGATCTTTACTATTTACAATACATAAAAAGTCGTGAAAAACTAACAACCAGATCACAAAGATCAGAATCACAAAGATTTTATAATGTCCCAAAACTTATTCTCCGAGCGCGAGGGAGCGGTAAATATTCGGATTCAAAACCCGCTCGGAGAATATCTTTTGGGACATTATAAAACCTTTGTGTTAAGTGTTGTGTAAATACTAATAAAACTAGTAGAAAAGCTTAAAAAAAAGGCGAAGTATAAACCAAGCGATAAGTAAATACAACATTCCAACAGTGTAGTTTCCTAGCTTAAGCCATTTCTGCCGCCGGATGGCTTGGTTGGTGTTCTTCAAGCCATCTTTCACGACGTATTTTCTCACGCCAAGACACCACATGACGGTATACCAGTCCCAGTCAATGGTCTTCATTTCGAAGTTGTATAATAGCTGGTCTGCGGGAGACATTCGGTTCCACAAGGAGTTTAACTTGGTGTCGTCAAAGTTCCAAGAGTTCCTCAGGAAAAACTCGAAGATTCTTCCTAGTTTGTCGTATTTCTCGTAGACATGGACGAACCTGTTTTAAATACAATACAAAATGAGTTATAATAATGAGACGACCTCTGTGGCGCACCGGGCGAGAGCCTGCCTGCGACGCAAGAGGTTGCGAGTTCGATTCCAGCCTTGGAACCAATTTGTGTGCGATCTGCATAAATTTGTTCCAATGGTCTGGGTGTTTTCTATGTATAATAAAAAAATCTATCTATGTAAGTATATAATGTATTAAATATATCAGTTATCTAGTACCTATAACACAAGCTTTGAATAGCTTACTTTGGCGCTAGGCGCTAGATAGTGCTGTGTGGATTGTCCAGCATTATTTATTTATTTATTTAGTTGTTTTAGCATCCTACTATATTATAAACGCGAAAGTTTGTAAGTATGGATGGATGGATGGATGGATGGATGTTTGTTACTCTTTCATGCCGGAACGGCTGAACGGATCTGGTTGAAACTTGACAGAAGTACATAGATTATAGTCTGGAATAACACATAAGTTACTTTTACGACGGTAAAGAGTTCCACGAATAAGAATTTCTATTTAGGTTTGAATTGTAGCAAACTTACGATTTCAGCTCTTTAGGCTTCTTTAAACCGAAGACCTTGATGACGGCATCCACAGTATACGCTGGTATGTAGTGAAGCAGCCAGGACAGGATCCAGTAGACCGCGCGATTGTTGGTCTCGCAAAGATAAAGGTACCAGATGGCGAGCGGTGACACAATGCTCCGGCATTTGTTTCGCATCGGCTCCGAGATGTGCCCTGCAAGAGAGAAGAGTAGTAGAGCTCTTTGTGTGTCTCGTCCGAGGAAGTACTACCACCACGCCTTGTTCTGCCGCCAAGCAGCAACGCTGTGATTCGGTTTGAAGTATGGTCGCCGGTGTAATTACAGGCACATGAGGCTTAACAACTGTATGCCTCAAATTGCTGGACCCAGGGCAGTGCATCGTAGGCTTACGAGGCAATGCTTGGCCACTTTTTGTTGATCGTCTGCTTGTTATCAGCTAAGGCAATGCTTTTGAGGTGATGGTTACCACTTACCATCTGCTTGTTATCAGCTAGTTGTATCAATAATGAGATATAGATATAGCTTTCTATAGTAAAGTATAATAAATAAATAAATAATAAATAATGCTGGACAATCCACACAGCACCATCAAGCCCCAAAGTAAGCTATTCAAAGCTTGTGTTATGGGTACTAGATGACTGATTTTAATACATTATATACTTATATAAGGAGGCTTATTATCAAACAGTGGACCTTTCGAGACGGATATAGCAAGATGATAAAACGATCCACTTACTGAAAGTAACACCACAGTTTGTAGTACTCAAGTTGAGAATGTTGACATCATTCTCTGGCCTGACCGCCGCCTCCCAGGCCGCTGCGATGGTGGCATTGTTGACGTAGTCCACGGGTACGAACGACAGCTTGCTCGTGCTATTCACGTAGAGCACGCGGATGACGCCTAAGCCTACGCCTATGACGATCTGAAACACGATATTCATTTAAACACCGAGTTGCTGTTTCGGTTTGGAGAGTGTGGTCGTCGGGGCTTATTTACTAGCACGACTTGTCATGTGCTTTTATTGAGCAAGGCTCGAAAAAAGCATGTTTTAGCTCGAAAATAAGCACGTGTGTCCGTAGCTTAAAGGACACACGTATGCTTTCGAGCTAAAAGCATGATTTTTCGAGCCTTGCTCAATAAAAGCACGTGTGAACTGGTCGTGCTAGTAAATAAGTATGCTTCTTTGGTTGATTTTTGAGCATGCACAAAATAAGCAAGCTTATTTTTGAGAGCGTGTGTCAGTACCATTGTGACCGTTTTGATTTTGATTTTTGCTCGCACTTTTGGGATATTTTCAATTCAATTCATGACAATTCAATTATGTACTTTTCTTTTGATTTTCACCTAGTTATCTTCTCTGGTCTGTCTTTCTTCTAATACCTACCTATGCAGGTATATGCAGCAGCTGATGATATATAATATAGTAATAATGTAAAATAATATTGAATGTTTAGTATGTAATGTAATATTATTTTCATCCCACCATCTCGGAAAGAGTATATTTGCTCTTCAATATCTGAGTGTAAAAGCCGTTTTTATTCTCTAGAGGATAAAGTAAATTGAATTTAGAACATCGTGTGCACTAAGTTTGTGAATTAAAAAAACATTAAACCTATTTACTGCTACCTCTATGGTGCGGAATATATCATACAACTTTTTTTTAATTTGTTAAAAACTCAGACTCGGAACCTTCTTGGTGTTCTTTTTTCAATTTGCTTTGTACGCGGTTCTTTACGCGGCATTTTTTCACGTCATTGTTAAACCTTATATTAAAAACAAGAAACTTGAAAACAAGTGAAAAAACTAAAATGAGTGATTCTAGCGACGAGGAAGTTTGTTTGACGCCAACATGTGATTGTAAACGTTTTTTTTTTTGCATTTAGTCATTTCCTCGCTGAGGTGGAATGAAAAGTTACGTGTTGCACTCGAGTCCAAAGATTTTTCACCTCGTGCTCTTTTGATTCCCTCGCTAACGCTCAGGATTCTATATTTGAATCACTCGCTGCGCTCGTGATTACATTTTAGAATCCTTCGCTTGCTCGGTCATCAAAATTGAACACGCGGTTAAAAAGCAACTTTGCACTCTTGTATAACAAATAACTATTAAAATTCCACCATGACTTGTAAACTGTTTTTACTAATAAAGTTTCTGTATCTGTATGTGTTATATAAATGTATTACATTCATTGAGAACTAGTTTACTTACCCCGCTAGGTCCATACATGCAACTATTGTCCAGCCAACCGGGCGTAGGTTCGACGTATGAGCACAAAACTGAAAATAATGAATGAATGAAAATACTTATTATCGTCGTTTATTTGACACCACTAAAAATATTGCCATCCGTTTCTAGAAGACCGAAACAATCTTCAACCGCTACAATTTTAGAGCTATCAGATTAGGTTAGTTTAGGATAATGCAACAACAGAAACCATTAACTCTTACCGATAGAGGGTCTGACAATAGTCACCCGCATATCTCCACTCTCAGTGCGAACTATCTCCTCGGCGATTGCTTTTGTGAAAGTGTAAGTATTCGGCCAGTCCTTTATTAGACTAAAACAAAAATGAATATCGATAATACGCAGTGTTCGGTAGCCATAAACTAAGCTTCTAAAAAAGGCCGGACACGTGACGTGTGACGTGCGACGTACCTAGCAGTTAGTGTATCCAGCTGATCGTCCTCTATCCCTGCCAGCTCGATCATGACGTCAGGGGACGCGGGGCAGTCGTAGAACTGTTCCATCAGCTCTCCTCCGACCCTGCGCGACGTGGTGTGACTGTATGCTGTTGACACGTGGATGAATGATCTGGAAAACACCGTATCACTATCACTATCACTACATAGTATAGAACAAAGTCGCTTTCTCTGTCCCTATATCCCTGTCCCTATGTATGCTTAAATCTTTAAAACTACGCAACGGATTTTGATGCGGTTTTTTTCAATAGATAGAGTGATCCAAGAGGAAGGTTTATGTATAATACATGCATGATATAGTAGAAAAACAATGTGCACCGGTGCGAAGCAGGGGCCCGCGGGCGGGTCGCTCATGGAACTGAGAAAACCATTTCTGTGGGGTCGCTAGTATATTTTAGAGCGCATTATGAACAAACGCCTCGTAAACTATTTGGAATCTAACAACCTTCTTTCATCATCCCAATTTGGTTTTCGCAGCGGCCGCTCTACGAATGATGCAGTGCACGAACTGGTCAACTCTATCGTAACAAACCTCGATGAGCGAAGGAAGTGTCTGACCTTATTCCTCGACTTGGCCAAAGCCTTTGACACGGTCTCAATCCCTCACCTGATAGCGAAGCTTGAACAAATGGGAGTGAGGGGTCTCCCTCATGACCTCTTTAGAGACTATCTATGTAACAGGAGACAGCGTGTCAAAATTAACAAATGGGTTAGTTCTGAACAGACCGTGAGTTATGGTGTCCCGCAAGGGAGCATTCTTGGACCCACGCTTTTCCTCTGTTACATAAACAGCCTCTGCAATATGCACATTTTAAACGGTAAAATACTCACTTTCGCTGACGATACGGCTCTGTTCTTCAGTGGGGACACGTGGGATGAGGCATACGCTTATGCTCAGGAAGGACTCCATAAAGTCTGTGTATGGCTCCGGCAGAACGTACTAACTCTAAACGTCTCTAAAACCAAATATGTAGCTTTTGCCCATAGATCGAACCTTCTCCCTCCACCTAGATTAACCATGAAAGCCCATACCTGTGCCGCCAGTTCTTCCAGCTGCGTCTGTCCCCCACTTGTCAGAGCGGAGTCACTAAAATATCTTGGCGTCACAATAGACCAATCACTTACCTTTAAGCCGCATATTGAGATCCTTGTCACCCGTCTACGCAAGCTCATATTTATATTTAAAACCCTCAAGCACATAGCCGACCGTAGAATTATAAAACAAGTATATCTTGCTCTCTGCCAAGCAATAATAGATTACTGCATCACCTCATGGGGTGGTGCAGCCAAGACTCATCTCATCTTACTGGAAAGGGCGCAAAGAATCATCCTGAAAACTAGTGCCGGCCTCCCATATCGCTACCCTACCACAGATCTCTACAAACAATGGGATGTGCTTACTATCAGACAATCTTTTATACTACATATCACCCTCAAAAAGCACACCCAAATAGCCTTTGATCCTGAAAAGATGAAAGAAAAACGTAGAATGGGCTCTGTTTGCCTTACTGTTGGCTTTCGCACCAGTCTCTCTCGTCATTTCTTCTGCTTCCTCGGCCACTATTTATATAACAAAATTAATAACATTCTCACAATTTATCCCGTTCCCAAGCACAAGTGCAGAATTATTGTATCCAAATATCTAAAAACATTAAATTATGATGAAACCGAACGAATGATCATCCCTATAAGGTAGAACTCAGGTATAGAGGACAAAATACACCTAGGCCCATCATTATATACCTACCTAATGTCATCATCAAACCACGATTACTCCCACCCGCATTCATAGGTACTTACATATGTACGCACACGCATTCTCACCTACCTGCGCCCTCACTGCACGAAGGACACACCGCTCAACACACCTACCTATTATACTATACCTACACTACCTACTATACCTATATAACACACTATGAGACACCACACCACGCACCACACATCAACACACAAACAAATTCCATAAACTACATACCCAAATAATTACATATTAGATTTACATAGCTAGTAGTACCTACCTATTAAGTTTTTATTTTATTATTGTTTTGTTTTTCTTTTCTTTATACAAAGTGTATTTTATGTAATGGTATACCCGCGGAGCAGAGGCCTGGTGACCTGTATTACAGGTTTTTTTTAAACCTATCTCAGGCACCAGTCTCACGCAAAACAGGTACCTACCTAAACCTCACATCATAACACCTCCTTTATTGTTTATGTTACCTTTTTGTGATGAGAAAATAAACATATTTTTACTTTTTTTTTTTTAGTATAAAGATAAAATAACTAGGTGTACGCAATCACATTGCACTCAGTTCAGCAGAAAAAATAATTATGATCCAAACCAGTTTTCCCACAAAAACTTTCAATTCAATTCAATATTTTATTGCTTACACATGGTTTAATTTATGTACATACATAGTTTTTAGGTGTACGGTGAGTATCACATGAACCCTGCATAGGGTGTAGCAACATGAACCCTGCATAGGGTGTAGCAACATGAACCCTGCATAGGGTGTAGCAACATGAACCCTGCATAGGGTGTAGCAACATGAACCCTGCATAGGGTGTAGCAACATGGACCCTGCTTAGGGTGTAGCAACATGAACCCTGCATAGGGTGTAGCAACATGAACCCTGCATAGGGTGTAGCAACATGAACCCTGCATAGGGTGTAGCAACATGAACCCTGCATAGGGTGTAGCAACATGAACACTGCATAGGGTGTAGCAACATGAACCCTGCATAGGGTGTAGCAACATGAACCCTGCATAGGGTGTAGCAACATGGACCCTGCTTAGGGTGTAGCAACATGAACCCTGCATAGGGTGTAGCAACATGAACCCTGCATAGGGTGTAGCAACATGAACCCTGCATAGGGTGTAGCAACATGAACCCTGCATAGGGTGTAGCAACATGGACCCTGCATAGGGTGTAGCAACATGAACCCTGCATAGGGTGTAGCAACATGGACCCTGCTTAGGGTGTAGCAACATGAACCCTGCATAGGGTGTAGCAACATGGACCCTGCATAGGGTGTAGCAACATGAACCCTGCATAGGGTGTAGCAACATGAACCCTGCATAGGGTGTAGCAACATGAACCCTGCATAGGGTGTAGCAACATGAACCCTGCATAGGGTGTAGCAACATGGACCCTGCTTAGGGTGTAGCAACATGAACCCTGCATAGGGTGTAGCAACATGGACCCTGCATAGGGTGTAGCAACATGAACCCTGCATAGGGTGTAGCAACATAAACCCTGCATAGGGTGTAGCAACATGAACCCTGCATAGGGTGTAGCAACATGGAGGTAGGCCGAGGTTTTAAATTAATTTAAATAGGTAGTTAATCTCGTTAATTAGATAAGTTTAATCTTTTATAATAGGTACCGAAAAAAAAACAGAACAAAGTTTGATACATCGATTGCTAAATTGAAAAAGTTAGGGTACATAAGTGTTTTAAATATTAATTTTTATAAAATAAATAGTTAAATTTTGATTTATAAAGTTGTTCATAAAAAAACGTCGGTCTATCTTCCGTTCCACTAAATTTTAACAATTATTTTTATATTATTATTTTTATCTTATCTTATTAAATTGATATAATATTATTCTCTGAATCTACCGTTTCTTAATTATTATTATTTTTACACAAATCTGTTTCTTACAAACTTACTTGTAATCTTTTCTAACAAAACATTGCTAATAAGTACCTAATTCTATTTTAATTTAATTACTTTGAAAGTGTGTGTGAAAAATGTATGTGCCCAATGCCAGTGATCTTAAACGGTGAAGGAAAACATCGTGAGGAAACCAGTTAGTATTCTAACAGCGGCGATGGGCTTGCAACCAGTCGTATCGCATACTAACTACTGCAAAATGTGGGTATGTGCTAAATGTTATGTTTGGACGTACCTCTGACTACCCTTAGGCGTCCTCAATGAATCTTGAGTTACTTGGTACTCAGAGATCTGAGGGGATAAATACCGTGCCTGGGGAAAGTCGTGAAGCTGCTTTTTTGTACTTACTTAAGCTTTTTACAGGCCTTTCCAAGCTTGACCGTCTCCCTAGTGCCTCTGATGTTGGTCAGGGTAGCTAGTCTGATAGCTTCATCAAACCTGATGGTAGCTGCTACGTGGAACAGGATATCTACCTGGAAACAAGGTATTGACTGAATGCTTTAACAAGTCTACTTACCTACATACTTTCTTGGATCAGTTGAGCTATCTATAGATCGTTTGCAACGGTCTGCAGATAGCTCAACTGTTTCATATGTATTTTGTATATTTTGTACATTTTGTAAAAAAAAATAACTATTAATTGTAATTTTCTTTGTAAATAAAGGTTTTTTGGTTGCCTACATACTTCTTCTTCTTGTCGTGTCACTAGTTTCTTTCGAAATAGTGTGGTGAAAGGATTTTAAGTGCGTCTCATGAGGCTCCTTTCGAGCACTTGACTACAACAATTGGTTTTACAACGTGCTGGTTTCCTCACGATGTTTTCCTCCACCGTTTGAGAGTTGGCATTGTGCACACAAATTTTTGAAGTGAAAAAATCATTGTTGCACGACCGGTTTTGAACCCACGACCTTAGGATCGGAAGGCGGGGCTGTTACCACTAGACCACCAGTGCTCTCTATTAGTTAAATACATACATACATTACATACTACATATAAGACAATGTTTTTTTATAATATATTGGTGGACGTCTCACTCAGCACTATCTAGCCCCAAACTAAGCACAGCTTGTGATATGGGAACCATTCTTATTACACCGACACCCTTCAAACCGAAACACAGCGTTGCTGCTTGGCGGCAGATAAAGGCGTGGTGGTAGTATTTCCCCGGACGAGGCACACACAAAGAGCTCTACTACTCCATTACACCAGTATTATGTAACAACCAGAAAAAAATTAAGGGCTGTTTTCAGCAGAGGCTACGGATGATAGTAACGCCGTCAGAACTGTTAAATAAATAAATAAATAAATATTATATAAAAAAAAAAATATTAAAAGAATATTATATATTTTTAAATTACCTACTTAAATTTATATTTAATAGATATTTTTTATTATACATAGAAAACACCCAGACCATTGGAACAAATTTCTGCAGATCGTACACAAATTTGTTCCGAGGCGGGAATCGGACCCGCAACCTCTTGCGTCGCAGGCGAACTCTCGCCCGCTGCGCCACTGAGGTCGTCAAAAAAACATAATAAACATAATAGTGGTGATTAAATTATATAGTACGTAATTATATAGATAGTACCCGTCAAACTTCTTGGCCATCGCGCGAGGTGGTAGGGGAAAGGTTTGCACTCTTCGCACCACCAAAGAGACCTATTTTTCGTTTCTTTTTCATTCAAGGTCGTTTGTCCAAGAAGTTTGACGGATACTATAAGTACCTTCTGTTCTTTCTTGTCTGTATGTTTCTTCTGTGTGTTGTTGTCAAATAAACATATATATTCTATTCTATTCTATTCTATTCTTCTACCTCGTCAGTGATGGTCTTCCAGTCTTCCTCGCTGATAGCAAGACCGATCTCAGCGACGTCTCCTGCGACAGCCACTATCCTTTCATCGAGGTAAGGTTTCTTTGCGCGAGCGGCGTCAAATACCTAAAAAAAACAATTTTAAGAAACTGAAAAGTATATTATAACCAAACATTACCTATACTAACACTGTATCACTAAAGAGCCGTGACAACCGTAAAACGGATTCTTGTTCGCAAAATTTTCATAATTTATAAGAATCAATAGTACAGGGTACCCCGTGAGGTTCTGTGGTGGGCTATGAAAGAGAAAGGAGTGCCTGGGAAGTACCTGCAGCTTATACGGGCCATGTACAGCCGAGCTAGTACACAAGTCAGGTCCGAAGCTGGCGTTACCGATAAGTTCAATGTGTCTGTAGGCTTGCACCAAGGATCGGCTTTAAGCCCCTTTTTGTTCCTCCTGGTAATGGATGCATTGACATCGGACATACAGGAGGAGGCACCTTGGTGCATGCTGTTCGCCGACGACATTGTTCTTATCGGAGAGGACGCAACTGAGGTCCAAAGCAGGCTGGTAAAATGGCAGGGGAAATTGGAGAATTTCGGTTTAAAGATCAGTAGGACCAAAACAGAACACTTGTTTTGTGACTTCGGTGGTCCCTCCAATTTCGCCAATATTGCCTTAGATGGTGTATCCCTACCAGCCTGTTCCGATTTTCGGTACCTCGGTTCAGTAGTACAGAATGATGGTGAGATTGACAGGGATGTAAAAAGTAGAATAAATGCAGGATGGATGAAATGGCGAGAAGTCACAGGAACAACCTGCGATCCAAGAATGCCCCTAAAACTAAAGGGGAAAATATACAAAACCATTATAAGACCCGTCGTTTTGTATGGATCGGAGTGTTGGGCCACAAAAGGGACGGATGAAAGAAGAGTGCATGCAGCGGAGATGCGAATGTTGAGATGGATGTGTGGAGTGACGAGAATGGATAAGATAAGGAATGAGTTTATTAGAGGCAGTTTGAAAGTGGCGCCAGTGACCGAAAAAATGAGGAGTAATAGGTTAGCGTGGTATGGGCATGTTATGAGAAGGGATGAATGTCATGTAACGAAAAGAGTGTTAGGAATGAATGTAGATGGATTAAGGAGTAGAGGCAGGCCAAAGAAAAGATGGATGGATTGTGTGAAAGATGACATGGGAAAGAAAGGAGTGACTACTGAGATGACGAATGATAGAGGAAAGTGGCGAGAAAAAACCTGTTGTGCCGACCCCACATAAAGTGGGATAAGGGCAGGAAGAAGAAGAAGAGTCTTATTATACTCTGATTTTCAAAAATTGCAAATAGTTTTGCAAAAATATAACCGATCTCTACGAGTTTTCTTCCTAAAAAGTTTGCACTAAGTACGAAACGAAAAAAGCATTAATATTTTACGCGATATACAGAGTGAATTATTGTTACGGGCCAGAGCAGGTACCTTAACCGTTATTTACAGAAAAACGTTCTGGTAGGACCTTCCATAACTTTGTGTTATTCTGAGGTGCATTCACATATTTTGGAAAAAAATTATAATCAGAGAAAAAAATGCAAATTACCAATTTTATTGTTGATTCTGATCAATGTTGGCTCTTAAAAACCGTATCCTGTAAATAAAACGGTTAGTTCCTTAACCGTTAAATTACCTGCCCTTACTGGTCCGTCTCAAAAATTCACTTGTTATTTTATACATTCAGTTGTTATTTTAACATACCGGGTCACTGAGCATCTCTTTCAGCCTCTCCTGTATGGTCTTGCCTTTCTTCGGGCGTAGCAGTACGAAAACTTTTTTTATTTCGCATGATCTGAAATGAAAAGCAAAGAGAATACCTAATTGATTGTGTTAGCAAAACGAACGAAAAACTTATAGTTAACTTGGGCGATTTGGTATTTTATGTATCTATGTTTGTCCGGCCATAACTTTAGAAACGTTTATCCGATCTGCATGAAATTTCTAATAAATAACGCTGGACAATCCACACAGCACCATCTATCCCCAAAGTAAGCTAATCAAAGCTTGTGTTATTGATACTAGATAACTGACGAGTATGTAAGGATATAATCCTACTAATATTATAAACGTGAAAGTTTGTATGGATAGATGGATGGATGGATGGATGGATGGATGGATGGATGGATGGATGGATGGATGTTTGTTACTCTTTCACGCCGGAACGGCTGAACGTATCTGGATGAAACTTGGCAGAGAGATACATTATAGTCTGGAATAACACATAGGTTACTTTTTATCCCGTGGGAATACCGGGTGTTGGCAGTTTTGCATTTTACCGTATTTAGCTGTAATATATATTTTAGTTCCTAAATAATAACTAGATGTCGCCACAGAAAAGATTAGCACGCGCTATCGTTGCGTTTTGAGCAATGACTGATATCAGCAATCGCATTTTAAAAATTTTCTGATTTCCGACAGGATCACCGTGATTTAAATCTGCGCGGGTGAAACCGCGGGGCGCAACTAGCCAACTAGTGTATTAAATCATATCAGTTATCTAGTACCCATAACACTAGCTTTGAGTAGCTTACTTTGGGGCTAGATGGTGCTGTGTGGATTGTCCAGCATTATTCTATCTGTATGCCTCAAGTTGATGGACGCAGGGCAGAGCATAAACTCACCTGATTAACTTTTCAATAAGCTGCTTGCCAATGAACCCTGAGCCACCAGTCAGAAACACCGTTAATCCATCGTAGAACTTCTGAATCTCCGAGTCCCCTCGTGCCATCGCTTCGTTCATAGCGCGCTGGTAGGACAGACCCTGGATCTCGGCAGCCACCGCCGGATCCATCTTGTTCTACTGCACAGAAAATAACATTTAATGCTCATTTTCTGAAAGCGCGATCAACTAACCCCCGGTTTTGCGCGATCAACACTAATCAGCTGTCAAGTCACTTTCTATCTCTATCTAATTTGAAGTAAAAGCTGAAATAGCAAGTGAATTGACAGCCAAATAGTGTTGATCGAGCTTTCATATACCGAGGGTTAAACATTGACATAACATAAGACTATATTATTTGAAAAAAACTGAAACTGAAACAGCTTCACGACTTTGATCCCCAGGCACGGTAGATATCCCTTCAGATCTCTCAGTACCAAGTACTTACTCAAGATTCTTTGAGGATGTCTAAGGTACGTCCAAACATTACATTTGGCACATACCCACATTTTGCAGTAGTTAGTATTCCATACGTGACAGGTTGCAAGCCCATCGCCGCTGCTAGAATACTAACTGGTTTCCTCACGATGTTTTCCTTCACCGTTTGAGAGCACTGGCATTGCGCACATAAATTTACATGGATTTAGAATTAAACTTAAAATACATCTCTTTGATAATCAAAAGAAGCAAGAAGCTCTTAAACACGATACAAGTATAATATAATATAATATAATATTCACTTACCTCGCTCTTAGTTTTATTTCTCGGCTTGTGTTCTATTTTATATTGCTATTTAAGTTCGATTTTATTTTAATTTTTGTATTTTTCTCTACTCTAATTACTCTTTGTTTATGTATCTATACGTCTTATTTGTTTCTGTTCATACACTTCTTGGTAATTATGTGGGTTGGATGTCCGTGACATCACTGCGCGGCCCTGACGGAAGACCAGCGTTAGTTGCTAGCCAACTGACTTAATGCTGAGTCGTCCCTGACTCAGCATTAGGTCAGTTGGCTTTTTCTTAATTTCATAGGTATCTTAGTAGTATTATTTTTTTTTCTTTGTATTATGTTTGTTATTTATAAGTGCCTAGTTAAGTTTTTGCAAATAAATATGTTTTCTTTCTTTCTTTCTTAAATTTTTCGATAGAAAAATCCATTGGTGCACGACCGGATTCGAACCTGCGACCTTACGGTCGGAAGGCGGGGTCACTTCCACTAGACCACCGCTGCTCTAATAAGACTATTATATAAATGCTAAAAATAACTTTTTGAAAAAACCCCGACTTCAAATGCACACATTTATGATTTACCTATGATTTAGATATGAATGATTCAAATGGGACCTATGGGAAGCACCAGCTTTCAAATTAAGGAATCATCAAAATCGGTTCCCCAAGTCGAAACTTCTGAGGTAACAAACTTATAGAAATAGTTGAATGGATAACCTCTTTTTTGAAGTCGGTTTAAAATAAAAAAAAATAAAAAAACTCAACCTACTTGCAGTTAAAAATAATAAAAGTACCTACTTACTGTTAATTACGCTGGCGGGAGAAATTTTAGATCTTTAAATCTTGGAAAATTTTAAATCTTTTAATTTTAAATCTTCCATCAGTCCTTCTTTCCCAATATTTTTATATTGACTGATTAATTAGTGCACAGATATGTTACATGACTCTTTGTTCGGTAATTTATGTATTCCTATAACCTCACCTGACATTACACTTAAAATTCATGTTACGTCATCATAGAGTGTGCATTTTTTATAATACAATTTGCTTATCAATCAATGCAAGATGCTTATCTGATGCAATTGCAATGCAATTGCATCAGATGTTGAGTGGTAACCATGACTCAAAACATGCACGATAAGAACGTGCCCTACAATGCACTGCCCTGCGTCTATCAACTTGAGGCATACAGATGTTAAGCCTCATGTGCCTGTAATTACACCGACGACCACACTCTTCAATCCGAAACACAGCGTTGCTGCTTGGCGGCAGAAAAAAGGCGTGGTGGTCGTACTTCCCGGACGAGCTACACGCAGAGCTTTACTAGGTACTCTTAGATGTGTATTATATCAGCTGTCTTGTTCCCAATATTACAAGGTTTGGCTTAGTTTGGGGCTAGATAGTGCTGTGTGGAAAGTCCAACAATATTTATGTGTTTTAGGTTTTTCAGCTAGAACACACTGCTTGTATCTACTACTAGCGGCCCGGCCCGGCTTCGCACGGATATTTAACAATAATTTCAAAATTATAACACACACACATAAACCCTTCCATTTGCGTTAGATTACTAAAAAAGAAAAGAATAAAGATAATTTGAACATTATTATTTTAATGAACTTTTATTTTTATTACTTACCTATTTTTTTTTTTCATAAGTATTTAATTTTTTTTATTTCTAATTTTAGTAAAAAGATCATAATCTAAATATATATAACTCAAAGGTGACTGACTGACTGACTGACTGACATAGTGATCTATCAACGCATAGCCCTATCTACTATGACGTGTAATATGCCTACCAAATAAATGATTATTGATTATTATTGATTTATTTATTTATTATAGTATTATAAATTATGTAAGTAAGTACCTACTTAATTAAAATACAAAATTTACTGTGACCTGTGAAAAATCGATGAATATAATTAACATAGTTTATAATAAAAACCATTTCACCGGGATTTTTTAATATTATTATTGCTGTGTATAAATTATAATAGGTGTCACGTCAACCAAAAAGAACGCTGGAAAATAATTAGGTTTAACTATATATATTATGTCATTATTATGTCCTACAATTTACAGGTCATCCTAAAATCAGCTTTGTTTTCGGCATAAAATTACGGTCGTCAGCCTCTTAGCACTAAATTTACCTGCACAATGTTCATCTAGATTTTGGAACTATATAATGTGATTCATTCAACTAACATTTTACTTACAATCATCATGACTGATACAAAATCAATTAATTAGAATGCAATGCATAACTATTTACTTGAAGTACATAGTTGAAGCATAAATATTTATTGATATAATTTGCGTCGTTTAATTATTTATAATAACTAATAAAGAATAGGTGTTTGTTTGATTATATTTATAACCTCGGCTGGTTTATAACCGACTTGATAAAAAGAGGAGTCTCTCAATTCATTTGTTCGCTACCGCCTAATAACCGCCTAATACTGCCTAATTATTCCGTCATTTAGGAACAGACTATATTTGCACCTCGCGGTTTCAGCCGCGTAGATTTAAATCCCGGTATTCCCACGGGATAAAAAGTAGCCTATGTGCTATTCCAGACTATAATCTATCTCTCTGCCAAGTTTCATCCAGATCCGCGGCTCGATTACGCTAATGTCCGGCTATCGAGATGGCTTTCAGTTTGACATTTGATTCCCATCCATCCAAGGATTTTAGCATCCGAAGGAATTTAGATACTAGATCCATCCACATGTTGCTATTACACTATGGGAATCAAGTGCTCTCGGATCGTCCCATGATCAAATCATTATATCCCAAGATCAAATATCAAACTGAATGCCATCTCGATAGCCAGACATTTTTTTTTTATTTGATAGACAGTCCTTTGGCCACAATCTCACCTGGTGGTAAGCGACGATGTGGCCGACGATGGAGCAGAACGGTCTAGAAGACACCTATTCACTTTTGCCTTGAAGAGGCCCACATTATAGCGATCAGGAAAGACAGACGACGGCAATGAGTTCCACTCCTTGGCGGTTCGCATAACAAATGTGGACGCAAAGCGCTTAGTGCGAATGGGTGGTATATTTACCAGGTATGGGTGGTACTGAGCCGTATGCAAACATTAGCGTAATCAGGCTGCCTTTCAGCCGTTCCGGCGTGAAAGAGTAACAAACATCCATCCATCCTTCCATACTTACAAACTTTCGCGTTTCTATAAACGCACTAACGCGCGTGTACTATTAGTAGGATTATGATTTTATCCTTTTTAAACAAAGTCAGGTAAAACCTTGTATTATAATTTGACAAGCATTGTGATGCAGTAACTATTTACACCTACCTGCCTATTTATCGTTGTTTACGTAGAGTCGTTGTGAGGACCTGCAGCCCTATTGCAAATAAAAGTGCGTGCTAAAAACTACTAGGAATAAAAAAGGTATACAGGTACGTATGCCTTTCATTTAACATTATGAGCCTTTCGGGTCCCACTGCTGGGTAAAGGTCTACCCACATTCCTTCCACACGTTGCGATCCTGGGCTACCTTTGCCCAGTCCGTCAGGAAAACATCAAACTCGTCCCTACATTGCCTTTCATTGAAATATTTATTTTTTTAAGACAGCCTTGACAGCTTTTGGTAGTAGCTCTGCTTTCTGTGCCGTAGGCTGTGGGTTCGATCCCCACCGAGAACTAACATTTTGTGTGAACGTAATTGTTTTTTATCTGTCTGGGTGATAATTAAATATTAATAAACTAGCGACCCGCCCGCGCGCCCCTGATTCGCACGGGTGCATATATCATGCATGTATTATACATATAAACCTTCCTCTTGAATCATTCTATCTATTAAAAAAACCGCATCAAAATCCGTTGCGTAGTTTCAAAGATATAACATACATAGGGACATAGGGATATAGGGACAAAGAAAGCGACTTTGTTTTTATACTATGTAGTGATAGTGATTATCTGGGTGTTATGTATTAAAAGTCAAGAAAAAAATCTATGTCCATCACACAAATGTTTGTTCGCTGTGGGAATCGAACCAAAGGCCTCCGTTGCAGGAGACAGAGCTACCAGCTGAGCTGTGATGGCCGACTCATGTGTTTTCCACTGAAAAAACTAAGCCCTGGACTTGTTTCAGGTTATTTTCAAAATGGAGGAAGCATTGGCTATTGAGCGGGAAGCGACCTCGAACCTGCGATCTATAAACGAAGCTATAGCTCGCGGGGATTCAGACATCCAGAGGTTCTACTCGGATGCTGTGGTGCTGATAACTGGAGGATCAGGGTATATGGGGAAGCAGTTACTGGAGAAGCTGTTCAGGTATTATATCCTAATAATATTACAAACGTGAAAGTTTGTTAGTATGGATGGATGGATGGATGGATGTTACTCTTTCACGCTGGAACGGCTGTACGGATCTAGATGAAACTATTAATAATATTTTAGTCTGGAATAACACACAGGCTTTTTTTTATCCCGTGGGAATTCGGGATTTAAATCTGCTCGCGTGAAACCGCGGGGTGCAACTAGTAACACAATATATATTTATTATGTAAATGTAAGTACTATAATTTGAGATAATTATGGTTTTTGTTATCAGCTCGAACACATTGCGAAAAAATGGTTCTTTTCAGGTCGTGTGAAATAAGGAAAGTTTATTTACTTTTGCGTCCAAACAAGGGCAAGTCGGTTGAGGAAAGACTCAACGACATACTGCAAGATCCTGTAAGTACCTACTTAAGGCGATGATAACTGCTAATAAACCTCTCGCACGCACATTTCAACATTTTGAAAAATGTATTTATCAAATAGGTAACCATCGTTATCAACCATATTGTGTGCAAAACACATTGCTGAATAATTTTGGTGGTCTAGTTTTAGAGCCCTGCCTTTCTATCCTTCTTTGCCAAGGTCGTGGGTTCTATCAAATGCGCAGGGACATGGGCAAAGCGGTAACGTGAGAGAGAGAGCGTTGACTATCGCTTTGCCACGGACATGAGCTGAGCACAGCAATAGTGCAGAAGACATTTATTTCTACTGACGAGTGGCCAAACGGTGGAAAGACAATTTGTCCACTGCATGTGCTAGTGGAAAAATTGTCTTTCCACCAGTATAGGTCATTTTTCCAGGCCTATGACTACCTTCATAAAAACCAGCCAGACTTCAAACAGCGCATAGTGACGGTGGAAGGTGAAATGGGGAGACTCAAGCTTGGCATTTCTGATGAAAACTGGCAGGATATCACAGAAAATGTGAGTTTTATTAGTAACAATACGGTCATTTATACCTCGAACAAGTTGTGGAATGAACTTCCACCTGCGATTTTCCCTCGGAGTTACGACATGGGGTCCTCCGAAAGGCGGGTTTATCACTTCTTAAAGGGCCGGCAGCGCATCAGCAACGCCTCTGGTGTTGCAGGTGTCTATGGCGACGGTGACCACTTCCTATCAGGTGGCCCGTATGCTCGTCTGCCTGCTTTGGCACAAAAAAACCAGAAAAATATTACTTGTTCTACTTACTATATATTAGAACAAGCAGGTGGCCCTCTTTATGTCAAGTAGTTACACCAACGACACAGTGGCTGCGAGAGTTCGCCTGCGACGCAGAGGTTGCGGGTTCGATTCCCGCCTCGGAATAAATTTGTGCAGGATCTGCAGAAATTTGTTCCGATAGTCTGGGTGTTTTCTGTTATAAAAAATATCTATCTATGTAAGTATTATAATGTATTGAATATAATATCAGTTATCTAGTACCCATAACACAAGCTTTAATTAAGTAGCTTACTTTGGGGCTGGATGGTGCTGTGTGGATTGTCCAGCATTATTTATTTCAGGTGACAATGATATTCCATGTAGCAGCGACAGTGAAATTTGACGAAGCCCTTAAAACAGCAGTCCAGACTAACGTGCAGGGCACTAGGGAGGTGTTAAAGCTTGCCAAGGAGTGTAAGATGCTGAAGTAAGCAAACCTATGTCTGCCGTCAAGCAGCGTTGCTGTCTCTCGATTTGAAGAGTGTGGTCGCCGGTGTAATTACAGGCACATGGGGCTTAACATCTGTAGGCCAGTAGTTGATGGATGCAGTATATCGCACGGTTGTTCCTATCGGATTTACGATACAATGCTTTGCTATAAGTGATACCATACGTGACAGGTTGCAAGCTCATCGCCGCTGTTAGAATACTAACTGATTTCATCACGATGTTTACAATGAAAAAAAAAATACAAATTAACAAAATATGTCAAATTGGTCCTGCTCTGTGCCTGTTGAGGTTAAGTTGGTACTATCTAAGCATAATGCTACCCCTTGCATGAACCATGAAAGAGGTAGCGCTGGTTTTCAGACAGAACCATGAAAAAGACTCATTTATCAGATGAACGATGGCATTTTCTCTCTTTAAGGCGTTGATAACACCTAATATTTCTCTCGCTCGCACGATTCGACATTTTGAAAGATATAAAATCACAAATTCCAATTTTGAAAAATCGCAAACAACTATTTTGTGTGCAATCACATTGCGCATAGTTTGGTTAAAATTTAATTTTGATCGATGCAAGTTTTCCTACTCAAAAGTTTGCTTGAGTACGAAAACTAGAAAATCAAACTTTTAAGTAGGAAAACTTGTATCGATCAAAATGGTTTTTTTACTAAACTGTGCGCAATGTGATTGCACACAAAAGAGTTGTTTGCGATTTTTCGAAAATTGGTTTTGGAATTTTATATCTTTCAACAAGTCAAAACGTGCGAGCGAGAGTCACATTAGCTCTTGTCTTCGTCTTAAAGAAAAATAAAAGACGTGTACAATAATGTTTCTTCTAGATCATTCGTGTACGTTTCCACGGCATACTCCAATGTAACTCACGCGCGGCTGGGCGCGGCTATAGAAGAACAGTTCTATCCGTCTCCTGTGATTCCTGATGTGCTGATTGATATCGTCAGCAGCATGCGTGATGAACGGCTGGTGGAGATGACATCTAAGTATGTACAGAATCCATTCAAATTCATTTATTTTACCAAATAATATTAATTATGTGTTTAAACATTAATATTTACCATTGGTCTCCGCACTAGGACAAGCCGTGTCGCGGGACGCCGAATACAGTATACAGTTTACTAAGTTTGAACCACAAAAAATATAGTAGCAGAGCAAAATAACTAAAAAGGGAGATTTCATTTATTCTACACTAGTGACCCGCCCGCGCGCCCCTGCTTCGCACGGGTGCACATTGTTTTTCTACTATATCATGCATGTATTATACATATAAACCTTCCTCTTGAATCACTCTATCTACTAAAAAACCGCATCAAAATCCGTTGCGTAGTTTTAAAGATTTATGCATACATAGGGACATAGGGACATAGGGATATAGGGACAGAAAAAGCGACTTTGTTTTATACTATGTAGTGATGGGTGATTTAATTTTTAACTGCAGAACACAGTGCTGTTTGAATAACAATTCAATGGGGGGGGGGGGGGGGTGAATGAGTGGGACAAGGAACGTTATATAGGCAAGAGGAAGGGAATGAGCGCATTCGAATGGCAAGGTTGTCCAGGGGGTATATAATAAATCCATCATCAACTAAAACAATGAAAAAAAAACAGCTTCACGACTTTGTTCTCCAGGCACGGTAGATATCCCTTCAGATCTCCCAGTACCAAGTAGGTACTAATTCAAGATTCTTTGAGGATGTCTAAGGGGGGTAGTCAGAGGTACGTCCAAACATTACATTTGGCACATACCCACATTTTGCAGTAGTTACTATTCCATACGTGACAGGTTGCAAGCCCATCGCCGCTGTTAGAATACTAACTGGTTTCATCACGATGTTGACAATGAAAAAAAAAATTACAAATTAACAAAATAAGTCAAATTGGTCCTGCTCTGTGCTTGGTGAGGTTAAAGTCAAAGTCAAAGTCAAAATATTTTATTGCATAAATACATGTATGAGAAGATGTCACATAATTATAATAATGTCCAATGTATTCTACTTAAAACTAGGCGTGCAATATTTTTGATTATACAATTAAGTTGGTACTATCTCAGCATAATGCTACCCCTTGCATGAACCATGAAAGAGGTAGCGCTGGTTTTCAGACAGAACCATGAAAAAGGCTCATTTATCCCTCTACCGTGATTTACACCAATTTTCCTATTTATTATTATTATTATTATAAGCCCTCCGGGTCCCACTGCTGGGCAAAGGCCTCCCCCCATTCCTTCCACACATCGCGATCCTGGGCTATGTTTGCCCAGTCCGTCAGGAAAACATCGAGCTCGTCCCTCCATCTCCGTTTTGGTCGGCCGCGTCGCCTTCTCGCTGTGTCAGGATGCCAGTCAGTGGCTATTTTCATAACTTGGTATATTTTTTTCTGTTTCGTTTAAGGCTCACAGAGGGATGGCCAAACACTTATGCATTCACGAAAGCGGTGGCGGAAGAGGTAGTCCGCACCCATGGCTCTGGGTTGCCGGTTTGCATCATCAGACCGGCTATAGGTAAGCTGTTCAAAGCTGACATTACTCCGACGTAGTGTGTTCTGTATGGCCCCGATAATATATAATCACATCCTTATATCGATACGAGCCATGATTTAAATATATTTAAGAACACCCTTATTAAGCTATTAGTCGATAAAGCATACTAAAGGTGAGCGACTTTTTGAATGACAAATTTATCACCACATGCCATTTTCATTTTATATTATAGGTTAGTAGGTATAACATTTTTCATTTTATAAACAATTTTTTTTATATTGACATTCTATATTGTCACTATGAAGTTTAATTATTTTAGTTGATTTTGTTTTTTTTTTATTTTAACTTTTTTTTTGTATAAATGTTTATATGCTGTTAGGCTGAACTAGTGTGACTCTGTAACAAACCTCAACACCAAAATGTACCTAGTTTCATAAACAATAAATATCTTTATCATTATCAAATACCCAAGGGCTTTATTTGAGATTTATTTGAGGTGAAGGGTCCGTAGCTACTGCGGGAACCGGTGGTGGCGGGTAACCGGTCTAATTACTCGCTACTGATGAGTTGGTAACACAACGAGTCCTATTGTAATTTATTTATTTACTAGCGACCCGCCCGCGCACCCCTGCTTCGCACGGGTGCATATATCATGCATGTATTATACATATAAACCTTCCTCTTGAATCACTCTATCTATTAAAAAAAACGCATCAAAATCCGTTGCGTAGTTTTAAAGATTTAAGCATACAAAGGGACATGGGGACATAGGGACAGAGAAAGTGACTTTGTTTTATAGTATAATAAATAAATAATAAATACTGCTGGACGATCCACACAGCACCATCACTATGTAGTGATTTATTTAGAATCTTTTAGAATCAACATCGTATACATCAATGAAATTCATACAATTTAAAAATATATATAGTGAACCATACTAAATGTTACAACAATTACAAGAGACAGACAGCGTGCAAATTAAAATTTTGAGGGAGTTAAAAATAGAATCATAAAAAATTCTAAAATCACAAAAAAGCTACAATAAAATGTGATATAATACTAATACAATGTCAAAACTTGATCTATTTACTAAACATTACACTATTAAAAGTTCATTAAGTGCCCTGCGTCCAGCAACTTGAGGCATACAGATGTTAAGCCTCATGTGCCTGTAATTACACCGGCGACCACACTCTTCAAGCCGTAACACAGAGTTGCTGCTTGGCGTAATATAGGAACATGTAATATGGGTCTTCTTTTTTATGTCTTACGAAACAGTGTGGTGAAAAGATTTTAAGTGATTTTTAATATTATTGTTAGAAGTTTATTCGTCTGTTTGTTTGTGACGCTGGCGTTTGTTTTCAGTGCTTGGAGCGTATGACGAGCCTTTGCCCGGGTGGATAGACCGCCGTTCTATATACGGCACTAGTGGGGTAAGTCATAATATAGGCTTTACTATCTTACTACTATCCCTACTATGTAAAGTAGTATAAATGCGAAAGTAACTCTGTGTGTTTGTCTGTCTGTCTGTCTATCTGTTACGCTTTCCCGCTTAAACCTCTCAATCGATTTTGATGAAATTTGGCACAGACAATCTTTAGACCCTGAGAAAGAACATAGGCTACCTTTTATTGCGAAAAAAAGAGATGAAGAGATTAAGAGTACGCAGACGACGTCGCGGGTACCAGCTAGTAATATTATAAGCGTGAAAGTTTGTAAGTATGGATGAATGGATGGATGGATGGATGGATGGATGTTTGTTACTCTTTCACGCCGGAACGGCTGAACGGATCTGGATGAAACTTGGCGAGAGATACATTGTAGTCTGGAATAACAAATAGGCTACTTTTTATCCCGTGGGAATACCGGGTGTTGGATTTGCATTTTACCGGTAGGATTTAGTGTTTTCAATTCAATTCAATTTATTTATTTCAGATGTCAATCCATAATTTGTTAGTAGTTTTACCTACAAGAATAAAAAACCTTTCAGATTGGTCTCTCTTGTATCATGGGCCTACTCCACGTTATGGTTTGCAATCCTGACGTCACAGCTAACCTCATCCCGGTGGATTACGTCAACAACGCGATCATAGCTTCCGCGAAGGCTGCCAGTGAGAGATGGCAAGAGGGGAAGAAAGAGATAGTGATATACAATGTTACCAATGACAGAAGCTTTCTTTGGGGTAAATTTATAGTTAGTTTAGGATTCGTTTTCTGTCATCTATCGAAGCAACATAGCATTTTCATTTTAAATGTTTTTCTAGTGTTATTTTGAGTTGTGTTGTGTAATTTTGGTGGTATTTTAACCAACATTACTTGTGGTCTTAGCACAAAGTGTAAGCATTTGAAATGAAAGTGTAATACCTATGTGATATCGTGATTTGACCGAAAATGTTTCAAATGTTTTGAAGAAACCGCCACCATTTTCTTCAAAACAATTGAATGACTCGACTTTCGACTGACGTGACTAGAAACATAACAAAGAGCATATAATCTCTATCACTTGACACTGGCAAGATTGTCTATAGACAGGAGCCATATAAAAAAAACGAAGAAGAATAGTTTAGCTATAAAAAAGAGAATGTAATAGAGGCTTTGAGAGAACTCTCCGTGTGGCTCGTCCAAGGAACACCACAATGGGGTATGAAACCCATAGCGAAGCAGCGAAGGAGTCTCCAAAGTCTATGTATCATCGAGTCTATTTCTACCGACAAACATCGTGTTTGGTCTGAAGGCACAGGAAATTACATGCACACAAAGCTAAACATCCGTATGCCTTTATTTATGTGTTCTCTGTGTATTGTGTGTCCAATAAATGTTTCTTTCTTTATTTTCTTTCTACACTCTCTTAGGTCTGATTCTTCTCGTTCTTCTCAGCTTCTTCTTCTTCTTGTCAGGCCGCTAGTTTCTTTTGAAACAGTGTGGTAAAAGGATTTTAAGTGCGCCTAAGAGGCTCCTTTTGAGAAGTTGAAGCCATGTTATAGAACTTGTTTGCAACGTGCCGGTTTCCTCACGATGTTTTCCTTCACCGTTTGAGTATTTACTATGGTATGATTTCTTGTTTTTGACAGCCTTCACAACTCAGTTGGGTACCTCTGCCTTCTGCACCGTGGGTCGTTGGTTCGATACCCACCGAGAACAAACATTTGTGTGATGAACATAGATGTTTGTTCTCTGTCTGGATGTTGCTATACTATAATATAAAAGTATGTATTAAAAAAAGGATAGATAAGTAGGTAGTATATCAGCTATCTGGTTCCCATATCACAAGCTTTGGCTTAGTTTGGGGCGAGATAGTGCTGTGTGGAATGTCCACCAATATTTATTTTATTTATTTATCACTAGCGACCCGCCGCCGGCGCGGCCTCTGCTTCGCACGGGTGCACATATCATGATTGTATTATACATGTAAACCTTCCTCTTGAATCACTCTATCTATTAAAAAAACCGCATCAAAATCCGTTGCGTAGTTTTAAAGATTTAAGCATACATAGGGACATGGGGACATAGGGTCAGAGAAAGCGACTGTTTTATACTATGTAGTGATAGTGAATAGTGATCATTTATTTTCAGCTGATTGCATGGGCTACTTCAACAGTACGCTGAGTAAGATACCCTCTCCGAAGGCTGTTGGCGACTGCTTCTCTGTAACCGTTAGCAACAGATGCTGGTACTATGTACTTATACTACTGCTGCACTACATTCCTGCAGTGATAGTGGATGCGCTGACTATTCTGGCGGGGAAAAGACCGTGGTGAGAACCAAATACATTGTATCGTTTACACTGAGCTCAAATGCGCAGGGACATGGGCAAAGTCAAAGTCAAAGTCAAAATATGTTTATTCATAAAAATCACAGGGCAGCGATATGGGAAATGCGCGAAAGGCAACGAGTGCGGTAACGCGAGAGAAAGAGCGTTGCAATGGACATAAGCTAAGTGTAAACGCAGTAAAAGTTTCGTACGTTTTAAGGCTCCGGTGACAGCGGCTCGCAATTTCGAGGTGCGATTGGCTATTATTTCATTTTATTTCATTTCGGGGAGGTTTTTTGAAAGAATAATTCTAAAGAAACACGCATAAATACTGTTCGAACACAAATAATACAATAATATAAGGGAAACATGCCCGAATCAGAAATCATTTTGGTATTAGTATGTTTGGTCTACGTTTACCTAATACCAAAATGATTTCTGACTCATGCACATTTCCCTTATATTATTGTTGTAGGCGACGCGTCAACTAATTAGGTGTTTTTTGGTTTTTGAATAAATATAGGCAGGGTAGGAAAAGGCGCGGGAGACGCACGGTGAAGCGGGCAGGGGGGTGCGAACCTTTCGAACTAGCAGTGATCTTTACAAATGGTACGCGCGCGGACGTTTAGCCTCTCCCCACCCTTCGCCTACCGCTTTTCGCTAAAGATTTGGTGTTTTTTATTGGAATCCGTTACATTTGTTGGTCTTCGAGTCGGATCTCCGGATGTTTAAAACACCTCCGAGAAGTATGGTGAGCACGAGAAGTATCGCTAGAAAGGAGGAGAACCAAGACCAAGCGCGAGAAAAAGATGCTCAACAAGTTGAAGAAGTTCGAGAAATTTACAAAGTCGAACGACCAGACACTTCAAAAGAGGCTGTAAAACCTAGTGAACCCGGGAACACGATGGAACAAAATCAACCCGGACCTTCTACAGCTCCAAGTGTCCAAAAGTCTACCCGCAAAAAGTCATCATCAACTTCATCTATTACGGCGCGAAAGAAAAGGCTGCAACTGGAAGCCGCTCAAGCAAAGGCCCAAATTAGGATGGATTTGATAGATAAGAAACTTGAGGCGGACCTCGCAGAACTAGAAGACGAGGGTAGCGGCTCCAGCCTACCGTCGGGACAATGTTCTAGTAAAAGCAACGCCCGTGTAGTGGAAAAGTGGCTAGAAAGCAGTCGACAGGAGTTGAAAGCTCAGAGCGTCACTCACCGTAGTACCTGCGATGATGTATTGCGTCCGGCACCGCAGGAATCGAACCTGCACCATATGGCCCCCGCCGGTCTGCAACAACCAGCTACGGAACTTGCGCTCAAAGCTCACCTTCCACTGCCAGCTCTTGGTGGCACTGATGGAACAGTGCAAGCCCTGGCGAGTGCCCTGAGAGATCTAGCTGCCGCCTCCGCTACTGGTGCCAGCAAATCTGATGATAGAATGCTGAATCGCTTGTGTACACCGCGGGACTTACCAAAGTACTCTGGTGATCCGCTTGAATGGCTACAATTTAAGCAAGCATTTGAAGAATCCTCCCAAGTGTGCAACTTCAGTGACAAAGAAAACCTGTGGCGACTGAGGAAGAGCCTTCAAGGTCCAGCCAAAGAAGCGGTGACGGCCTTGCTCATTGGTGCTACCTCCGCAGTCGATGTCATGAACACACTGGAACTCCAATTTGGAAATCCTGATATAATCATATCCAGGATCCTACAGGACATAAGTAAATTGCGCCCCATGGCACAAGAATATCAGAAGGATATTATTCCTTTCTCAGTGAAAGTCAGGAACTGTGTCGCAGCTGTGACTGCCATCGGGCGTGAAGATTACCTGAAAGGAATGAACATAGTTTCAGTTGTCCTGTCAAAACTACCGATAGTACTGCTCTCAAAATGGACGGATTATTGTTATCCTCATATCAGTGACACCGAGAAACCAAAACTAATGCTATTGTCCGAGTTTCTAAGTGAAGAGGCCGTGAAAATAACTAAAACTTCCGTTAACTTATCAAATATGCAAAGTGTCGGTAAACAAAGTTATAGCGAGAACAATAAACATCGTGCTTTAGTGTTGAACAATGAACAAAAAAGTGATGATAAGTGTCGGTACTGTCACGTGTCGGCGCATTTATTACATGACTGTAAAAAGTTTAAAAAATCCCTGCGTAGGGACCGATGGTCGTTTGTGAAACGGCACGGTATTTGTTATAAGTGTCTGACGTCACAACATAAACAAGACAGCTGTATCGCTCCGGTTTGTGACGTAGACAGCTGTGGACTATCTCATCATCGTTTGTTGCATTACATAGTGAACAAGAACAAAGTGCCGAGTAATAGTGTGAATATAACCGATGTTACAGAGACTGAGACCAAGACTGAGACCGAGACTGTGCCACAAGTGGAAACTGTGAATCATCTTCAAGTGAATTGTCGTAAAGTTTTATTAAAAACTGTGCCTATTTACCTACACGGACCTAACGGTACTTTTCGTAGTGTAGCGTTGCTTGATGACGGTTCCACTGTGACGTTGATAAGTGCTGCGCTCGCGTCTAAAGTAGGATTAAGTGGTAATAAACAATCCTTGCGTGTGTGCGGTGCATGGGACAATAGTGAAGTGGTGTGCCACAGCGAGGTACTCGACCTTGAACTTTCTAACTGTGAAGGAACAAAGTTTAATATTAGTGCGCGTAGCGTAAAAAATATGAACTTACCAGTGCAAAATGTTACGGCCGTGGACATCAGTGATTATGAACTAATGAAACCGGAAATGAAAAATGTGATTTGTGATGGACAATATAAACCGGAACTTTTGATAGGGCAGGACAATTACGATTTACTGTTACCGTTGGAAGTAGTTAAGGGTAAACCTACAGACCCCTACTTCACCCGCACTCCTTTAGGTTGGTGCATGCACGGGTGCATGCGCAGCAAGTCGGCGGGCGGTCATGTGAGTCTGCAGTCTACTCTGTTCCTGTCAGATGGAGAAAACAATGAATGTGAGCATATCCTACGAGAAATACAAGACGAGATGCGCCAATCATTTGCGATGGAATCCGTTGGAGTCACAAGTAAGCCACGCCAAAACGCACTAGATGTAAAAGCTGTCGAATGTCTTCAAAAAACGGCTACTTTAAAAAACGGAAGATGGTACGTAGGACTCCCATGGAAAGATACCCTCGGTGAAATGCCCAGCTCATACGATAATGCACTGACAAGGCTGAAAACTGTGGAGAAAAAAATGAAAGCGAATCCAAGCTTCGCAGAGCGCTATAAAGATAGAATTGACCACCTGTTTACTAACGATTTTGCCTCAAAACTCACTGAAACTAAAAGTCCAAATAGAATATGGTACTTGCCACATTTCGGAGTCGACAACCCAAACAAACAAAAGCTTCGTCTTGTATTTGACGCCGCGGCAAGAAACAAAGGCATGTGTTTGAATGACTACCTACTGCAAGGACCTGATCTACTCACCTCACTGTATGGTATCATGTTGAGATTTAGAGAAAACAGAGTGGCAGTGGCTGGCGATATAAAGGACATGTTTTTAAGAATTAAGATACGAGATGTTGATCGAGATGCTTTACGTTTTTTATGGCGAGAATCACCTGAAAAACCCGTGCAGACTTGGGTCATGACTAGCCTCATATTCGGCGCGAACTGCTCCCCCTTTATCGCTCAGTTTATAAAAAACAAAAATGCTGAATTATATCAGTCAACAATGCCAGCTGCTGTGCAAGCTGTACACAGACAACATTACGCTGATGACTATATAGACTCACTACCTGATGAAGAAACGGCAAGTCAACTTGTGAATGACGTCACCTTCATTCATAAACAAGGTGGATTTGAGATCAGAAATTGGACATCCAATATTCCGTCAGTACTTCAAAATTTACCAAAAGAAAGCTTGAGATCGACATCTGTGACATTCAAAAATGGACAACTATACGACGGAGAACGTACCCTGGGTCTGATTTGGTTTCCGGCTGATGATAACTTGGGTTTCGATGTGTCATTCAAGAGAATACCTACGGCAATATTGCTCGGACAAAAGAAACCTACAAAACGAGAAATGCTTCGAGTGCTAATGTCAATATTCGACGTCTATGGATTTCTTTCACCTATCACGATCAAAGGCAAGATCATGTTACAAGATACCTGGAGATCCGGTATCAGTTGGGACGACGAAATAACAGATCAAATATTTACAAAATGGACTGAATGGCTGAGCATAATGAAAAACATTGATCAAATTCGCCTACCAAGGCACTACGCGTCGGCCACTAGAACTAAAAGTAAACAGAACCCTGTATCTGCGCGCGTGAGTACGCACGATCCCAGTGCAGATGCACCGAATAGCGCGCTGCCTCCCCCCGCGCCCCCGCTGGAATCGAACGCCGGGCGCTATAGGAACCTACAGCTACATATTTTTTGTGACGCATCAACTCAAGCGATGTGCGCCGCCGCATACTGGCGTTGGATCGATCGTAAACAAAATACTCAAGTCGCTTTCGTGTCAAGTAAATGCCGCGTAGCGCCTGTAAAGTACATATCGATGCCGCGCTTGGAGTTACAAGCAGCTGTTATGGCTGGACGATTAGCCGAGAGTATAATCAGAGAACATCGAGTGAAGGCTGAAAGAAAAATATTTTGGTGTGACTCATCTACGGTTTTACACTGGATACGCAATGATGCAAGAAATTATAAAGCCTACATCGCTCACCGGCTTGGCGAACTAGACGAATTATCAAAAATTAATGAATGGAGATACATACCTACGAAGTTGAACATTGCCGATGTTGCCACACGAGAATCCTGTGAAATAAAAACATTGAAAAATGAGTGGTTATATGGACCTGCTTTTTTATATGAAGAAGAACAATCGTGGCCGGGAGAATCGAATATACTGGTACCTGATGTACGCGATGTGGACCTGGAATGCATAAATAATATTCACGTCGCACCTGTATGTTTACCTGCTGTCCCTGAACCTGAAAGATTTTCTTCGTGGCTTCGACTGGTGAGATCCATGTGTGTAGTATTATCTTTTATAGATAAATGCAAGAGAGTGTCCAGTGCCGGTGCAGATGGCGCGATGATGGAACGTGCTGAGCTCGTGCTGCTGAAGTACTCCCAGATGAAGGCCTTCCCTGATGACCTGCGGAACCTGAAACAAAATAAAAGGTTAGATAAAAAAAGTAGATTACTTACCTTGACTCCAATAATTGGTGATGATGGCCTCCTGCGACTCGCGGGCCGCATTGATGCCGCACCTGACATATGTACACATGTTAAACATCCAGTGATACTGCACGGCCGCTGCCATGTCACTCACCTCATCGTGAAGTACTACCATGTAAAAGCATGCCACGGAAATCAGGAAATGGTCGTAAATGAACTTAAACAAAAATATTGGGTCATACGACTACGACCTACCGTAAAGTACATAAGTTCAAAGTGTATGTTGTGCAGAGTAAGGCGAGCTCAGCCCCATCCACCCCGAATGGGCGGCTTGCCTGAGGCGCGGCTTGCTCACCATCATCGCCCCTTTACATTCACTGGAATTGATCTGTTTGGACCCTTAGAAGTAACTGTAGGCCGCCGTCGAGAGAAGAGATATGGTGTCATCTTTACTTGCCTGACTGTGAGAGCTATTCACGTTGAAATAGTGAACCAGCTGACTACGGACGCTCTTATAATGGCCGTGCGACGGATGGCAGCCAGAAGAGGTTGGCCACGGTACATTTACTCAGACAATGGTACGAACTTGAGAGGAGCGGACGCAGAGCTCAAGAAGTGTGTCTTGGAGCTGAACACGGAGAGGCTCCAGGAAGGGGCTACGAGCTACAGCATGGCGACTACATGGACTTTTATTCCGCCTGCTAGCCCTCACTGGGGAGGGGCTTGGGAACGGCTGATAAGATCAATTAAGAGCGCACTTAAGATTGTATTAAAAGAGAGAGCACCACGTGATGAGACCCTTCGCACATTGTTTGCCGAAGTGGAACAAATAATTAACAGCCGCCCCCTCACCCACGTCGCAGTGGAACCAAACAGCGATGAATCTCTCACTCCCAATCACTTTCTTCTGGGAACCTCGTCAAACCTACCTACCCTAGGTATTTTTGACGAGTCAGATATGTACCTGAGGAAACAATGGCGCCTGTCGCAAAAGCTGTCTGACATGTTCTGGAGGCGATGGGTACGCGAAGTACTACCTGACATGCGCCCGAGAAGGAAATGGCACGAGGAGCAAAGGCCCTTACAAGTGGGAGACCTGGTTTTGATCGTAGACCCCAACTCCCCTAGAAATGTATGGCCCAAAGGCTTGATACAGGCCGTTCTACCTGGCAAAGATGGCCGAGTACGAGTGGTCGACGTGAAGACTAAATCAGGCCTCCTTCGTCGGAACGCGACACGCGTCGCGCTTATTTCCATGGCTGATGAGTGCTGTAACAGCACTAGGGAGGGGAATGTAGGCGACGCGTCAACTAATTAGGTGTTTTTTGGTTTTTGAATAAATATAGGCAGGGTAGGAAAAGGCGCGGGAGACGCACGGTGAAGCGGGCAGGGGGGTGCGAACCTTTCGAACTAGCAGTGATCTTTACAAATGGTACGCGCGCGGACGTTTAGCCTCTCCCCACCCTTCGCCTACCGCTTTTCGCTAAAGATTTGGTGTTTTTTATTGGAATCCGTTACAATTGTATTATTTGTATTCGAACAGTATTTATGCGTGTTTCTTTAGAGTTATTCTTTCAAACAACCTCCCCGAAATGAAATAAAATGAAATAATAGCCAATCGCACCTCGAAATTGCGAGCCGCTGTCACCGGACTCTTAAGCTTATAGCTTAGCTAAGGCAACAGAAATAGGTACCTACATCATCTGTGACATTGTCTAGTAGGAGATGAAAAAATTACATCAATTTTCTTCACTTAAAAAATGCATCGTAGGACACGTATATATCGTGCGTGACTTACGACTCTTATACACTTTCTGAAAGCTCGATCAATGCTAATCGGCTTTCAAGTCACTTGCTATTTCAGCTTTTACTTCAAAATTAGGTAGAGATATTATTATTAAGTCCCTTGACAGCCGATTAGCTTAAATCGAGTTTCCAGAAACCGGTGATAACTGTCCTATATATAATTTGGTGACAGCGGAGTCTCAGTAATAGGGTTCTCTGGGCACGGAACCCTAAACATATAGGTATATTTTGTAAATACCTACATAAAATAAAATTAATAAATAGGTAACGTATATTTTCAGGCTAACTACAATTTACAACCGAATACACAAACTGACGCAAGTATGCAGATATTTTACAGTCAACAACTGGATATTCATCGACAAAAACACGCAAGAGCTTTTCAATGAACTGTCAAACACTGACAGATTGATATACCACTTTGACAGGACTACTCTGAAAGTGCCGAAAATGATGACTCTGTGGGCTATAGGTTTCCGAAGGTTCGTTATAAAAGATGAGTTGAAAGGTACTACTGTTGGTAAAAGAAAACAAATAATGTTCAAATTGTTAGGTTTAGGTATTTTGTTAATTTACTTAAATGTTTTTGTATGGCTTTCTAAAGTTATTTATGGGTTATTTTAAATAAAAAACGTTTAAATTGTTGAACTTTTAATGATTGTAATTAAGTATCTGAAATAATTTAAACTTACTGGACTATACATAAAATCTTTGCTTTTTTTCTTAAATCTTTGCTTTGTTTCTTTATTTGCTATCTTTGTCCTTGTCAAATGTGCACTACCTAAAATGTTTTTCCCATTACCCAAAGGTTAGCTGGTAGATAATGCTATCCAGCATTAAGCTCGCCTATGTACACTGTATTTTGTGCAATAAAGAATTTTCTATCTATCTATCTATCTATACATAAGTAAAATAATTAATAATTAATACTGAAACGGCTATCCGTCACAGGCAGGTTGTTTAATATTGTATTATTCTGTTTTTATTTTATTTTATAGCCTTTTTTAATTGATGGTTGCTACCATTATTATTATTTGTAAAAAAAAACTTTCTTAGTTATCTCTCTTATCTTTGTTTTCTTGTACTTCTTCTGAGTTTCAAGCCTGATTGTATATTTGATGTGTTCTTTGTGGCAAATAAATAATTGTCTATATCTGTGGGGGAGAACCTTCATCATCTTCACCTTCTGAGATCTGTTCATTGAACTTATCTCGTATTTAATAGAATTTAAATAAAAAATATTAGAATAATCATTAGAATTATTATTTTTATAATTAAAAGTATTGATCATAATGGTAACCATATTGTTATTAAACTAAATTATAATAATCTTGTTTGTTTTATTGATATAGGTAAGTTAAGCAAAAATGTAGTAAGGAGTTTTAAAATAAACAAAGATATTTTTACTTTTTTTTTTTTATACAACTAGCTGATGGAACAAGCAGATGGCCCACCTGATGTTAAGTGGTAACCATCACCTATAAACAAAACATTGCTCCGTAGGTCACGCACAATAGGAACGTGCCCTACGATGCACTGCCCTGCGTCCATCAACTTGAGGCATACAGATAGATGTTAAGCCTCATGTGCCTGTAATTACACCGGCGACCACACTCTTCAAACCGAAACACAGTGTTGCTGCTTGGCGGCAGAACAAGGCGTGGTGGTAGTACTTTCCCGGACGAGCCCTTCACAAAGAGCTCTACTACTCTTGGCTACTTACTACTTTGATAGGGCAGTAGTCAGAGGTAAGTATTACATAAAGGCACATAAACGCATAATACACAGTTGGTAAATATATATGCACATACACAGTTGGTAAAAAAACAGAATTTAAACTTTGAAAATATATTTTTCAAAATAATCATAAGACAACTTTATAGAAACTAGTCGTTATAACCCAAAAGAGGTAACCGTAAATACCTAAAAATACATAATTCATAACACTATACCAAAACTGTTTCCGTATAGCCCTTTCTGTATCTTTAAGTCCATCTTTTATTATGTATTTCCTCACTCCTATGCACCAGATTTTGACGAACTCCTGCCAGTCAATCGGTGTCATGTCGAAGTTGAATATTCTTTTGTCTGCCTCAGATAGCTTATCTTTTAGTTTTTTTATATTTTTATCGTCCATTTTATGCAAGTTATTCATGAAATATGACAGCGATATGGAGAGTTTGTGGATTTTCTTGTAGGAGTTTGTGAATCTGAAATAAAAAACTTTTTTTGTACCTCTTCGTCAATACCGTACCGTTAATAATACCGTTTATCCTAATAATTTGTTAAACAAGGTGCCTTGAAACACAGCGAGCACGATAGTGACAGTGCCAAGAATACTCTATTGAGCCGCTACAAAATGACAGGGATTATGAATAAGAGGGTAACTCTTAACCTCAAAATCCTACTTATATAATAAACGTGAAAGTTTGTAAGTAAGGATGGATGGATGGATGTTTGTTACTCTTTCACGCCGGAACGGCTGAACGGATCTGGATGAAACTTGGCAGAGAGGTAGATAGTCTGCAATAGCACATAGGCTACTTTTTATCCCGTGGAAATACCGGGATTTAAATCTGCACGGGTGAAACCGCGGCGCACAGCTAGTCTATTCTAAAATGCTCTGACGATCCGACATCTAAAAAAATAGATCACACTCAGACTTCGGGTAGCTATAAGTAGCTACCCGAAGTCTGAGTGTGATCTATTTTTTTCTTTTTTTTTTCGGTAAGCCGAGCATATCATTTTTATTTATTTATTATAATGTTACTAAAATTTAATTTCGCAAAAATACTTGAAATCGGAGACGATCCTGACACTAGTTTAATGCTTTATTTAATAAATATCGTGATGTTTTTAAACATCATCAGCCTATAGAAGTCCACTGTTGGACATAGGCCTCCCTTATACGTTTCCAGGAAGAACAATTCTAAGCCCTTTCCGTCCACCGATTTTACGTAACATCCTATACGTATGTCGACATACCCAACCGAATGTCATCATTCAATTTAAACACCTACCTTGGTTCCTTCCCAACAATAAATAGAACGGTGTCCACCAACAGTGCAGGAATGAAGTGTAGAAATAAACTCAGCAGCAAGAACATGTAGTAATACGGAGTTGTGATCACAAAACTCTTCCAAATCGCTTTCGGAGTAGGACACACTCTGCCAGCGTGTAATAGGTATTCTTCTAATTCACCTGAAAATAAAAAAAATGTGTGCACAGTGGCCAATACTTACGCTAGTCAACATACTTACATATATACATACATATATCTACATACATACATACATACATAAAATCACGCCTGTATCCCATCGGGGTAGGCAGAGACCACGGATTTCCACTTGCTACGATCCTGACATACCTCTTTCGCTTCATTCACTCTCATAACATTCTTCATACGCTCGTCGGTTTAGGGTACTCTTGAGCTGGCCTTTCTCTAGAACATCTGCAATCTGATCTAGATACGTCCGCCGAGGTCTTCCCCTCCCAACAGTCCCATTCACACTCGCCTGATGCACCTGTTTCGTTAATCCGCTTTCATCCATCCTCTCTACATGCCCAAACCATCTTAACATACCTTTCTCTATCCTCATCACTACGTCTTCTTGCACTCCACATATTTGTCTCTAATCACACAGTTCGCAAGTCAAGCATGATAAAAAAATTCCCCTGAGATGCACTTCTCTACATCCTTTAATAATTTAAAGGGCTGACAACTGCGAACAAATTCGCGCTCGCGCATTCACTGAAAAATCGCAATCAACAAAGTTAAAAAAACGATTTATTCCTAACCTACAAACCAGTCCTGCGGCCCGATTACGCTAATGTTTGACTATCGAGATGGCTTTCAGTTTGATATTTGATTCCCCCCCATGCAGTCCTACGGTCCGATTACGCTCATGTCTGGCTATCGAGATGGCTTTCAGGTTGACACTTGATTCCCATAGTAATAGCAATTATTTATGATGGACGGGAATCAAATGTCAAACTGTAAGCCATCTCGATAGCCAGACATTAGCATAATCGGGCCGCTGTTAAAAATCACATCTTTCAGACTTTCACAGTAACATACCCCACAAAATCTTGTTCTCCGAAGACGTAACCATGTTATATATGACCGACTCTCTCAGCCCATCGTGCTGTCTTGTTCCCACCTCCCACCCGGCAGCTATTAGAGCGTTGTTTACGAAGTCTACAGGCACTAGGCTCATGTCTGTGACTTTCACTGTTTGCATCACGTGGTTGAGGCCGATGCCTGACCCAATTATAATCTGAAAAAAAAAAACAAAAACTTGTCTCTGTCAAACCGTCACTTTTTTATTCTTTTTTTTTTACATGGCTTTGTCGCTGAGCGAACATACTGCCCTATAATACAACATCGAAACAAAATACACCACATATCAGAAAGAAAGAAATAGTTTATAAAGAAAATAAATAATAAATAAATAATGCTCGACGATCCACACAGCACCATCTAGCCCCAAAGTAAGCTACTCAAAGCTTATGTTATGGGACTAGATGACTGGTATATTTAATACATTAAATACTTACATAGGCAAATATTTTTTATTATACATAATCACCCAGACCAACGGAACAAATTTCTGCAGATCGTACACAAATTTGTTCCGAGGCGGGAATCGAGCTCGCAACCTCTAGCGTCGCAGGCGGACTCTCGCCCGCTGCGCCACTGAGGTCGTCAAAAGAAAAGAAGAATTCAAAAATTAATCTACCTAACCCTAATTCTGCCAACCTATATAGCATCTTGGCTTGACCTAACAGAGGATAAGCCATACCAACATTCATACATCGCCTTCCAAAACAACCTCATTTAAATGCATTGTTACGGACACAGTCTAGCAATTTCTTTTTATTCTTCGCTTCATTAAGGCACCAGCACAGCCCTGTCCGTCATAAGTTGCTGCACAATCTTGCAGTCATTTGAAAATAATAACAACGGTGGTTGTATGTGGCTTGTCCGGGGAAGTACTACCACCACGCCTTATTCTGCCGCCAAGCAGCAACGCTGTGTTTCGGTTTGAAGGGTGTGGTCGCCGGTGTGATTACAGGCACATGAGCGAGTTATAGTTAGGTATTTATACTATTATACTTTAGCAGTGACTTCTTCAGGGAGATGCTGATGACAACTTAAGACATAAGACTCTCTAGTAGCATTACTTTTATAAACCTTAGTGATTTCCTTATTGCTACATATTTCACTATTGTTATTAATTTTTTATAAAGATAAATAAATAAAAAAAAAGAAACTTACCCCACTCGCAGAAAACGCACAGCTCAAGTCTAGCCAAGCCGGAAATGGTTCCCGGTATGAAGAAATCACTGAAATCGAAAAAGACAATGAGAAACAGTGACTACTGTTACCAACGCACGGTAGACTGATATAAATAATAAAATACAGGGTTAAGGCATACAAAGGCGAAAAACGGGCGAGCTTATCGCTCAGAGCGATCTCTTCCGGGCAACCTTGTTTGGATAATAATTTAGAATTAAAATAGCTGTAGGCGTAGTATTTAAGGCGTTGACAACACCTAATGACCCTCTCGCTCGTACGATTCGACATCTTTAAAGATATAAAATCACTAAACACAATTTTGAAAAATCGCAAACAACCATTTTG
This sequence comes from Plemyria rubiginata, assembly GCA_963576535.1. NCBI lineage: Eukaryota > Metazoa > Arthropoda > Insecta > Lepidoptera > Geometridae > Plemyria > Plemyria rubiginata. The sequence continues at coordinate 4,517,764 of OY754933.1, forward strand.
TGTGTAATCACATTGCACACAGTTTGGTAAAATTTCATATTGATCGATGCAAGTTTTCCTGCTCAAAAGTTTGCATAACTACAAAAACTAGAAAAGCAAACTTTTAAGTAGGAAAACATGTATCGATCAAAATTAAATTTTTACTAAACTGTGCGCAATATGATTGCACACAAAATGGATGTTCGCGATTTTTCGAAAATGGGAGTAATGATTTTATATCCTTCAGCAAGTCAAAACGTGCGAGCGAGAGTCACATTAGCTCTTGTCTGCACCTTATAATGTCAAATGGCCAGTCGTCACGACTGGATACCAGATCCGCTCAACTTCACTGTCGTTGATGCGAAGCATTGTAAGTACCTACTAACTTTTGGAATTAAATAAATAAATAATGCTGGACAATCCACACAGCACCATCTAGCCCCAAAGTAAGCTACTCAAAGCTTTATTACAATAACGGTTGTCTAGAAGAGATAGCAATATGTGATAAGACCGCACAATTGTATGCAATATTGCGTGTATGGTGTACTATCGATGTTGTCCTCAATAGTTCTCATTTATTTACTAGTTGAGCCCCGCGGTTTTACCCGCGCAGATTTAAATCCGGTCCCACGGGATAAAAAATGGCATAGGTGATATTCAAGACTATAATCTATCTCTCTGCCAAGTTTCATCCAGATCCGTTCAGCCGTTCCGGCGTGAAAGAGTAACAAACATGCATCTATCCATCCCTTCTTACAAACTGTCGCGCTTATAATAGTAGTAGGATTTAAGATCTTCTTTCGTTTCGCTCACTGGATTGAATACGTACCAATGGAAGGTCTGACGATGCAAGCTGGTAGCTCTGCCGACATCAGTCGAACCTGCTCCTCGGCCACAGCTTTTGTAAACGTGTAGGTGTTCGGCCAACCTTTTATAAATCTGAAATGATTAGAAAAATGTTTATCGTATTCGCTTGCCACATACCAGAGGCATTATTCACTGACAAATCCAATTTGCGTTTAGATCACGTAGTAACGTCACACTGTTGGGCAAAGAATCTCCTGTCATAAAGAATAATTCCCAAGATTACGTTGTGACGTTACACGGTTTGGGGCAAGGAATCTCCTATAATAGAGAATAATGGCCCATGAGCTCACCGCGCAAATAACACACACACATCACGCAAACATTACACACACCACGAACTCACCATGAAAGTTTTTTATGAGAGAGATAGGTTAGACATAGACATAGACATAGATAGACATAGACATTTATTTATTTGCCACAAAGAACACACAACATATACAATTAGGCTTGGAATTACTAGAAAACAGGTAGTATCATACATATCAAAAGAGAACAAAGATTAGATATATAGGTTGTTTGAGACGGGTTCGATTACCGCCTCGGAACAAATTTGTGTACGATCTGCAGAAATTTGTTCCGTTGGTCTGGGTGTTTTCTATGTATATAATAAAAAAATATCTATCTATGTAAGTATACAATGTATTAAATATATCAGTCATCTAGTACCCATAACACTAGCTTTGAGTAGCTTACTTTGGGGCTAGATGGTGCTGTGTGGATTGTCCAGCATTATTTATTTATTTATGATAGTCTAACTTCTACAACATCTTATAGGACCAAAAATCAAAATTAAAACAGTCTTTATTCAGTACAATCACATGGATCACTTGATAGGTCTTGTATATAGGTGAATCTATCGCCAGCTCGTCGCAACCAAAGCCTAGAAAAATTGTCTATAATATATAAAAGGGCAGAAAGAAAAACATAACTGTTGATGGAACAAGCAGATGACCCATCTGATGTTAAGTGGTAACCATCACAAAACATTGTCTCGTAAGTCACGATAAGAACGTGCCCTACGACGCGTTGCCCTGCGTCCATCAACTTGAGGCATACAGATGCTAAGCCTCATGTGCCTGTAATTACACCGGCGAACACACTCCAAAACACAGCGTTGCTGCTTGGCGGCAGAACAAGGCGTGGTGGTAGTACTTCCCCGGACGAGCCACACACAAAGAGCTCTGCTACTCTTAAAACAAACAACGATATGAGTAAAAAAGAAGTTAGCATCAAGATAACGAATGATAGAGGAGTGGAAGAAGAAAACCTGTCGTGCAGAACCCATAGCATGGAATGGGAAGATGATGAGTCTAACTTACTTCGGAGTGATATCATCCAGTCTCCCCCTATCGATGCTCTCAGCCATGTGGATGAGGGTATCCGGGGGCAGAGGACTGTCATGGAACTGCTCCAGCACTTCACCTCCTCTGGTCATGGACGTGGCGTGGGAGTAGGCAGTGGACACGTGGACAAAAGACCTGAGGAGTACAAGGGTTTGATATTATTCTAGTTAAATATAAATTAACTATAGCTGGACTTTCCACACAGCATTATTTAGCTCCAAACTAAGCTAAAGCATGTGGTATATTTGCTCTCGGTGGGGATCGAACCCACGGCCTACGGAGCAAGGCAATGCTCCTTACCTAGATAAGACACATGCACAAAATCAAGAGTCAAAAGCTTGCATTTAGAATTAGTGTCACAGGATGTGCCTTGTTTCTGATGTTTGATGACCTGGAGTCTTAGAACTAGCCACATAAACGTCAGCAGACCAAATATCAGATGGGCCGGTGACCTGGTCAAAGTTGCGTCGCAGAAACAGCGTTGCTGCTTGGCGGCAGAATGGGGCATGGTATGGTAGTTCTTCCCCGGACGGAATGAAACTTTCACACAGAGCTACTAATAATAATAATATAGCCTTTTTATTTCCATCTCTTAAAAAATAGGTATTACAAGTTTAAAAATGTTAGTGTGTTAGTATTAGTTTTATTTTGACGACCGCTGTGGCGCAGCGGGCGAGAGCCTGCCTGCGACGCAAGAGGTTGCGGGTTCGATTCCCGCCGCATATAAACAATAAAGTATGTAAAATTACACATGTCAAACAAAATAATAATAAGTCAATAAATTACACACAAATAACACACACATTAACAACAATTTACATATTTTAAAGAACAATTTTATCAGTGTGTCTGTCTCGCAGTGGGCTAAACATTTCAGCCTTCCATGTGGTCTGCAAAAAGGTCGCAGTTTGGATTGGCTTTTATTAAATATGTGATTAAAATTGCATGCCAGCAGCGATCTCACCGAAGCTTCCTACAAGATTTCCCCAGCAGGAGTGCCTCCCTGGTCCCGCGCACATTGATGAAGGTGGCTTCTCGGATGTTCTCGTCAAACTTGGTGGTGGCAGCCACGTGGTAGATCACCTCCACCTAAAACAGACAACTTGTCTGTTGTGCTGTTGTCTATGGGCGTTGGTGACTGCTTACCATTAGGTGGGCCGTTAGCCCGTTTGTCTATCTTTTTCATAAAAAAACTGCTTCAACACTCTGATGTCGTAGCACGGTAGATATGCCTTCAGTGCCTACCCCAAGTGTGTTTTTTAGGGTTCCGTTCCCGAAGAGTAAAACGGGACCCTATGGCTAAGACCCCGCTGTCCGGCCGTCTATCTAAGCATGAATGAATGAATGAATGAATGAAAATACTTTATTGTACACCATAAAAAAACAGTAAGTACACTAAAAGAAATAAAGAATAAAACTAAATGTACGATGGGCGGTCTTATCGTGGAGAGCGATCTCTTCCTTCAACCTTTGCATGTCTGTTCGTCTAGCATTATCTCTTTATCCGTGAAGACAGTTAAAAATTCACAGATGATGTATCAAGCGGGTTTTTTTTAAAGATACGAGTGCCGTTTTAAGGATACGAGTAATAATTACGAGACCCTTCGTGAAATTAGGAAAATTTATTAATAGGTAGGTAGGTATACTAACTCTGTTTGCCACACAACAATTTTTGTGAACCTTTTTACTTAGGGCTCCCACGATTAGACCTACTTTGATATTTTTTTGACAAAGCCCCTAAACGTAACTAATTGTTCCACAAGTCCCTATGGTTTTAAAATAAATGAATTGAATTATTTATTTTTGATTCTTGTTATACTGAATGCTCGAAAAATTTTGTATTAGGACTTGCCTCTTCGGATAGAACTTTCCAATCTGGATCACGGATCCCCAGTCTGATCTCCGAGATGTCCCCTTCAATAGCAACGATGTGGTTCTCGAAATCTGGCTTCTGTCTTCTGACTGGACCAAATACCTGAAACAAACGGCATCAAAACTGATGTTAAGGCGGCACAGGACGGTTTTTGAACAGCTGTAAATCTATTAAAATGTAAAAAAATAATACACCGTTTACACTTAGCTCAAAAGCGCAGGGACATGGGCAATGGGTAAAGGGAACGCGCGCGGTAACGCGAGAGAGAGTGAGAGAGAGAGAGAGCGTTGAAGGTCGTGTTGCCACGGACATGAGCTGTGTGAGTGAGTGTAAACGCAGCATTAGGAACATGCCTTGCGACCATCAAATTGGGCATACAGATGATAAGCCTCATGTGCCTGTAATTACACTGGCGACCACACTCATCAAACCGAAACACAGCGTTGCTGCTTGGCGGCAGAAACAGGCGTTGTGGTACTTCCCCGGACGAGCCACACACAAAGCGCTCTACAGTACTACTTTTTAAATATAGTCGTTTTGAGGTTCAGTAGGTAGGTATACGTATTAGCACCCCTCGCGTTTTTAACTCGCGATATCTAAAGGTCTAGGAAGTTAGATGATAATAATTACCGGATCTTTCAAAAGTTCAATCAACCTCTCTTGAATACTCTTTTCTTTCTTAGCTCGAAGCAGCATGTAGATTTTTTTGATTTTGCATGATCTGTAATGTATTAAATAAGATACATAATAATAATGAAGCATACAAACGAATGGTAGAGCGAGTAGTATGTTTTTGCCTTTTATTTTTAGTTGCTTCGGCGTCAAAGTTGAAGGGTAGGCATTTATTTAATAAAACCATATGGATCACTTTGAAACGTCTTAAAAGTAGGTGGTACTAGGTGCCACGTGACCAAATCCTAGAAGAATAGGCAACAAACTTACGTCTCAGTTAAGATCAATATGCTCTAAGCCAATCGCTCCTTACTTATTGTATAACTGCATGGGGCGGGGCCCTAAAAACTCACCTAATCACGCTTGAAAGGGCACAGAGAGCAGTCTTGAAAGTGGCTTTTTCTCTACCATTTATGTACCCCACAAAACAACTCTACTCTGATTGCAACATCCTATCTGTGAGGCAGCTTTTCATACAACAGTTAATTCTTAAACAGCACAGGATCATCCCAGATATCAAATTAGAAAATCAAAGAAGACGGAGAGAAGATAAATTATTCCATACTACAAAATGCAAAACTAAATTTGCCCAAAAACATTTACTCTTCTTAGCAGCATACCTTTATAACAAAATAAACAAAACTCTATCGATCCAAAATTTAACACAATTTTGTCTATGTCAATGTCTATTAGCATTTTCTTCCAGTTAACCTTTGGGTTTTGTGGAATCCATGTAATACCAAGTCAATTCGACATAATGTGGGTTTGTACCAAATATAATGTTTGGACGTACCTCTGACTACCCCCTTAGGCGTCCTCTCAAAATAATCTGCAGCTAGTACTTGGTACTAAGAGATCTGAGGGGATATCTACCGTGCCTGGGGATCGAAGTCGTGACGCTGTTTCAGTATAACATTTTATAGGATAACTTGTTTGTATTGGATTAACATAAGCTTTGAATCATGGGATCAAAAAGTCAATGATGACCAACCTTAGGAGTTTTTCCACCAGCTGCTTTCCAATAAACCCTGAGCCTCCAGTGAGGAAGACGGTGGAGTTGCAGTAGAACCGCTGGATGTCCGAGTCTCCAGGAGCTGTGGCTGCGTCTATGGTCTCCAGGTGTGCACTAGCAGACCTTTCGAGGAGTTCTGCTGGGTCCATTGTTACTAAAAAACGTTAACAATTAAAACTTATGAAGAAAACTGATCGAAAATTTACATAAAATTGCTGAAGACACAGGCACATGAGGCTTCAACTTGAGGCATACCGTTGAGCCTCATGTGCCTGTCATTACACTGACAACCACACTCTTCAAACGGAAACACAGCGTTGCTGCTTGGCGGCAGAAACAGGCATAGTAGTACTTCCCAGACGAGCCACACACAAAGAGCTCTACTGCTTATAAGTGGACTCGCAGTAGGTTCTGGATTCTGGAAGGTTCATAACAATAATTTCAAACGAAACTCACCAGATGCTCACTTCGCTTTGCCACGCAACATGACAGCTAGTTCGGAAGTAGGTGATCGACTGACCGTATGCGGTATAGTCAGCAGATTTGTTAAACTGTCAAGCACGTGAGTTGATAGAATGGTAGCTGAGTTCCGTGCAAATTAAGACTTATCTTTACGCATCCAAAAAGGGTTCAGTTAATCAGATTAGCCGTAGCCATGTTACATAAAAAAACTAGCTACCCGCCCGCGCGCCCCTGCTTCGCACGGGTGCACATATCATGCATGTATTAGGTATACATATAAACCTTCCTCTTGAATCACTCTATCTATGAAAAAAACCGCATCAAAATCCGTTACGTAATTTTAAAGATTTAAGCATACGAAGGGACATGGGGACATAGGGACAGAAAAAGTGACTTTGTGTTATACTATGTAGTGAAGAATACCCCTTTCTTAACCCACTTCAAAATAGGAGGAGGTTCTCAATTTCACTGTTTTTTTATGTTTGTTACCTCAGAACTTTCGACTGGGTGAACCGATTCCGATGATTCTTTTTTTATTTGACCACACTTCCTGTGTGGTCCCATTTAAATATGATTAAGATCTGACAATAGTTTTCGTAGTAGTATGAGTGTTCCAGTGTATTAGAAGTCACTATTTTCTTGAAAGAGTTATATGAATTCGGCTAAAACCGTATTAACTCTTATGATAGCTATATAATCCTACTATTGATATTATAAATGCGAAAGTTTGTAAGTATGGATAGATGGATGGATGTTATTTACTCTATAACTCCAGAACGGCTGATCGGATCTTGGTGAAAATTGACACAGAGATATTATATTATAGTCTGGAATAACACATAGGCTACTTTTTATCCCGTAGGAATACCGGGATTTAAATCTGCGCGGGTGAAACCGCGGGGCACTGGTCGTTTTTTATAATGTAGAGCAAAACACCAGTTTTGAGCTTACTTTGCTGCATTCTTCTCATCGACTGTAGGATGCTGCTGTCAGCATATTTATTCTAACACCGTTCTTTTATTCTGCCTACGTTTCAGATACATGGAGAGTAGAATAGAGTTGTCACGAGTTTTTAATAATCCTACTTCACTACATAGTATAAAACCAAAGTCGCTTTCCCTGTCCCTATATCCCTATGTCCCTATGTATGCTTAAATATTTAAAACTATGCAACGGATTTTGATGCGGTTTTTTTAATAGATAGAGTGATTCAAGAGGAAGGCTTATACGAGTATGTATAATACATGCATGATATGTGCACCCGTGCGAAGCAGGGGCGCACGGGCGGGTCGCTAGTATCCAAATAAAGCCTAAGACCTAGTGATCAGACAAGCGCTTACACTAAGCTCAAATGCGCAGGGAGATGGGCAATGCGCGAAAGGCAACGCGAGAGAGCGTAACGAGAGAGAGAGAGAGAGAGAGAGTTGATATTCGCGTTGCCACAGACATGAGCTGAGTGTAAACGCAGTATACACTCAAAGCTTGTGTTATGGGTACTAGATAACTAATATATTTAATACATTATATGCTTACATAGATAGATATTTTCTATTATTTATTTATTTGTTTGTTTAAGGAAGACTAACAGCACACCATACATATAAATCAAGAATACTATATAAAACAAAAGGCTAATAATAAGTCTCCACGTATAGATATAGAATAAAAGCTTATTTGACATAAACATCCAGATCAACGCAACAAATTTCTGCAGATCGTACACAAATTTGTTCCGCGGCGGAAATCGAACCCGAGCCAATTATAGGTATTTAGTTAGCTTATTACTTTGTGTTTACTATATTTTACCACATACATAATACATATTTACATAATGTATTGAATTATTATTTATATCTTTGGTGGTCATGTCATACCAGGAAAATTAGTAGCAGGTAAATGGGTCTCGTGAAATAAGTTAGGTTTTAAACCATAGATAGTAATAATTTAATGTATTTTTGACTTGTGCCTTGTGTTATGTTGTTTTATTGTATTGTTTGAGCTATGATGTCCGAAATTTTACGGAGAGCCATAATTATTAACAGTTTGATGTTTGCCTGTTCGTGTTTATCTAAACAAAATAGTAAGTAGCATCAAAACCAGTTTTTTTTACTTCTTGCTATTCTATCCTATTTTAGAAATACAAATGTAAGGATTAATGAAACAAAATAATTGCTGGACTTTCCAGCATTATCTAATTCCAATCCAAACTAAGCACAGCTTCACTATCACTACTTAATATAAAACAAAGTCGCTTTTTCTGTCCCTATGTCTCCTTGTCCCTGTGTATGCTTAAATCTTTAAAATTTCGCAACGGATTTTGATGCGGTTTTTTTAATAGATAGAGTGATTCAAGAGGAAGGTTTATATGTATAATACATGCATGATATGTGCACCCGTGCGAAGCAGGGGCGCGCGGGCGGGTCGCTCGCTACTGTAATATAAGATGTACCTACCGATATAGGTATATTTTTTAACCGATTGCGATTTTACATAACAATATTCAGAAAAAAAAAACTGAAAAACAGCTTCACGACTTTGATCCCCAGGCACGGTAGATATCCCTTCAGATCTCCCAGTACCAAGTAGGTACTAATTCAAGATTCTTTGAGGACGTCTAAGGGGATAGTCAGAGGTACGTCCAAACATTACATTTGGCACATACCCACATTTTGCAGTAGTTAGTATTCCATACGTGACAGGTTGCAAGCCCATCGCCGCTGTTAGAATACTAACTGGTTTCCTCACGATGTTTTCCTTCACCGTTTAAGAGCACTGGCATTGCGCACATAAATTTTTCGATAGAAAAATCCATTGGTGCACGACCGGATTCGAACCTGCGACCTTCGATCGGAAGGCGAGGTCACTCCCACTAGACCACCGGTGCTTATAACTACATTCAGTGATTTTATATCTTCAAAATCGTTCTTTATTAAGTAAAACAATTAAAAAAAAAAGTTTGCATAAAACAGTTGTAGAAATCCCTATGATGCCGCCATTAGTCCTGTCCGCATCCAAAGGTTGTCTGGAAGAGATCGCTCATAGCGATAAGACCGCCCATTGTACTTCGCTTTAATTGTAATGTTATGTTTTTCTTGTGGTGTACAATAAAGAGTTTTCTATCTATCTTTATATAAAAAAAATAAACTACATATACCTTGCCATTTTTCTAGTTACAATATAGACATAGACAAACATTTATTTGCCAAAAAAAAACACACATACACATACAAAACATAAAAAAGAAATGACAAACAGTTAATAATAACTCAGACCAAATAAAAACTAAAAGACAGAGTCTTGCGGACAGCACGAATGAGGCCGGTTTTCTAAAGATGTGTTGCGGTCAAACTACGCCTCGCCCCGTGTACATACACAACTGTTACTAAACGCACACACACAGAAAAGTGAAGCCAGTTTTCTAAAGATGTGTTGCGTGGGCCGATTTGGTGTGTGCGTGCGAGGCGTAGTTTGACCGGCTCCACTTTGCTGTGCACAGAAGTCCGTCTTTTATTTTTTATTTGGTCTGAGAATAATAATAACAGTAGATAGGTATGTAGGTGTTTGCGTGCTGCAGCAGCAACAGGGTCTCGACTCAGCGTATGCCTCACCACTAGGTTAGTAGTTGGGCGCTGTTATTCTGCCGAGACCTTCAGCCAATAAACCTTGTGAGAAATTTATAGTAGTAGTGTGGAGTGTTCTGTTATAAAATATGTTAAATATGTCAATATATCGTTTTTTTATAGATAATTTGAAATTAACGGTGACTGTCAATGGATCTATCAAAAATGGTTAGTTACCATAGTTTAATATCTATTTAGAACCTAGTCTGTGTGCACACTGCTTGGTATGCCTCAAGGAATTTAAATACCTACTGTATGCCTCCCATAAACACTTCACTCTTTCCGGTCCTGTGTCAGTCTTTGCTACTGTCGTTGTTTTAATACAGCTGATTGAAAAGCAGATGGCCCATCACCCACATGATGTAACCATCACCTATAACAGAGCATTGCCTCGTAAGTCACGCACTATAGGAACGTGCCCTACGATGCGCTGCCCTGCGTCCAGCAACTTGAGGCATACAGATGTTAAGCCTCATGTGCCTGTAATTACACCGGCGACCACACTCTTCAAACCGAAACACAGCGTTGCTGCTTGGCGGCAGAAAGAGGCGTGCTGGTAGTACTTCCCCGGACGAGCCAAACACAAGCCGTCTTATTATAAAAATGTGAGTTAGACTAGGCTTAAGCCAGGAATAACTGGTCCGTGGTCTAACTTTGATACCGAAGTTGGTCCCTGCTCTATAGAAAAATCAAAGACTTAGATCAGACGTTATTATAAAACGGAGTTTATCCCCTAAACCACAGTTTAAAGATAAACCCGAACGACCCCTAGTTTAAGTATGGTCTAACTAATAAAAATCTCATTTTGCCAAATTTTATTTGGTCTCCCACATAAGTTTATTCAATAAAACAACTTGTAGCACTGCATTATCCAACATACATTTCAAACTATAGACTCCGATCTAAATTTGAAATGTCAAAACGCATCACTAGCGCGATCTACCTTTCGGACACTTTTACTAGCGCCATCTAGTTATAAAATTGGTATTTTTTTAAACAACTGAGCTCTACTACTCAAAAGACTAAATGAACAAGGCAAATAAACTTATTGTAAGAAAGGAGTGAGCACCGAGATGACGAATGATAATGGAGAGTGATAGGGGCAGGAAGATGATGTAGGTACCTCTCGCTAGCTGATTCCGACATTTTGAAGCAGATAAAATAAATACATAATAACTAATTCCATTTTTGAAAAATTGCAATCGACCATCAAAATGAAATTTTTACTGAACTGTGTGTGTGCCATAAAATAAATTGTTGATAGCAAATTTTTCGAAAATGAGTTTAGTGATTTGTATGTTTTGTGTTTTTGGAATCACTAGGTACATAGTATAAAACAAAGTCGCTTTCTCTGTCCCTATGTCCCTTTGTATGCTTAAATCTTTAAAACTACGCAACGGATTTTGATGCGGTTTTTTTAATAGATAGAGTGATTCAAGAGAAAGGTTTATTACGGATTATTATGGATAATACATGCATAATATAGTAGAAAAACAATGTGCACCCGTGCGAAGCAGGGCCGCGCGGGCGGGTCGCTAGTAAATAAATAAATGAAAATGTCGAATCGTGCGAGCGATAGGAACATAGGTACTTACTCTTCTCTTCGCCTTCCTGTAATGGTTTCTTATGTTTCAGATAGTTCAAGTCATTCTTATTACGTTGGAGAAAATGTTAAATTTACATGTACATTCAATCAATCTAGCTATGATGAATATTACATCTCATGGACACAGGAATCAGGTAATTGAAACAGCAGGTAGATATACCTAAATAAATATTGGTGGACATTTCACACAGCACTATCTAGCCCCAAACTAAGCCAAAGCTTATGGAAACCAGATAGCTGATACTACTTATATACCTACTTGTTATTTGCAAATACCATACTTATAATATTACTAGTTGCGCGCCGCGGTTTCACCCGCGTTAAATCCCGGTGCCATTATAAAAACAGTTGAGAGTAGAAGAGGAAAGATGATTGGCCACCTTGTAAGACATGACAGCTTTATAAGAAAAATAATCAAAGGAAAGACAGCCAGGGGAAGACCTAGGATAAGCTACATGAGCCAAATAAAAGCGAAGGTTGCCGCCATGTCTAATAAGGAGGTCAAGGAGGTTGCCCTGAAAAGAAACACCTGGAGAGAAATGCATCAATTACGCCGACAAGAGCATTGCTCTTAAATAAGAAGAAGAAGAAGAAATCCTGGTATTCCTACGGGATAAAAATAGCCTATGTGTTAAAGACTAATGATCAATCTCTCTGCCAATTTTCATCCAGATCCGTCCAGCCGTTCCGGCGAGAAAGAGTAACAAACATCCACCCATCCGTCCATACTTACCTACAAACTTTCGCGTTCATAATACCTATTAGTAGGAGGATGAATCAACTGTGCGATAGAGTTAGGTGTTTTACGGTAGTCATTTACATACCTACCTAAATGTTATTTTCAATGCAATTTCAGATAATGCCATCATACTGACCTTTCCGGAAATATTTACTTCAAACTACACAATTTCAACAACATTGGATCATTTTGACGACAATTCTACATGGATTTGTATGGTTTATAAAAAGGACAAAAACGGCGTATTGAAAATGGCTGATTACAGAAGTCGTATCAAGACAGTAGAAAAAGATAGTATGTAGAGTACCTACCTACCTTAAATAAAACGTATAAGTCGCGTCAAGCAAAAACAGCGCTGGCAAACAGTGGAGACAATGTGTTTGTGTATACAAAATACTCGCACCATCACACCCCCTCCGACCTCCTTTCGGAGTTCTTTTTGCTTGATGCGCACTATACCAAGGTAGGTACAGTGAAGGAAAGAAAAGGTTCATCAATTTCAACATAATTCGTTCAACGTATCACGAGCACTTGTCTCTTGAAACTAGATTGACCAGCAATAGACACTGAGTTAGTTGTCATTGCTTGCGCTTGGACGATAAGTAAAAACAAGAAAAATCTTATTCGATAGCTAAAATTGATTCTTGCAATCTGGTGCAACTCAAGCGAAACCCGGCGCTATGTGACGAAGCTTTTGATTCCGTGACTGTACATTAGTAGTATCGTATAGATATATTATACAGGAGCCTTATTCACTATGACCATTTGCACCGCGATCACAGCTAAGACAAGGCAGCCGGTGTCACACGATCAGATCAGATGTATCATCGATGTATCTCCTATGTCATAAAGAATAAAGCCCAATCAAGTTTTGACGTTTCACGGTTTGGGGCAAGGAATCTCCTATTGTCATAGTGCATAATGCCCAATCAAGTTTGGACGTTTCACGGTTTGGGGCAAGGAATCTCCTATTGTCATAGAGACTAATGCCCAATCAAGTTTTGACGTTTCACAGTTTGGGGCAAGGAATGTCCTATTGTCATAGAGAATAATGCCCAATCCAGTTTTACGTTTCACGGTTTGGGGCAAGGATTCTCCTATTGTCATAGAGAATAATGCCCAATCAAGTTTTGACGTTTCACGGTTTGGGGCAAGGAATGTCCTATTGTCATAGAGAATAATGCCCAATCAAGTTTTACGTTTCACGGTTTGGGGCAAGGATTCTCCTATTGTCATAGAGAATAATGCCCAATCAAGTTTTACGTTTCACGGTTTGGGGCAAGGATTCTCCTATTGTCATAGAGAATAATGCCCAATCAAGTTTTGACATTTCACGGTTTGGGGCAAGGAATCTCCTATTGTCATAGAGAATAATACCCTAGAACTTCAACGTCAAGCCGAAACGAAGCGACAGGATTGATTGTAAACATCATGAGAACATCATGGGACACCCTTTATAGGCGTATTATGAATGTAAATGAAAAATACAAAGGTTAGGTACGCTATATTAAGTGATTTTTTTTATTTTTTTTTACAATAAAATCTTATTTTTTCAGGTCAATCGAATATCACTGCTTACTACAAGCGAATAAAGCCCAGGACACAAAATTGTGAATTAGATAATGGTAAATAAGCCAAATATGTTCATTATCACCGTTTAAATTTTATTTCTTAAACTAGCTGGTACCCGCGACTTCGTCTGCGTACTTTTAATCTCTTCATCTCTTTTTTTCGCAATAAAAGGTAGCCTATGTTCTTTCTCAGGGTCTAAAGATTGTCTATGCCAAATTTCATCAAAATCGGTTGAGAGGTTTAAGCGGGAAAGCGTAACAGACAGACAGACAGACAGAGTTACTTTCGCATTTATAATATTAGTTGGGATATAATATTAGTTGGGATCATACTATTCATACAGTTTTAAAGTAGGTAGGTACATAAAAAATTAACAAGCCTTTAAAAACTTATATGTAAAATTTATAAGTTAGGTAATACCTAATGAGTTTAGTTTAAAAACATAGTTGGAAACAATCTTGCCTGAAGCCACAACAGTTCAGCCCACAGAACATAATATCGTAACGGTTCAGTCAGATGAGTAATTCCCGGATGGTACCATCGACCAATGACCAATTACGGCCCGAACGCAATTTTCAAAAATAATGTAATTTTTGAAGCTATCATAGTTAGAACATTATCACAACATAGTATAAAACCAAAGTCGCTTTCTCTGTCCCTATATCCCTATGTATGCTTAAATCTTTATAACTACGCAACGGATTTTGATGCGGTTTTTTTTAATAGATAGAGTGATTCAGGAGGAAGGTTTATATGTATAATACATGCATGATATAGTAGAAAAACAATGTGCACCCTATGATTTTATATCTTTCAAAATGTCGAATCGTGCGAGAGAGAGAAATATTAGGTGTTGTCTACGCCATAAGTCAACTTATCTTAGTATTTTCCTTTTTGTATAGCTTACGAGTACTTCATATCACGCGGGAAAATCGCGAGCTCAAGTGCGGACGACCTGAAAATCTGTATGAAAAAAAACCATATCAGTAGTTCAAGCAATGACCAATTTTATAGCAGAAATGTCACGTATAACAAAACGCCATGTCTTAGCTGGGAGGAAATCAAAATGAATAAAACAGCGAAAGTCACTATACAACCTGAGACTACTACTGCATACAAGAGAGAAGAACAAAAACATTCAAGTAACAATAAGTTTATTTTCCTTACCGTTTCAAGAATAACCCCCGGTTTCTGAAAGCGCAATCAACACTAATCGGCTGTCAAGTCACTTGCTATATCCATCTAATTTGAAGTAAAAGCTGAAATGGCAAGTCACTTGACCGCCGATTAGTGTTGATCGAGCTTTCAGAAACCGGGGGTTACTCTTTCAAGCAAAAACCGACTTCAAATGCACTGTAAAATAGATAGTTTGTGTGGCTCGTCCGGGGAAGTACTACCACCACGCCTATTTCTGCCGCCAAACAGCAACGCTGTGTTTCGGTTTGAAGAGTGTGGTCGCCGGTGTAATTACAGGCACATGAGGCTTAACATCTGTATGCCTCGAGTTGATGGACGCAGGGCAGTGCGTCGTAGGACATGTTCATATAGTGACTAACGAGGCAATGCTTTGTTGGTGATGGTTCACTTATCATCAGGTGGGCCATCTGCTTGTCCTTTCAGCAAGTAGGAGAATAATGTCACCGTAGGTATCTGTGGATTACAAATTCGTTTCAGCTTCAGACATTGACAACGAGGACAGCAACAGCATGACCTGGATTATAGTCGCAGCCAGCGCTGGTGGGGTTCTCATAATTATAGCAGTTGTCTTGGTTCTACGAAGAAAATGGAGAAGAAGTCCTGTACAATGTCCAGTGCCAATTGAACTTTACGTAAGTGTGTGCGCAAAAAGCCTACCTACTTCACTACATAGTCTAACAAGGTTTAAGGCGTTGACAACACCATACCTCTCGCTCGCACGATTCGACATTTATATAGATACTAATATTATAAAGAGGAAAACTTTGTATACATACATATGTATACAAAGTTATAAAATTTGAATTTGTGAATTCAAAATTTTTGAAGTGTAAAATTTGAATTTGTGATTTTATATCTTTCAAAATGTCGAATCGTGCGAGCGAGAAAAATTTTGGGTGTTGTCAACGCCTTAAGGTGTAAGGTGTCGAGACCCTTGGTCCGTGGGGTCCTAGCGCTATTAGGCTTTTTAAAATAATAGCAAAGAGGCTAGTCGACGTCACAGGAGACCGAAGAGCTGGCAGCTACCTCGGACAAAGAATTAGTCTGACTATTCAAAGGGGGAATGCTGCCAGCATCTTCGGTACCTTGTCTAAAGGGACTCCTCTTAATAATATGTTTTTGTTATTATGTTTATTGTATTAGTTTTAGTAAAATTAACTTTGAAGTATAAAAAACAAAGTCGCTTTCTCTGTCCCTATATCCCTATGTCCATATGTTTGCTTAAATCTTTAAAACTACGCAACGGATTTTGATGCGGTTATTTTTAATAGAGTGATTCAAGAGGAAGGTTTATATGTATTATGTATAATACATGTATGCATGATATGTGCACCCGTGCGAATCAGGGGCGCGCGGGCGGGTCGCTAGCATTTGATAAAGGTATTTAAATAATATACTTATTTAATAAATATTAAAATTAAATAATTACTTAACCAGTCCACTGCCTCCAATGAGTTCGCCACAAAGCTTCCTTCTTTTTTTCAGGCGACTGCTAATGAAATTGTCTATGCCGATATCCGGACTCCGGAAGTGGACACTGTTTTCGCGCCAAGCCAGAACGTACCCTACGCACAAATAGTAGGCGTGCTTGTATCGAAAAAAAAACCAAATACAGATAATAAAACGAGTACTTAGTATGTTTATTTTGTATAATTGCTAAACCTGCCTCTTTGCCAGTCCCCCACTAAGTATGCACACTACGTCTTGGGTGAGATCACAGAAATTCTCTATTCCGTGGGTGAGATCACACGATCACACAGATCAGTGGGGTGAAATTCATCCGTGTGTGATGATGAACTTGAAGTAGGTACCTACCTACTTACGAACCTAATTTTTCTATGTTTGCTTTTTTATCATGGGAGGAAGGTAAGTATGTGCCCTAAATAGTAGTAGGTAGGTATGTACCTAAGTAAACAAACTTATTACAATGCAATTCTATGGTTCTAAAGTCTGACACAGAACCCTACTCTAATCAAAGAAAGAATATTATTATCCGTCACTGCCTACACATAGGTAGGTACCTACTACGTAGCTATCCATCTATCTACCTCTCACCCCGTTTTATGATTTAAGTGGGCAACCCCTGAAAATTTCTAACCGCAACTACATAAGTACATAAGTAGGTAGGTACTTTAACTAAGTACCGCAAGTAAAACGGGGTGGATTGAATTTAAGGGGTGAATGAAAATGAAACCAAAAAAGCAATTATTAACAAACATTTTCAAATGTTTGTTAATAATTGCTTTTTTTGTTTCATTTTCATTCACCTCTGGAATTCTATCCACCCCGTTTTACGGTATGTCCTTCTGTAAAAAATAATTTTATGGTAGGTAGGTCTAGGTACCGCAAGTATGTAGGTACCTAAATATTATTTATTTTCCAATAAATTGTGAACCGATTATTTTATTAGATTACCTCAGTCAAACATCCGCGGCTTCAAATGCATAATGGCTTCAATCAAATTTTATTTATTATTATTGTAAGTTAGCAGGTTTAAGTCTCAGTTTAATAGCTTTATTTACCAGAAAAAAACATCCATGAGTACATATGTACATAGAATAAAATATAATTATCGTAATATTATTATTAATAGAGTACCGTGTTGATGCGGGCGGGATCAAGGTGGGATAGATTTTTCTATATCTGTGTTTTCAACAATCAAAACATAAATGACATTGACAGTGAAAGAAAACTGACAGTAGCAATCAAACCATTAACAATTTTGTATCTATGCCTCTAAATCGCACGCGGAAGTGGATGCATTTATCAATTTCCTTTTCCTTTTTCTTTCCATTTGAAATCTTAAAACTTTTGCAAAACTCGAAAATTTTCGATAAAACTATGGATATGACCGATTTCAGTGATATAATGAATGTGCGCGCTATAAAAATGGAAGCTGGTGATGTAGTGTACGAGGAAAATGCTGCTGATGCCTCAGATCCCTATCCAATACAACAATATGTAACTGAGTCTGATTTGGGTATGAAACTTATATAAATATTGAAAAACATACTAGAACTTGTAAAATTACTTTTACTTTATTTTTTACGTACGTAAGCTACTTTTTTCCACCTTGAGCTTATCTAATGGGGCTGTTCCTGATGAGTTACAAATTATATTACTTCCCGTTTGTAATTCAAGGTTTTATAAGTGAGTGAAAATCTTTTTGTTTATTTACTAAAACTTGAAGACTTAAGTCAAGGTTTTAGTGGGAAATATTTAATACTGTGCCGCTCTGAAGTATCTATAAAGTACACCTATATTGAATAACTGTGTGATAACGTGTTACAAATTTATTTATTTTACTTCATTGGATTGAAATAGGTACACAATATAAATACATACAATATGAGAGCACAACGCTCATGTATTTTCTCAAGCCAACCTAGGTGGATTTTCATTTAACCATTAGAAACAAAACTCAATAATAGGTACTGTAGGTACTGATAGTATATAAATAAATAAATAAATAATCGGCTGTCAAGTCAGGTCTAGTCACTTGCTATTTTAGCTTTAACTTCAAATTAGAGAGAGATAGCAAGTGACTTGACAGCCGATTAGCTTTGATCAAGCTTTTAGAAACTGGCGGGAACCTACTATTTAATATTAAGTTTGTATAAAGCATTTACCATAAATGAGTAGGTATCTATGTGTCTCTATCTGGTATAAAAAAAAATAAACTGTACCCAAGAACCTATAAAGTTCATAGCCACTTTATTAAATTTTGATGTAGGTTACATGTCAAATGCAGCGGCTTAATAAATATATGTATAATATAAAATATCTATCTATGTAAGTATATAATGTATTAAATATATCAGTCATCTAGTACCCATAACACAAGCTTTGAGTAGCTTACTTTGGGGCTAGATGATGCTGTGTGGATTGTCCAGCATTATTTATTGTTAAATAAACTTGGAACTTTTAAGGTGTTCAATAAAATGGAATATAAAAAAATCAATGTGATTTAAGTACTTCCTTTAAAGTTATTTAGTTTTTTACAATTTCAGGACTGCTACAGCCCAATGACATACTACAAGCTCCAATGACCATATTCTCGGGAGTTGATGAAGATGACACAATGCAAAGCAATGAAAGTGGTGGTAAGCTCAAAATTCAAATTAATATAATATAATAATGCTGGACAAACCACACAGCACCATCTAGCCCCAAAGTAAGCTACACAAAGCTTGTGTTATGGGTGCTAGATGACTGATATATTTAATACATTATATATTAGATAGATATTTTTATCATACATAAACACCCAGACCAACGGAACAAATTTCTGCAGATCGTACACAAATTTGTGCCGAGGCGGGAATCGAACCCGCAACCTCTGCGTCGCAGGCGGACTCTCGCCCGCTGCGCCACTGAGGTCGTCGTTCAAATTAATGGTGGGGGAGTAAGGTCTGTACGGACGTTCCGCAGTGGAGTGTAGTGTGGACTATCCCCCTGCTAACCTCACACCAGCCAGGAGCCTTATTCACTATGGCAATAGGAGATTCCAAGGAGATTCCTTGCCCCAAACCGTGAAACGTCAAAACTTGATATTGGGCTTTATTCTTTATGACATAGGAGATACTTTGCCCTGACCGTATCACACCGCCTGCCTTGTCTTAGCCGAGCTCGCGCTGCAAATGGTCATAGTGCATAAGGCCCAGCTTCTTAAGAGCCCGGTGACAGCGGCTCGCAGTTTCGAGGTGCGATTGGCTATTATTTCATTTCGGGGAGGTTGTTTGAAAGAATAACTATCCAGTGACACGCATAAATACTGTTCGAATACAAATAATACAATAATATAAGAGAAATATGCTTGAGTCAGAAATCATTTTGGTATAAGGTAAATGTAAGGCCAAACATACTAATACCAAAATGAGTTCTGATTCGGGCACATTGCAGATGCAGATGGGTCATCTGCTTGTTTCACCTGATGTTAAGTGGTAACATAACAACCTATAACAAAGCATTGCCTCGTAACTCACGCGCGATAAGAACGATGCGTTGCCAACTGCGTTCATCAACTGAAGCAATGATTACTGCAAATTGTATTTATTTAATAAATACTTTGCCGAAAATGTGTGTTCCAGATAGGTAATGTAATGTTTGGGCATAGGTAGGTTACCTCTTGAGCTACTTCTTGTTACTAAGAGATCTGAGGGGACATCAACCGTGACTGGGGATCATAATCCTGCGGCCCGATTACGATAATGCCTGGCTATCGAGATGGCTTTCAGTTTGGCATCATCAAGGAATATAATACTCTCTGACGAGAGCATTTGATTCCCATAGTGTAACAGCGACATATGGATGGATCTAGTGTTTAAATTCCTTGTGATGGATGCTATCAAACGGATCAAACGTCAAACTGAAAGCTAACTCGATAGCCAGACATTGGCGTAATCGGGTCGCCGAAGCTGTTACAGTTCCGGGTGTTTGAATCAGCACCATGTTTTCCAGAGGAGGTCATAATACAACTCATGGATATCCGGACCAAGCTGTCGAAGCTGCGCTCGATGCTGGAACGCAGACTTGGCACAGACCTCACTGACTACACCTTCTGGCTCCAGGATGCTAAACAGGTACCCGCAACAGGGTTAACAAACCTGCATAGCGACCCGCCCGCGCGCCCCTGCTTCGCACGGGTGCACATGGTTTTTCTACTATATCATGCATGTATCACTACATAGTATAAAACAAAGTCGCTTTCTCTGTCCCTATGTCCCGCAGTCCCTATGTATGCTTAAATCTTTAAAACTACGCAACGGATTTTGATGCGGTTTTTGTAATAGATAGAGTGATTCAAGAGGAAGGTTTATATGTATAATACATGCATGATATGTGCACCCGTGCGAAGCAGGGGCGCGCGGGCGGGTTTTTTTTTAATAGATAGAGTGACTCTATCTATTGAAAAAAACCGCATCAAAATCCGTTGCGTAGTTTTAAAGATTTAAGCATACAAAGGGACAAGGAGACATAGGGACAGAGAAAGCGACTATGTTTTATACTATTTTATTTTATTTTATTTGGGAAACAAACAGTACAATGGATCAGTAAGAATAAACATATAGAAAAACATAAACCAACAAAGTTTCCTCAATTAATTAATACAGAGTAGCAGTGAACAGAAGTAAAAGTAAGTATACAAATAAAATTACTATGTAGTGATGTAGTGATAGTGAAGTTGCAACATCTCCAATAGCTGAATGTAACTATTCTTATGTTTCACAAATAAAAATCTCTTCTCTTTTTACCCGACGAAAACAAAAACGAAGGATTATCTAAATCGGATTACTCTGTAAAAAATAACGCAAGGTCACACGTTACAATCGGAGAGTGAACAATCAATCATCACTATTTTCCTACCCTCAGGTTCGGTTCCAAATTTATATGGGACAATCTTCGGGGTTATACCCTTTCCAATTAAATAAATAAATAATGCTGGACAATCCACACAGCACCATCTAGCCCCAAAGTAAGCTACTCAAAGCTTGTGTTGTGGGTGCTAGATGACTGATATACTTAATACATTATATACTTACATAGATACATATTTTTTATTATACATAAACACCCAGACCAACGGAACAAATGTCTGCAGATCGTACACAATTTTTTTCCGAGGCGGGAATCGAACCCGCAACCTCTTGCGTCGCAGGCGGACTTTCGCCCGCTGCGCCACAGAGATCGTAAACACATTTTTTTGCGATAATAAATAAATTTTTTTTCTTTCTTTCTTCCAGCTGGAAAACCACAAGACCCTGGTGGAGCAGTGCATAAGAGGAGAAGGAGTGGTGCAAGTCAACATCCAGATACGGAATCTGGACAAGAAGATCAATATCCTCGACGTGCTGAAGCCGGATGAGGAGGGACAGCTTCCGCGCGTTGATGATGATGATGATGAATGTGGGTATAGCGCGTCACGCAAAATGAACGCTGGAAAAGGGGGGAGGGAGTGTGATGGCGCGAATGTTTTGTATGCGCAACATCCCCTCCACTGTTTTCCAGCGTTCTTTTTGGTTGACGCGACCTATAATACTGTATTATCCTAGAAGAGAGTCATAACATCTACCTGCATGCCAAATTTCAGCCCGATCCGTCCAGTGGTTTGGGCTGTGCGTTGATAGATCACTAAGTCAGTCAGTCACCTTTGAGTTATATATATTTAGATTAAGTGTCATGTCCGCCAGACAAAGACGAATTCGGTCCTAACGGAAGATCAGCGTGGGTTGTTGCCAACCCGCATTATGCTGAGTTAGGACTTTTTTGTAGCACAAAATGCCGTACCTATCAAATATTGTATTAATATACCTAATAATATTATTAGCTGGCAAGTTTTTCGGGTAAAATAATGCATGCCTATATAATTATGTACCTTTTAATTTTAAAAACTATTTTATGTATCTTTGTGTGCTACAAAAAAAACTTATTCTATTCTATTCAGTGCTAGCCTTTTAAAAATATACCATTTCCGTTCTAAAATAAATTCCACCTTACAATAGCAACGGGTGGATGGATGGGAAAGGACGGGATGCGATTGTGCGATTAATTTAAAATGTTTCGTTTCACGTTTGAGTTCTGGTTGGATAGACTACCTACGAGAGTCTATTTGACCGGGGCTCAGTGAAGGACACAAAATAAAAATACATAATAGATTTTAATTTTAGTAATTTTATTAATAGGTAACTCAATATTGATAGTTAATTGTCTCAGGCGTGACTTTGCGGAAGTCCATTGTTAAATATAAATTAACTTGAACAAAGCAATATGTAGTACTAATCAGCTGAGCTTATCTGATTAGATCAGCGGATTAGTACTACATATTGCTTTGTTCAAGTTAATTTATATTTAACTCAATATTGTACTAACACATTTGACATGTTTAATTAAGTTTACTAACAAATTATGGATTGACAACTGAAATAAATAAATTGAAAAATTGAAATTGTTTCAGATGTGGAACTTGAAGAGACTCTATCGCCTCACACTGAGCCAGTGACTAAGGACTCCAAACACGCGGCTACCGTCAAATGGGTAGTGGACCCTAGCTACAGCGAACTGCGGCCTAGGACGCCTAGCGACCCCGCACAGTGGTAAGTCCTCTTTTATTGGCTGTTCAGTGGCCGTTGAGGGTTGCCAAGAATTTTCCAATATTGAGTCGATTAGATAGATCCAAACTTTCACTTGTTACTCAATAACGGCTGAACGGATCTAACGGATCGGATAAAATTTGACACAGAGATAGACTATAGTCCGTAATAGTACATAGGCTACTTTTTATCCCGTGGGAATACCGGGATTTAAAACTACGCGGGTGAAACCGGCGGGCGCAACTAGTTATACATGTCTGATCTTGTTATTCCATAGATTTTAAGTATGTTTCATATTAATCATATTGCTTTCTGCGCCGTAGGCCGTGGGTTCGATTCCCACAGTGAACAAACATTTGTGTTGACACAAATGTTTGATCTCTGTCTGGGTGTTGTATAATAATTACAAGTATTTATTTACAAAAAAAATTATTACATCAGCTATCTGGTTCCCATATCACAAGCTTTGGCTTAGTTCGGGGCTAGGTGGTGCTGTGTGGAATTTCCAGCAATATTTACTTTTATTTATTGATCCCAGGTGTGTTCAACATGTGAAGCTGTGGATACAATGGGCGGTGCGACAGTTCAATCTGACAGGTGTGCGGTTGGGAGATTGGAATATAAACGGAACTGAACTGTGCGCTCTCACCAACGCGGCGTTTAAGTGAGTATCCGCTCAACATCAGGTCTACTCTTTGATCTATCATCATAGATATATAGATAATTGTTCACCACACAGAAACATAGTACAGAGTAAAATCATATATTTAGGTCAAACAATGGATGACCTTATCGCTGAGAGCGATCTCTTCCAGACAACTTTGGAAGGATAAGAACTAATCCGAAGTCATCATTATCATCATCAGCCGCTAGAAGTCCACTGCTGGACATAGGCCTCCCCTATCCGCTTCCAGGAAGAACGACTCCATCCACCGACTACCCGCGGTCCTAAAAATGTGGCCTATATCCTACTAATATTATAAATGCGAAAGTTTGTAAGTATGAATGGATGTTTGGTACTCTATGACTCCAGAACGGTGAACGGATCCTGGTGAAAATTGGCACAGAGATATATTATAGTCTATAATAACACATAGACTACTTTACCGGGATTTAGAACTACGCGGGTGAACCCGCAGGGCGCAACTGGTAATAAAATATTATTATTTTCAGAGAAAAGGTACCGTCGGACCCTGGCGATATATTTTGGACTCATTTTGAACTACTAAGGAAATGCAAGTTTATAGGTAAGTAAGGCTTAATATATCAATATCACTATCACTACATAGTATAAAACAAAGTCACTTTCTCTGTCCCTATATCCCCATGTCCCTATGTATGCTTCAATCTTTAAAACTACGCAACGGATTTTGATGCCGTTTTTTTTAATAGATAGAATGATTCAAGAGGAAGGTTTATATGTATAATACATGCATGATATGTGCACCCGTGCGAAGCAGGGGCGCGCGGGCGGGTCGCTAGTAAATAAATATAAATGATGACACACCTGTTGTGTCATCCGCCTGAAATAAAGCTAATACATCTTATGACGACCTCAGTGGCGCAGCGGGCGAGAGTCCGCCTGCGACGCAAGAGGTTGCGGGTTCCATTCCCGCCTCGGATCAAATTTGTGTACGATCTGCAGAAATGTGTTCCGTTGGTCTGGGTGTTTTCTATGTATAATAAAAAATATCTATCTATGTAAGTATATAATGTATTAAATACATCAGTTATCTAGTACCCATAACACAAGCTTTGAATAGCTTACTTTGGGGCTAGATGGTGATGTGTGGATTGTCCAGCATTATTTATTTATTTATTGTATTCACAGCCATTGTACAATCAGACGAAGAGACACCAGAAACTCAGAAAGAGGAAGTATTGGACGTCCCACAATCCGCCATTAAGAAGAAACCCAGACAGGTAAATGCCAACGTCATCTTCCTGCCCTTATCCCACGCGTGGGGTCGGCACAACAGGTTCTACTCCTCCACTCTCCTCTATCATTCGTCATCTCGGTGCTCACTCCTTTCTTACTCATATCATCCTTCACACAGTCCAGGTAAATGTATTCCTTATAATAACTGTTAAGAGGCTGATACCCGTCAGACAACTGCACGCTCTTTTGAAGATATGACTTTCCTGATTTTTTTGCAATACCTTGTTATGCTATAAATAAATAAATATACACAATGTACACTATGTACATTGTACATAAAATATTGCAATATTTTTGGCTTTACAGCCCTCACGGCTCAGTTGGTAGTAGCTCTGCCTTCTGCGCCGTAGGCCGCGGGTTCGATTCCCACCGAGGACAAGCATTTGTGTGATGAACATAAATGTGTGTTCTCTTTCTAGGAGTTATAATAACATTACAGGTATGTAAAAAAACGTATGTACAAGTAGTATATTAGCTATCTGGTTCCCATATCACAAGCTTTGGCTTAGTTTGGGGCGAGATAGTGCTGTGTGGAATATCCACAAATATTTATTTATAGATAGATAGAAAATATTTTATTGCACACAACGGATATAACAAGAAATAAGCTTAAAACTACACAGTACAATAGGCGGTCTTATCACTAAATAGCGATCTCTACCAGACAACATTTGGATAGTAAAGTAAAAGTAAAATAAATGTTTATTTTTAAAAGTTTTTTATTGGATGTAATGGACTTATGATATTCAGAAGGGGTGTTTGTGTGCGTGAAGATAAAAAGAAAAAATACATGTGAAAGATAGCTATACATCCCTACAAAAGAAAAATAATTAGAAACAATATATTTATTTATATTTTGCTTTTGAGACGTTTCATAGTGATGTGATTATGATTCATATGTATTTTCTTCTTCTTCTTCTTGGCGTATCACTAGTTTCTTTCGAAACAGTGCGGTGAAAGGATTTTAAGTGCGCCTCAAGAGGGGCTCCTTTCGAGCACTTGACACATGTTATAGAACTTGTTAGGTTCTACAACATGCCGGTTTCCTCACGATGTTTTCCTTCACCGTTTGAGAGTACTGGCATTGTGCACATAAATTTATGAACGGAAAACTCATTTGTGCACGACCGGTTTTGAACTCACGACCTTCGGATCGGAAGGCGGAATATAATAAATGATAATAATAATGCTGGAGCATCTTCAGGAAATTGACTCGCTGTGCACTCAACGTGTTGCCTCGTCGAGCGCTGATCTGAAAGTGAAGTGGTTTTCAGCTCAGCGCTCGACGAGGCAACACGTTCAGTGCACAGCGAGTCAATTTCCTGAAGATGCTTCATATAAAATAAATAATGCTGGACAATCCACACAGCACCATCTAGCCCCAAAGTAAGCTACTCAAAGCTTGTGTTATGGGTACTAGATATGTATTATAATACCTTTTGTTTTTATTTCAGATAGTTTTGAATCAAGAAGAACAATCCCTAACAGTCCGGAATGGCAACTCCGGTCAAATTCAGCTCTGGCAGTTTCTTCTCGAGTTGCTGACAAGCGCGGAGTATTTTAACATTATTCGGTGGTATGGTAAGCTGTTTTTTTTTATCCACTGAAACGTCCGTGTCAGGACTATAGTCCCGAGAGCCAATTGACTCAAACGTCCGCGCGCCCTAGCGAACTATATAGATTTAGCCCAAAAAGTTAAGACGATCATACCGTCCACCAAACGTCCGTCGGACTATCGTCCCGACGGACGTAACAGTATATTGGCGCTTTCGGGTTTGTAGTCCCGGCGGACGTTTGGCATTTGCGCCTGCGCGCAACGGACATTTCAATGGTTATACAACTAACTGATAGAACAAGCAGATGGCCCACCTGGTGATAAGTGGCAACCATCCTACTAATATTATAAATGCGAAAGTTTGTAAGTATGGATGGATGTTTGTTACTCTATAACTCCAGAACGGCTGAACGGATCTTGGTTAAAATTGGCACAGAGATATATTATAGTCTGGAATAACACAAAGGCTACTTTTTATCCCGTGGGAATACCGGGACTTAAAACTACGCGGGTGAAACCGCGGGGCGCTATAGTCATCATAACAAAGGATTGCCTCGTAAGTCACGCACTATAGGAACGTGCCCTACGATGCACTGCCCTGCGTCCAGCGACTTGAGGCATACTGATGTTAAGCCTCATGTGCCTGTAATTACACCGGCGACCACACTCTTCAGACCGAAACACAGCGTTGCTGCTTGGCGGCAGAAAAAGACGTGGTAGTACTTCCCCGGACGAGACACACAAAGAGCTTACTACTTAAATTATTGGTTTAATTATGTTTGATCCCCTTTCTATAGACACAGAAACAGAAAAATCAGAAACAGCTTCACAACGATTAAATTGGACTGCCTTAAATTGGAAACTGAAACAGCTTCACGACTTTGATGCCCAGGCACGGTAGATATTCTCTCAGATCTCCTAGTACCAAGTACTAACACAAGATTCTTTGAGGACGTCCAAGAAGGGTAGTCAGAGGTACGTCCAAACACTACATTCGGCACATGACATGGAGTTATTCAATCGAAAAATTTTTGTGCGCAATGCCAGTGCTCTTGAATGGTGATGGAAAACATCGCGAGGAAACCAGTTAATAATCTATCAGCGGCGGTGGGCTTGCAACCTGTCACGTGGAATACCAACTACTACAAAATGTGGGTATGTGCTAAATGTAATGTTTGGACGTACCTCTGACTACCCTTAGACGTCCTGAAAGAATCTGCAGTTTGTACTAGGTACTCAGAGATCTTGGGATATCTACCGTGCCTTTCTCTGTTAGATTACTTATTGTACTACATAGCTTCAATAATGTTGGTATTTTATTACATTGTAACGAGGATCATACAAAAGAGCGATAGATACCAAGCCGAGTTTGTTGCCTGTTCTTCTCGGTGTTGGTCGCGTGGAACTGGCACTAGAGTCACCTAGTTTTAAGACGTGGCAAGATGGTCCTAGTGATAAATAAATAAATAAATAAATAATGCTGGACAATCCACACAGCATCATCTAGCCCCAAAGTAAGCTACTCAAAGCTTGTGTTATGGGTACTAGATAACTGATATAATTAATACATTATTATACTTACATAGATAGATATTTTTTTATTATACATAGAAAACACCCAGACCAACGGAACAAATTTCTGCAAATCGTACGCAAATTTGTTCCGAGGCGGGAATCGAACCCTCAACCTCTGCGTCGCAGGTGGACCCTCGCCCGCTGCGCCACTGAGGTCGTCATTGAGGTGTGATTTTATTGAATAAACGTATTGTGACTTTGACTGGAGATCCGAGACGTGAAGCTGTTTCAGTTTAATAATGTTTCAGGCACAGAAGGTGAGTTCAAGTTGTTGGAGCCGGAACAAGTGGCATTGCTCTGGGGCCAACGGAAGCACAAGCCAGCTATGAACTACGAGAAACTGTCGCGCGCTCTTAGATACTACTACGACGGCGATATGATAGCCAAAGTCGCCGGAAAACGGTATGTTACACTTCAATAATGATTTTAGAGAGATTATAGCCAAAGTGATTTTGATTGTCATGATAGCCAGTGATTTTGATTGTTATGATAGCCAAAGTGATTTTGATAGTCAGGATAGCCAGTGATTTTGATTATTATGATAGCTAAAGTGATTTTAATTGTCATGATAGCCAGTGATTTTGATTATTATGATAGCTAAAGTGATTTTGATTGTCATGATAGCCAGTGATTTTGATTGTTATGATAGCCAAAGTGATTTTGATAGTCAGGATAGCCAGTGATTTTGATTATTATGATAGCTAAAGTGATTTTAATTGTCATGATAGCCAGTGATTTTGATTATTATGATAGCTAAAGTGATTTTGATTGTCATGATAGCCAGTGATTTTGATTGTTATGATAGCCAAAGTGATTTTGATAGTCAGGATAGCCAGTGATTTTGATTATTATGATAGCTAAAGTGATTTTAATTGTCATGATAGCCAGTGATTTTGATTGTTATGATAGCCAAAGTGATTTTGATTGTCATGATAGCCAAAGTGATTTTGATTGTCATGATAGCTAAAGTGATTTTAATTGTCATGATAGGTTGATTAATCCTAGCTAGATTGATTTATCGCCCACGAAAACCCCAGTAAATACTAAATTACATGTAAATCGATGGAGCCGTTTATGAGATTTAGATCATAAATAAATGTACAAGAATTATTCGTCGATTGGTATTAGATAATGGCACCCAGACAGAAATATCATAAAGATTTATAAGAGATTTTTAAGAGTAGTAGAGCTCTTTGTGTGTGGCTCGTCCGGGTGCGTACTACCAGCACGCCTTGTTCTGCCGCCAAGCAGCGACGCTGTGTTTCCGTTTGAAGAGTGTTGTCGCCGGTGTAATTACAGGCACATCAGGCTTAACATCTGTATGCCTCAAGTTCATGGACGCAGGCCAGTGCATCATAGGGCACGTTCCTATCGTGCGTGACTTACGAGGCAATGCTTTGTTATAGGTGATGGTTACTACTTAACATCAGGTCATCTGCTTGTTCCATCCATATATAAATGTCGATTCTCACTGGTTTGTTCTTGTTACAGATTTGTGTACAAATTCGTGTGTGACCTACAACAGTTGATCGGCTATGGCCCTGACGAGTTAGCAGAGTTAGTTCAAGAAGTGCACGAAAGCAACGAAATGAAGTGAAAATTGTATAATACATCCTCACGACTGACCAGGCACGGTAGATATTCCTCAGATCCCCTAAAGCCACGAAATGAAGTGAAAATAGTATAATACATCCTCACGACTGACCAGGCACGGTAGATATCCCCTCAGATCCCCTAAAGCCACGAAATGAAGTGAAAATAGTATAATACATCCTCACGACTGACCAGGCACGGTAGATATTCCTCAGATCCCCTAAAGCCACGAAATGAAGTGAAAATAGTATAATACATCCTCACGACTGACCAGGCACGGTAGATATCCCTCAGATCCCCTAAAGCCACGAAATGAAGTGAAAATAGTATAATACATCCTCACGACTGACCAGGCACGGTAGATATCCCCTCAGATCCCCTAAAGCCACGAAATGAAGTGAAAATAGTATAATACATCCTCACGACTGACCAGGCACGGTAGATATCCCCTCAGATCCCCTAAAGCCACGAAATGAAGTGAAAATAGTATAATACATCCTCACGACTGACCAGGCACGGTAGATATCCCTCAGATCCATGGCTGACGGCAGGCATGGTAGACATTCCGTCAGGTATTTTGCCAACTCAAGATTTAAATAACTAATGAGTTAGTAGAACTACATAGTTATAAGTTAATGAAATCAAAGATAAAATTAACAGTCTCAGTATACATATAGTATATAGTATATAGATGTCTACCGTACCCCAAGCGGTACGGTAGACATCCCTTGAAATGTATTTATTTGAAATGTTTTATTATTATTGGTGATTTTTGGTACTCAACATCAGGTGGGCCATATTGTTCCATCGGCTAGATGTATACAAAATATAGAGTTGTTTTTAATTTTTTGTTAGTTTTTATGTAAATGTTTGATTTCTAGTTTTAACGTATTAGATAGGTACCTATCTGTAATGTTAGAACTAGGCGTAAGCAAATAAATAAATAAATAAGATATGCCGATAGAGGCGTAGTTTGACCTCCATACAAAGCAGTTTCTAGAAAAAGAATTACCTCAAATGCATTGGAAAATACACTCATCACTATCACTACATAGTATAAAACAAAGTCGCATTCTCTGTCCCTATATCCCCATATATAAAGAAAGAAAGAAAGACAGAAAGAAAGAAAGAAAGAAAATACATTTATTTGACACACATAAGTACATACAGAAAAAAAAGAAATGAAGAAATACAGAACGGACAGGAAACTACATTAGGTAGGTATAAGACATATAGAAGAAAAAAAAAAACAAACATAACACACATACAAACATACAGAAAGAAAAACAATGTCTGCGGCCAGTCCCGTCCCGTTCAGAGTAGTGCGTAGGTACGTACTGCATGCCAAAAAGGCCCTAACTCAGCTTTTGCTGCTTAGCAAAGTTGGTACCTAGGTAGCCAACCTTGCCAAGCCGCGCTGGTTTTCAGTCAGAGCCTTGGATAGGGTGACGTCACTATAGAGAATAAAAATTTGTTTTTTATATGTCCCTATGTATGCTTAAATCTTTAAAACTACGCAACGGATTTTGATGCGGTTTTTTTAATAGATAGAGTGATTCAAGAGGAAGGTTTATATGTATAATACATGCATGATATGTGCACCCGTGCGAAGCAGGGGCGCGCGGGCGGGTCGCTAGTACTACTATAAATCAAAAACTACTCGTCAGATCTGACTCAAATTTAAATTGGACCACATGGCAAGTATAGTACTCGTCAAACTTCTTGGCCATCGCGCGAGGTGGTAGGGGAAAGGTTTGCACTCTTCCAGAGACCTATTTTTTGTTTCTTTTTCATTCAAGGTCGTTTGTCCAAGAAGTTTGACGGATACTATACGAGCATTCGATTAAAAAAAGAATAATCAATACTGGTCCACCCAGTAAAAAGTTATAGGCAACAAACTTAAAAAAAAACAGTCGATTTCAGACCTCTTTCTTTTTGAAGTCGGTTAAAAACGGGTTGACGATACAAAAAACGAAACAGGCCCGTTTTCTGAAAGCGCGATCAACACTAATCGGCTGTCAAGTCACGTGCTATCTCTGTCTAATTTGAAGTAAAAGCTGTAACAGCAAGTGACTTGTCAGCCGATTAGTGTTGATTTAGCTTTCAGAAATTTTTCGGGGGTTAGGGTACCGAAGAAGTAAGTAAAATGTTTTAAGGCTCCGGCGAAAGCGGCTCGCAATTTCGAGGTGCGATTGGCTATTATTTCATTTCATTTCGGGGAGGTTGTTTGAAAGAATAACTCTAAAGTGACACGCATAAATACTGTTCGAACACAAATAATACAATAATATAAGGGAAATGTGCTTGAGTCAGAAATCATTTTGGTATTAGTATGTCTGGTCTTACGTTTACCTAATACCAAAATGATTTCTGACTCAAGCACATTTCCCTTATATTATTGTATTATTTGTGTTCGAACAGTATTTATGCGTGTCACTTTAGAGTTATTCTTTTAAACAACCTCCCCGAAATGAAATAAAATGAAATAATAGCCAATCGCACCTCGAAATTGCGAGCCGCTGTCGCCGGACCCTTAAGCATTATTAATTGCATTTCAAATAATAATGTAACGGCCGGTTTCTGAAATATAAATATTGGTGGACATTCCACACAGCACTATCTCGCCCCAAACTAAGCCAAAGCTTGTGGTATGGGAACCAGATAGCTGATTATACTCAAATACTTTTTTTGTAAATACATACTTATAATATTATTAACACCCAGACAGAGAACAAACATCTATGTTTAAAAAAAACATCTATGTTCATCGCACAAATGTTTTTTCTCGATGGGGATCGAACCCACGTCCTACGGCACAGAAGGCAGAGCTACTACCAACTGAGCTGTGAAGGCTGTCAAAAGCTATCTCAGTTTGATGTAATTACCAAAGTAATGACATCAAACTGAGGTAGCAAGGTGATATGATTATTTTTGATCGAGCTTTTAGAAACTGGCCGAAAAATTTATTGTAAATACGTATGATAATCTTAATTAGTTATAAGTATTTTGTATCAATAAGAGTTTATAAATCGTTTATTTTAATAAATCTCTTTATTATCGAATATTCTATTATTTAACAGCCTTAAAAAGTTGTGACTAGTTATGAAAAATGGTTTTGATATCCTACTACTATTATAAACGCGAATGTTTGTAAGTATGGATGGATGTATGGATGTTTGTTACTCTTTCACGCTGGAACGGCTGAACGGATCTGGATGAAACTTGGCACAGATATATATTATAGTCTGGAATAACACATAGGCTACTTTTTATCCCGTGGGAATACCGGGATTTTAGACTACGCGGGCGAAACCGCGGGGCGCAACTAGTAAATATTAAAAAACTGTTCATACAAAAAAAGGCTTACGTAACGAAACACGTATGTTATAGACAAAACTCAGACTCGGTCCAACAGACCACCAGTGCGTGTATAATAATTAATCGGTGCCAAAGGTATGTATTGTTATAGGTTAGGTTACATAATTTATTTAAATTTAAGAGTAGTAGAGCTCTTTGTGTGTGGCTCGTCCGAGGAAATAGGTAGGTAACACGCCTTTTTCTGCCGCCAAGGAGTAACGCTGTGTTTCGGTTTGAATGGTGTGGCCGCCGGTGCAATTACAGACACACGAGGCTTAACATGCATGCCTCAAGTTAAGACGCAGGGCAGTGCATAGTAGGGCACGTTCCATCGTACGTGACTAACGAGGCAATGCTTGAGGGAAAGGACAGAGGCTGGCAGAAAATGAAGGAGGCCCTATACCCAGCAGTGAGTGACACCAGGCTGAGATGATGTTACAAAAATACAAGGGTTTCCTCTTTATAATATTAGTGTAGATGGTTCCCATCACAAGCTTTGGCTTAGTTTGGGGCGAGAAGGCGCTGTGTGGAATGTCCACCAACATTTATTTATTACTAGCGACCCGCCCGCGCGCTTTGCTTCGCACGTGTGCACATATCATGCATGTATTATACATAAAATAAACCTTCCTCTTGAATCACTCTATTAAAAAACCGCATCAAAATCCGTTGCGTAGTTTTAAAGATTTAAGCATACATATGGATATAGGGACAGAGAAAGCGACTTTGTTATGAACTATGTAGTGATTATTCAGACATTTAAAGATACTCTAAGAAGTATTCTATTCTATTCTATTCTATTCTATTCTATACTACAAGAAGCTAGAAAATCAAACGTGTCAAAGCCATGACGATGGATCCAGCGATGGCTATCGAGGTGGCCGCGATGTCCCGGCAGAGAGCGCTGGAGGAGGCGATACAGCGAGGAGACTCCGAGATCCAGAGGTTCTACTGCGGCGCCGTGGTGCTGGTCACTGGAGGCTCCGGCTTCATGGGCAAACAGATGATAGAGAAGCTGTTTAGGTGAGCAAAGCCACGAAATCCTCTTGGAAGGTTCATACCTGACGGAACATGCGTCGCGTATTGCCAGAACAGACAAATGTATAGAAAACACTTGTCTTGACCGTTCACACACAACCGATGAGAATTTAGATACTGTAAGGCAGACAAGAAGATTTATTAAAAAATAAAAAAACCCGAGTGCCCGAACTAAAAGTATGTAGGTAGGTAAATAAGATAATTTTTTAAATTTGGTACTTTTAGATTTATTTAGATTTATTTATTTATTGCCAACATGTACATACATCAGTTATATTATAGCTTAGGTCTAAGGTAGCTAATAAGCGAGTACATGTACCCTGTAGGGCGCTGCAATTTATGTAGAAATAAGGTAGGTACAATAATTAATTAATAGGTACTACTTGACTATAGGTACTATAATAGGTAGGTAGGCCCATAGTATACAATAGCATAATGGCATGCAGCTACAATAAAAGTAATAAGCAAAATGTCTCGATATAATAAAGTCAAATAAGGTAGGCACTAATGTCAACTAGGTATTCGATTAGATAAATTAAATTTAAATTGTCTATTTTACGGAAAAGTCACTCACAAGTTTTTTATCGGTTAAGAATTCTTCTACGGAGTAATAGCATTTAGATAAGAGTAGGTTTTTTAGATTATTATTAAATAGGGAGTCTTTGGTTTCATTTTTAATTATGTCAGGAATTTTGTTGTAAACTTTTATTAGTCTAGAATCGGGACTTTTGTCAAATGTTTTCAGTTTTGTAGAAGGTAGGATCAGTTGGTTTTTGTGTCGTCTATTATATAAAATGTTGCTTTCTTGTTTGGAAAGGAAAAAATGTCGGTACTTTCTAACGAAAATGGACATTTGCAGTATATATATACACGGTAACGTAAGGAGTTTGTTTTGTTTGAAATAGGGTTTACAACTTTGTCTTGATTTGATGTTCAGTAATATTCGTACTAGTTTCTTTTGTTTGACAAATACATCGTTAAAATCTACACTATCACCCCATATTACAATGGAATAGTTGAACCAAGCATAGGCGTTTGCATAGTAAGCTGAAAGGGCTGTTTCGTAGTTTGTGTTACATTTAATAATACTTAAGGCATAGGTAAATCTAGAAAGTTTAGTTTTTAGTGTAGACTTTTTACTAGTGTAGACGTTTTACTTTTAATATTGAAATCCTTTCTTCAGCCTTGACGAATGATAAAAATGTAATGATCGCACACAGTCGGAGGCTCGCGTACCTATGTCCTAGCAGTTTACTGACGCCTGTGGTTCTATAACTCATTTTGACCACTTTGGGGTTATCAGCAATCACATTTTTTTATTACAAAACTCTTAATATCTTCGAAACGTCTTCATAGATTTTGATGCGGTTTTTTCTAAACGATTTGTATGACCATAGAGAAGGTTTTATGATATATTTTAGTATCACTCAAGGCCTAGTTCACTAAAGTGACTTAACGAATTTTGCGTTCTGGTTTTATCTTTGAGGGTTTACTTTAAATCAAAAACTAATACATTATTTGAAAACACTTTATCACTTTCTTGATTTTGATACCCATAATAATATTGCTATGATAGCGAAAAGATTTTTTTAAATGTGAGAGAATATCGCTCCTGCTTTCCTTCCCACGTGACTTTTTGGGTTTCTGTTATTCTAAGGACACTTGGGAAGTTGCGACGAATCTTTTGATACCAGAATCATCAAAATCCATCCAGCCGTTTGGTTGCTACGTGGTAATAAAGGAAATATCGAAAGACGGATACATAAATACATGCATAAAATATACATACATGGATAGATACACGCCAAACACATAACCCTCGGCACTCGGGTAGGTAATGAAACGGTCGCTATGCTCACTCGATATAATAATTTCAGGTCTTGCCAGCTATCCAAGATCTATTTGCTTCTAAGGTCGAAGAAAGGGAAGCCGATAAAGGAAAGGTTGGAGGAAATGCTGACAGATCCGGTAAATAAACCCCTAGCGGTTTACCATAGAGCTCTTTGTGTGTGGCTCGTCCGGGGAAGTACCTACTACCACCACGCCTATTTCTACCGCCAAGCAACAACGCTGTGTTTCCATTTGAAGAGTGTGGTCGCCGGTGTAATTACAGGCGCATGAAGCTTAACATCTGTGTACCTCGAATTGATGGTCGCAGGGCAGTGCATCATAACATAAGGCACGATCTTATCGTGCATGATTTACGACATAAAGTTTCTTTTAAGGTGATGGTTATCTACAACTGAACATCAAGTGGCCCAGCTTTTACGGCTCAGTTGATAGTTGCTCTGCCTTCTGCGCCGTATAGGCCGTGGGTTCGATCCCTACCGAGAACAAAAATTTGTGATGAACATAGATGTTTATTCTCTTTCTTGGTGTTATTAGAAGTATGTATTTACAAAAATGTATATATCAACTATCTGGTCCCCCTACAAGCTTTGGCTTAGTTTGGGGCTAGATAGTGCTGTGTGGAAAGTCCAGCAATATTTATCTGCTTTTCCCATTAGCAAGTACACTAATAACGAATGCCCCTTCTTCCATTCCATATATTGTTGAAACCTGCAAACCTTACTTTTTTACCAGGTATTCGAACAAGTTAGAAAGAAGCATCCAGATTTTGCAGAGAAGTTGATACCAATTGAAGGAGACGTGGCTGAGATCCGAATTGGCATCAGCTGCTTGGACTGGGAGACGCTTATTGATGAGGTAATAGAACTGGACCTGATTGGCCCACACAATCTGCTTCTCTGTCTCTATATATTGTTTGTTTTAATATTAATATCTGTATTGTGTTTTCTGTGTTCTCTGTGTGTTGTGTGTCAAATATATTATGTTTCTTTCTTTCTTCTTTAACTGAGGTTCCTTGTTCTAGGCTTCGGTTTATTCGTAAATCATTATCACCTCTGTGAACAAAATAAATAAATCTTTTCTTTTATTGCTTGGTCGCGTTAGGTCGGGTATCCTCCTTGTGGTGCACCCTGGTAACACCATGAAACAGTCTGCAGAGTTCTGCGGACTGATTCATCTGCGGAAAGTAGCCTATGTGTTATTCCAGACCTATCTCTCAGATCTATCTCTCTGTCAAGTTTCATCCAGATCCATTCAGCCGCTCGGGCGTGAAAGAGTAACAAACATCTATCCATCCATACTTACAAACTTTCGCGTTTATAACATTAACATTGTAGTAGGATGATAACAAGAAGATAACCACTGGTCGCCTCTCTGATCAGCAAATGTATAAAGCTCAGAATTAAAGATCAGAATTGTAAATAGGTGGACGTCATCTTCCACATGGCTGCGACCACCAGGTTCGACGAGACCCTTCGATTGGCAACGATGATCAACGTGAGAGGAACCAGGGAGGTCCTCAGTCTGGCCAGAGCTTGCAGGAAACTCAAGTAAGTACTTGAAGACACTGAAAACCGTCTAAATTCTCGCTTGCAATTTTCAGATTTTTTAAGAAATAGAATAATTAATAAATAATGCTGGACAATCCACACAGCACCATCTAGCCCCAAAGTAAGCTACTCAAAGCTGGTGTTATGGGTACTAGATAACTGTTGCTGTGTAGTTGCGTCCCGCGGTTTCACCCGCGCTGGTTTGAAGCCCGGTATTCCCACGGGATAAAAAGTAGATTATGTGCTATTCCAGACTATATACTATCTCTCAGCACAGATAAGAGAATACTATACTATTACAGATACCCAGATGTCGCTAAGTTGCGTTGCGAGCTCATCTTCCCGTGCTTATGGGAGATTTTTTCACAGTATAACTCAGGCTATTCATGACCATAATTCTTCTTAATTGGACTAAAACAAAACCTATATTTCAATCGAAACATGTATCGCCATCTATTGAAGTCTATTTGGACCTAAAAAACTGTTCTTAGAGATGGGTGCCCATGATCCAGGTCCGTTCAGCCGTTCTAGCGTGAAAGAGTAACAAACATCCATCCACACTTACAGACTTTCGCGTTTTTAATAGGAGTAGGATTATTTTTTTCAAAATTTCAGATCCTTTGTCCACGTCTCCACGGCGTACACGCAAGCTCTGCCCAGCCTGATAGACCAGGAGGTGTATGAGGAGTTCAGGGCGAGTCCTATACCTCCGGAGACGCTGATCTCCATGGCAGAAAGCCTAGGGGAGACCAAGCTCAACAAGATCACTGCTAGGTAATCTCATAACCCTTATGGTACTGACACACGTGCTTGTAAGCATTCTTATTTTGAGCATGCTCCAAAATCAACCGACGTACGACCCAATAAGTATGCTTATTTACTAGCACGACCTTTTTCAGCATATAGAAAAGCCACTAACTTAAAATTAAACTATTGCTGTAATTTTGCAACAACATTAAATTAATTAATTTAATAAAAAAAGTATGCAGCCAGTGTCTTGGGTACGCTTCCGACTGGCACTGATTTGGATCAGTTGAGCTAACTATAGATCGTTTGCAACGGTCTGCAGATAGCTCAACTGTTTCATATGTATTTTGTATATTTTGTACATTTTGTATATAATAATAAATATTTATTTGGATATACCGATGTAAGTAACTAAGTACATAAAAAAAGCAAGACTCTTCACACGTACTTTTATTGAGCAAGGCTCGAAAAAAGCATGCTTTTAGCTCAAAAATAAGCACGTCTGTCCGTAGCTTTACAGCTCAGATCACGTATTAAGCTTAATATATTCATTCATGTTAATTAATTAATGAATCTAATTAATTCTTATGTTATATTTACCTTAAACTAAATGAATAATCTGAGGAAAGAGAGGCAGGGGAAGACCTAGGATAAGCTACATGAGCCAAATAAAAGCGAAGGTTGCCGTCATGTCTTACAAGGAGGTCAAGGAGGTTGCCCTAAAAAGAAATACCTGGAGAGAAATGCTCCAATTACGCCGACAAGAGCATTGCTCTTAATCTAATTTAAGAGCAATGCTCTTGTCGGCGTAATTGTTGCATTTCTCTCCAGGTGTTTCTTTTTAAGGAAATGACCTAACAAATCTGATATGGATAAATGAACTATGATCAGTTCGTAGTTTTTTTATTACCTGCGATTAAAAAGTATGTCCCTTATCGTCTGTCCTCCCAACCCCTTGGACTCCCATTTCGACCCCATTTCGACCCCCGTGCCGTCAGGAGAAGGTATATGGTTATGTCTGTGTTAATGAATAAAAATGCTTTTCATCTTTTTTCTTTCTATAACAAAGCATTGCCTCGTAAGTCTCGCACGATAGGAACGTGTCCTACGATGGGGCAGTGCATCGTAGGATCCGTTCCTATCGTGCGAGACTGTGTCCATCTAACTTGAGGCATACAGATGTTACACCTCATGTGCCTGTAATTACACCGGCGACCACACTCTCAAACGGAAACACAGCGTTGCTGCTTGCCGGCATCAAGGCGCGGTGGTAGTGCTTCCCCGGACGAGGGAGGTTCAGCTCTGTGTTCTGCGCTGTAGGCCGTAGGTTCGATTCCCATACAGAACAAATATTACTGAACCATAACTCTTTGTTCAAGCTTGATCGATGACTGGCCTAACACATACACGTTCGCTAAAACAGTGGCCGAAGAGATAGTACGATCGATGAGCGATGGGCTGCCGATATGCATCGTGAGACCTGGAGTAGGTAAGGTTTCCTTCATCATTTGGAGCCTTATTCACTATGACCATTTGCACCGCGATCACAGCTAAGACAAGGCAGCCGGTGTCATACGGTCAGGGCAAAGTATCTCCTATGTCATAAAGAATAAAGCCCAACATCAAGTTTTGACGTTTCACGGTTTGGGGCAACAATAGCATGTTTTATTCTAGCCATACATTATGGCTGTTGGCGTTCCTATTATAATTGACGACCTCAGTGGCGCAGCGGGCGAAAGACCGCCTGCGACGCAAGAGGTTGCGGGTTCTATTCCCGCCTCGGAACTTTGTGTACGATCTGCAGAGATTTGTTTCGTTGGTCTGGGTGTTTATGTATAATAAAAAATATCTATCTATGTAGGTATA
Source organism: Plemyria rubiginata (assembly GCA_963576535.1). Classification (NCBI taxonomy): domain Eukaryota; kingdom Metazoa; phylum Arthropoda; class Insecta; order Lepidoptera; family Geometridae; genus Plemyria; species Plemyria rubiginata. Next base: position 4,557,867 of record OY754933.1, read on the forward strand.
TAATGTATCAAACATATCAGTCATCTAGTACCCATAACCTCAGACCAAATAAAAACTAAGTTTTTAACTTAAAAAACTAAGTTTTTAACTTAGTTTTTATTTGGTCTGAGCCCATAACACAAGCTTTGAGTAGCTTACTTTGGGGCTAGATGGTGCTGTGTGGATTGTCCGGCATTATTCATTTATTTTATTTATTTATTATCCCACGGCATGTGGGTCGGCAGTTCGGCACACGTTTTTATAACTTTCATCAGAGTTATAGCGCGTCACGCAACGCCGTAAGGAGGGGAAGGGGAGTGATGACGCGTTATTTTATACTATTTGCGCCCCGCGGTTTCACCTGAGCAGATTTAAATCCCGGTATTCCCAAGGGATACAAAGTAGCCTGTGTGCTATTCCAGACTATAATATATCAAAAGTTCTCAAAAATACGAGGGACCTAAATTTTATTTTTGGACGTCACAGTTCCCGCCATCCTGTGTAACCTGCCTGTTTTATTTTAGTATTTAAATTAATTTATATAGTTTTCCACTAGTCCTACTAATATTATCTATAAACGTGAGTTTGTATGGATGGATGGATGGATGGATGTTTGTTACTCTTTCACGCGGAAACGTCTGAACGGATCTGAATGAAACTTGGCAGAGAGACATTATAGTCTGGAATAACACATAGGCTACTTTTGATCCCGTGGGAATACCGGGATTTAAATCGGCGCGGGTAAAACCGCGGGGCGCAACTATATAGTATTTTATAAACGTATGTATATTTTCAGTAATTGCTGCATATAGCGAGCCTAGTCCTGGCTGGATTGACGTCAGTTGTGCCTATGGAGCTAGCGGAGTAAGTCTTACCTTGGAGATGCATCTGTTTACTTTTCCTTTTTCTGTTATCATACTTCAATAGTGTAGGTATTTTATTACATTGTAACGAGGATCATACAAAAGAGCGATAGATACTAAGCCGAGTTTGTTGCCTGTTCTTCTCGGCGTTGGTCGCGTGGAACTGGCACTAGAGTCACCTAGTTTTAAGACGGTTCAAGATGGTCCTTGTGATTTTATTGAATAAACATATTTTGACTTTGACTTTGATGTTTAATGAATCCTATCCTACTACTATTATAAACGCGAAAGTTTGTAAGAATGGATGGATGTTCGTTACTCTTTCACGCCGGAACGGCTGAACGGATCTGGATGAAACTTGGCAGTGAGATAGATTATAGTCTGAAGTAGCGCATAGGCTACATTTTATTCCGTGGGAGTACCGGGATCTCCGCGGGTGAAAACAAATCCTTTCAACCGTTCTGGCGTGATTGAGAAACAAACATCCAAACATTCACATTTATAATATTTGTGGGATTCTAAGATGTATTCACTTATAAAAAGTATATAAGTTGTATATCAGCTATCTAGTTCCTATATCACAAGCTTTGGCTTAGTTTGGGGCGAGACAGTGCTGTGTGGAAAGTCCGCCAATATTTATTGTTTACTAGTTGCGCCCCGCGGTTTCACCCGCGCAGATTTAAATCCCGGTATTCCCACGGGATAAAAAGTAGCATATGTGTTATTCCAGACTATAATCAATCTCTTTGCCAAGTTTCATCCAGATCCGTTCAGATGTTCCGGCGTGAAAGAGTAACAAACATCCATCCATCCATCCATACTTACAAACTTTCGCGTTTATAATACTAGTAGGATTCCTCTGGAGGAGGGCGTTGATATCTGCGACACAGTTTTACACTTCTGCAGATATCATCGATTCCAACTTTGTGTTATCTCCTAGTAATGGTTTCCATAATAAGCATTATTGATTTTTGATTCTTTGATTTACTTAGATCACATACGCCTGGTTTCTGAAAGGCCGATCAACGCTAATCGGCTGATAAGTCACTTGCTATTTCAGCTTTTACTTCAAGTTAGATAGTGATAGCAAGCGATTAGTGTTGATCGGCCTTTCAGAAACAGGGGGTTAATATTTTTCACAGTTAATCATTGGCGTGGGACTTGGCGTCCTTCACACCGGTTATAGCAGCTACCATACCAAGATAGGCTTCATTCCTTGTGATTATGTAAACAACGTCATCATAGCGGCAGGGAGAGAAGCGAGCCACAGCACTGGAGGGGACAGCACGAAGATATATACAGTCAGCAGTGTTGTAAGAAACCCTATCATGCACGGTAAATCACTATCACTACATAGTATAAAACAAAGTCGCTTTCTCTGTCCCTATATCCCTATGTCCCTATGTATGCTTAAATCTTTAGAACTACGTAACGGATTTTGATGCGGTTTTTTTAATAGATGTGATTCAAGAGGAAGGTTTATGTATAAAACATGCATGATATAGTAGAAAACAATGTGCACCCGTGCGAAGCCGGGCTCGCGCGGGCGGGTCGCTAGTCTTACTAATATTATAAACGTGAAAGTTTGTAAGTATGGATGGATGGATGTTTGTTACTCTTTCACGCCGGAACGGCTGAACGGATCTGGATGAAACTTGGCAGAGAGATACGTTATAGTCTGGAATAACACATGGGCTACTTTTATCCCGTGGGAATACCGGGATTTAAATCTGCGCGGGTGAAACCGCGGGGCGCAACTAGTTAATTATAAATTGGCTTTATATTTGGCTCCAACGCTTTTTTACAGGAGAAGTGACAGACGTGTTACATAAACACAGAAGCAGCATGACAACGCCTAAAGCCGTGTACTATTGCTACGGATTGGAGACTAGCAATAGATTTATGTTCACCTTCCTGACATGGTTTCTGCAAATAATACCAGCGTACGTCGTTGACTTCGCTTGCCTTCTTATGGGAAAAGAGCCTAGGTACATAATATAGTTAAATCACTACATAGTATAAAACAAAGTCGCTTTTTCTGTCCCTATGTCCCCATGCCACCATGAAGTAAACAACAAGATGGCGGCTTCAAGACTGACTTTATTCACACACACACACACACACACAGTACAGTACACCCATGTCCCTTTGTATGCTTAAATCTTTAAACCTACGCAGCGGATTTTGATGCGGTTTTTTTTAATAGATAAAGTGATTCAAAAGGAAGGTTTATATGTATAATATATGCATGATATGTGCACCCGTGCGAAGCAGGGGCGCGCGGGCGGGTCGCTAGTCCCAACTAATATTATAAATGCGAAAGTAACTCTGTCTGTCTGTCTGTTACGCTTTCCGCTTAAACCTCTCAACCGATTTTGATGAAATTTGGCACAGACAATCTTTAGACCCTGAGAAAGAACATAGGCTACCTTTTATTGCGAAAAAAAGAGATGAAGAGATTAAAAGTACGCAGACGAAGTCGCGGGTACCAGCTAGTAAATAATAAATTAATAAATAATGCTGGACAATCAACACAGCATTATCTAGCCCCAAAGTAAGCTACTCAAAGCTTGTGTTATGGGTACTAGATGACTGATAAGTATATTTAAAACATTATATACCTACTTGCATTTTGACTTTCACTTGAAAGCCGATTAGTGATGATTGAGCTTTCGGAAACCGGGGGTTAGATGATCAAGCGACTTGACAAGTTTATCGTACAAGTATAGATTAGTGATGATTGAGCTTTCGGAAACCGGGGGTTAGATGATCAAGCGACTTGACAAGTTTATCGTACAAGTATAGATTAGTGATGATTGAGCTTTCGGAAACCGGCGGTTAGATGATCAAGCGACTTGACAAGTTTATCGTACAAGTATAGATTAGTGATGACTGAGCTTTCGGAAACCGGGGGTTAGATGATCAAGTGACTTGACAAGTAAAGTTTATCGTACAAGTATAATGATCGTATACCGAGTTGGCTTGATGCCTCGTCTCTCTCTTATAAATACCGCTAAAGATGTCGCTAGAGTTATTATCATCAATCCAATTAGAGCGCCAGCGGTCTAGTGGAAGTAACCCCGCCTTCCGATCGTAAGGTCGCAGGTTCGAATCCGGTCGTGCACCAATGGATTTTTCTATCGAAAAATTTATGTGCGCAATGCCAGTGCTCTTAAACGGCGAAGGAAAACATCGTGAGGAAACCAGTTGGTATTCTAACAGCGGCGATGGGCTTGCAACCTGTCACGTATGGAATACTAACTACTGCAAAATGTGGGTATGTGCCAAATGTAATGTTTGGACGTACCTCTGACTACCCCCCTTAGACATCCTCAAAGAATCTTGAATTAGTACTTGGTACTGAGAGATCTGAAAGGATATCTACCGTGCCTGGGCATCAAAGTCGTGAAGCTATTTCAGTTTCCAATTTAAGGCATACAAATGTTTAGAATATTCAGATGTCGAAACAAACGTGTGCCAATTGTTGATTGTTAAATTTTCCCAACATAACCTAATTTGACACTAAAAACATTGCCATCCCTTTCTAAAAGACCGAAACAACAAGGACGGCTATAATTCTAGAGCTGTCAGATTATTTATTTTATTTTATCTAAAAACTTTCACACAAAACAATATAAGTAGTGCTAGGAGGACTTAATGCTAATAGGTTAGTATAACATAATGCAACAACAGAATCGACATCATTCTTCATCACACTTTGTTCTCAGTGAGATCGAACTCAAGTCCTAAGGTTTAGAAGGTAGACCCCCGGTTTCTGAAAGCGCGATCAACACTAATCGGCTGTCAAGTCACTTGCTATCTCTATATAATTTGAAGAAAAATCTGAAATAGCAAGTGACATGACAGCCGATTAGTGTTGATCGAGCTTTCAGAAACCGGGGGAGAGTGTACCAACTGAAGAATGCTGTCAATAGACGACCTCAGTGGCGTAGCGGGCGAGAGTTCGCCTGCGACGCGAGAGGTTGCTACGATTCCCGCCTCGGAACACATTTGTGTACGATCTGCAGAAATCTGTTCCGTTGGTCTGGGTGTTTTCAAAAAAAAATATCTATCTATTTAGATATATAATGAATTAAATATATCAGTTACCTAGTACTAACACAAGCTTTGAGCAGCTTACTTTGGGGCTAGGTGGTGCTGTGTGGATTGTCCAGCACTATTATTATTCATACTACAATACGATTTTTTTTCAGATTTGTGAAAATGTACAAAAAAGTATATAAAATTAGCAACGCACTGTCATACTTCTCGTTAAACACTTGGCTATTCGATGACAAAAATACGGAGAATTTACTGAAAAGCTTGTCAAAGACAGAAAAAATCATATTCAACTTTGACATACCTTCGATAGATTGGAATGAATATGTAAAGATTTGGTGCATTGGTATCAGAAAGTATATAATAAAAGATGGACTTACAGATACAGCGAAAGCTAACCAAAAACAGTGTCTGTTTCAAATTTTACATTATATATTAACTGTATTGTATTTTTATTGTATTTGGAAACTTCTTTGTGGTGTATACTATGTTATAAGCTATCTATTATAAGTACCTAAAAAATGAAATAAAAATTAAGTGATATTTTGACTTATTTATTTAGATCATTATCGGTGCTCTACATAGGCCAAGGAATTTGAATATTCATATTTGAATATTCAAATTCCTTGACATAGGCGTGTTCAAAGGCATAGTCCTTGGTGCTGTTTCGGATGAGTAACCCCCGGTTTCTGAAAGCTCGATCAACAACGGCTGTCAAGTCACTTGCTATTTCAGATTTTACTTCAAATTAGATTTCGGAAACCGAGGGTTAGCATGGTTTAATAGGCGCGGATGAAAGGAGAGTAATGCATGCAGAGATGTTGAGATGGATGTGTGGAGTGACGAGAATGGATACGATAAGTGTTGTTTTAAGACCTAGTTTTAAGGCTCCGGTGACAGCGGCTCGCAATTTCGAGGTGCGATTGGCTATTATTTCATTTTATTTCATTTTGGGGAGGTTGTTTTAAAGAATAACTCTAAAGAAACACGCATAAATACTGTTCGAACACAAATAATACAATAATATAAGGGAAACATGCCCGAATCAGAAATCATTTTGGTATTAGTATGTTTGGTTTTACATTTACCTAATACCAAAATGATTTCTGACTCAAGCACATTTCCCTTATATTATTGTATTATTTGTGTTCGAACAGTATTTATGCGTGTTTCTTTAGAGTTATTCTTTCAAACAACCTCCCCGAAATGAAATAAAATGAAATAATAGCCAATCGCACCTCGAAATTGCGAGCCGCTGTCACCGGACCCTTAAGACGTTTTAAGATGGTCCTTGTGATTTTATTGAATAAACATATTTTGACTTTGTGTTAATAGTTAGGTATGAAAATGTTTTTGTTAGGCTCGTCTCTTTATGAGCAGGTAATATAGGGTAGGAAGGCTAGTCGCAAATAAAATTCACACGGTGTATCGTGGTTTTTTTCAACATAAATCCCTGCAAGCTAAACTCACCCACATCAACAATAAGGAATGAGTTTATTAGAGGCAGTGTGAAAGTGGCGCCAGTGACTGAAAAGATGAGGAGTAATAGGTTAGCGTGGTATGGGCATGTTATGCGGAAGGAAGAATGTACCGTAACGAAAAGAGTGAGTGTGAATGTGGATGGATATAAAATAATAAATAATGCCGGACAATCCATACAGCACCATCTAGCCCCAAAGTAAGCTACTCAAAGCTTGTGTTATGGGTACCTACTAGATAACTGCTAAATTTAATACATTATACACTTACATAATAGATAGTTTTTATTATACATAGAACACACCCAGACCAACGGAACAAATTTCCGCAGATCGTACACAAATTTGTTAAGAGGCGGGAATCTAACCCGCAACCTCTTGCGTCGCAGGCGGACTCTCGCCCGCTGCGCCACTGAAGTCGTCAAATATAAGAGTAGAGGAAGGCCAAAGAAAAGGTGGATGGATTGTGTGAAATGGGTAAGAAAGGAGCGAGGAATATAGATATTCAAATTCCTTGGAAAGGAGTGACTACATAATATGACGGATATTTTTTTTGTCAACTGTACCTACTTATCTTTGTTGTAGGTACTTTTTGTAATATGGGACGAAACGAGAAATATTACAGAGATGGGACGAAAGCGGAATTTTTTGGAATGTGGGACGAACGCGTGGGACGAATGCGGAACAAATCAACGTGGCTGTCAAAGTCATGCTGTTTCAGTTTCGCTTGACACTGGCAAGGGGCATTATGCACTATGACAATAGGATTCCTTGCCCCAAACCGTGAAACGTCAAAACTTGATGTTGGGCCTTATTCTTTATGACATAGGAGATACTTTGCCCTGACCGTATGACACCGGTGCCTTGTCTTAGCTGTGATCGCGGTGCAAATGGTCATAGTGAATAAGGCTGCTGGTTGTCTCTAAATGACGGGCAGAGGCCATTTTTTTTTACTTACACATAGCAAAGAAGAAGAAGAACCTATGGTGAAGATGGCAGACGACGGTGTACAACAAGGTCGCACTTTACAATGACAATGAATTCGAAGAAGTTATAGATTGGTACCTGATGGAAATTTATGTGCCTTGAATAATACGTGAACCGAAACGATGAACTAGGTATTAATTAACTTGATTACCGAATTCATCAGTTAAAAATACTAGGAGCACTGGTGGTTTAGCGGTCGCCTTCCGATACTAAGGTTGTGGGTTCAACAGTGGACCAATAAGTTTATTAGTAGAAAATTTTTAAGCACAATGCCAGGAGGCTCCTCCTCCTGGAGTCCTGGGGCATTATTCACTATGACAATAGGAGATTCCAAGGAGATTCCTTGCCCCAAACCGTGAAACATCAAAACTTGATATTGGGCTTTATTCTTTATGACATAGGAGATACTTTGCCCTGACCGTATCACACCGCCTGCCTTGTCTTAGCCGAGCTCGCGCTGCAAATGGTCATAGTGCATAAGGCTCCTGTACTCAAACGGTGAAGGAAAACATTGCGAGGAAACTTGACATGTGGTAACACCTAAAAGCTCTCCCCACAGGCGCGATAAGAACGCATGTTTGAATTTTGCTACATCCAAACGCGCGTATTATCGCAGCAGTTTAGAACTTCGTGCGACATGTATACGGAAAAGATATCGCAATAACTAAATTTGAAGTAAAAGCTGGAATAGCAAGTGACTTGACAGCCGATTAGTGTTGATCGAGCTTTTAGGAATTACTTACTCCCGGTTTCTGAAAGTGCGATCAACACTAATCGGCTGTCAAGTCAGTAAACAGGAGCCTTATTCACTATGACCATTTGCACCGCGATTACAGCTAAGACAAGGCACCGGTGTCATACGGTCAGGGCAAAGTATCTCCTATGTCATAAAGAATAAAGCCCAACATCAAGTTTTGACGTTTCACAGTTTGGGGCAAGGAATCTCCTATTGTCATAGTGCATAATGCCCCAGGACTCCACACTCAGTGGTGTGGAGTCCTGTTGACCTGTATCACAGGTTTTCTAAACCTACTTCAGGCACAGTCTCTCGCAGCTCAGGTTTCTAGCTTCTTGTTCTTGAGAGTTTATTAGCTACATTGATAACAGTACATAAGATGAGAGAAAAAATTAATTATTATTGGTGGCTCTGTACAAGCACAACAGAAATAAATAAATAAATAATGCTGGACAATCCACACAGCACTATCTAGCCCCAAAGTAAGCTACTCAAAGCTGGTGTTAGGGTATTAAATAACTGATATATCTAATACATTATATACTTACATAGATAGATATTTTTTATTATACATATAAAACACCCAGACCAACGGAACAAATTTCTGCAGATCGTACACAAATTTGTTCCGAGGCGGGAATAGAACCCGCAACCTCTTGCGTCGCAAGCGGACTCTCGCTGCGTCTCTGAGGTCGTCTGAAAAAGTTGTAAAAAAAGAAAAGGTAAAGAAAAAGTTGTAGGTAGGTACAATTCTAGCCATCGTACCTACAACTCATGCGTAAACAAGCTACTTAGTAGTCCAACGTATTCTACAATGTTTTAATAACTTATTTGAGGTAGAAACCTACTGTCTGCAGTGTTCCGAGTAAACGAACCAGTGTGGTGATAATAAGGTATATACTACCCCCGAATTTTAACATTTTTTAACTAGCATTAGGTAGGTTGTAGAGAAGAATATCAAAAATTTTATAGTGTCCCAGAAGTTCTACTCGGAGCGGGATTTGAACCCGCGACTTTCCCCTTGGTACAGGGCTTCGCTACCAACTGCGCTATTATTGCTATTCAGCATGGTATGGTAATGCATCCCTGTCTTGGGAAAGCTCCCGGTTGGCACTGATTTGGATCAATTGAGTTATCTCTAGATAGTTTGTAACGATCTGATCGAACAATGGATCGAACCCACGACGAGGTCTACCAAAATTAAAATTTTAGTTTTAACGTAGTCCGTTTTTATTATTTTTACCGGATCTTTAAATTTGTCTATAAATCGCATGATTTAGCAGAATTTTAACTTATTCAAACCTTTAACACGCATATTCATTTTGGCCAAGTACCTACCTAGTGGTTTGATTTTGGCTTCTGACTTTTTTAGTTTAAATCCATGCGTTCATGTTTGACTTTGTTCCAAATTAAAATAACTATACGAGGTAGTAATTCAAGTAATTACTTTATAGGTGCTAGTGTTTTATCATTTCTAGCATTAGGTGCATAAAAAAGTATTTCAGGCAGTTCTAGAAAATGGCAAATGTGATGGATCCAGCGATGGCTATCGAGGTGGCCGCGATGTCCCGGCAGAGAGCGCTGGAGGAGGCGATACAGCGAGGAGACTCCGAGATCCAGAGGTTCTACTGCGGCGCCGTGGTGCTGGTCACTGGAGGCTCTGGCTTCATGGGGAAACAGATGATAGAGAAGTTGTTCAGGTAATCATCAAGGACCCTGGGTTTTGCCGAAACCTCGGACAGGTTTTTTTATTTAGCCTATTTCCTTTCACTGCTGGGCAAAGGCCTCCCCCAAGGACTTCCATTTCTCCCTATCCTGAGCTTCAAAGTCAAAATATGTTTATTCAATAAAATCACAAGGACCATCTTGAAATGTCTTAAAACTAGGTGACTTGTGCCAGTTCCACGCGACCAACGCCGAGAAGAACAGGCAACAAACTCGGCTTAGTGTCTATATCAACAGGTCTACCCCATATCCTTCCTTCCACCATCTACCTTCAAATCATCTAGGTCGTCCCGCCAGCGCTTTCTAGGCCGACCACGAGGTCACCGTCCATCAGGAACCCATGATGTACTGGTCTTCGCCCACCTGGGAGGCATCCGGCTGATATGCCCCGCCCAACCCCATTTGAGCCTGGCAGCTTTATGTCCAACGTTGCCTATCCTGTCAGGGAACGCTACATGGTATTCCTCGGAAAATAACTTGAAAAGTTATGATTCAAATAAAATCAAATAAATAGAAAAGCCGTTTGGAGATGGGTGACAGGTTTGCCCGTTGCTCCGCTGAATTACACTTTTCCGAGCTTACTGCACTAGTTTTTACACGAGCATATTAAATGATTTTTTTTGCAGAATTTCGCAATGTTAAAATCTCCATAACTTAGTTGTTTACGATTGCGCCTATTATCGTAAGGCGCATGTGCCTGTAATTACACCGGCGACCACACTCTTCAAACCGAAACACAGCGTTGCTGCTTGGCGGCAGAAAAGGCGTGGTGGTAGTACTTCCCCGGCCGAGCCACGCACAAAGAGCTCTATCTATACTATTTTAATATGTAACATACATCGCCGGTGTAATTATAGGCATATGAGGCTTAACATCTGTATGCCTCAAGTTGATGGACGCAGGGCAGTGCATCGTAGGGCACGTTTTTATTGTGCGTGACCTACGGGGCAATGTTTTGTTTATAGGTGATGGTTACCACTTAACATCAGGTGGGCCATCTGCTTGCTCCATCAGAGAGTTGTATAAAAAAAAAACAACGCTGCTTGTCGTAGTAGGTACTTCACTTCCCCGTAAGAGTCACACTTATAGGGTTCTACTTTAATTTTAATTTGTAACATAGGTACCTGCATTATTTTCAGATCATGTCAGATATCGAAGATCTATTTGCTTATAAGATCGAAGAAAGGCAAGGCGATACAGGAAAGAGTCGCTGAAATACTGAAAGATCCGGTAAATATTTCGTTAGTGTGTAAAACAACAGATTAATAATAAATAATAATAAATTAATGCTGGACAATCCACACAGCACCATCTATCCCCAAAAGTAAGCTACTCAAAGCTTGAGTTATGGGTACTGGATAACTGATATATTTTATACATGATTACATACTTAGATGTATATTTTTTATTGTACATAGAGGACACCCAGACCAACGGAAAAAATTTCTGCAGATCGTACACAAGTTTATTTTGTAAACATCATTGGTGCAGACAGACATAACTTTTACAGCATTTAACTCTCTCTCTCAATGATCTCAATGAAATTTGGTTTATCTAAAGATTCGATAGTGTCCCAAATATATTTGTGGTCCCAAAGGACATCCCCGTATAAGGGGTATGGGGTGGGTCTTCCCATCCCACATAGTTAAACATTTTTTAAACATTATACAACCTTTGGTCTCGGTAGGTTAACACTGCGCAATAAATTTTAACAGACTTTTATCATACGATGGTGTGAATAAGAATTATCAGGAAAACTTGTATCGATCAAAATATTTTTTTTACTAAACTGTGCGCAATGTGATTGCACAAAAAATGGTTGTTTGCGATTTTTCGAAAACGGGTTCTGTGATTTTATATCCTTCAACAAATCAAATCGTGCGAGCGAGAGTCACATTAGCGCTTGCCTTCACCTTAAAAAATAGATCTTACACAGGCATTTTTGTGCTATCGTTTCATTTCAGACAATTTTGCAACTAACCAATTCCCCTGAAAAAGATGAGGTAAACCTTCATATTTTACAGGTGTTTCTTTCATTTTTTATATTAGCACACGTATAGCATACATTGGGGCGAGATAGGTACCTACGCTATTTGGCATGTACCTACCTATCTACCACCAATATATAAAGCGTTTGAATAATTTGGGGCTCTAGGTAAATTAATAAATCTAATCAGTCTTACTTTTAATGTTGCCCCGCACAACGTACCTCGAAACATCGTGAGGAAACCAGTTAGTATTCTAACAGCGGCGATGGGCTTGCAACCTGTCACGTATGGAATACTAACTACTGCAAAATGTGGGTATGTGCCAAATGTAATGTTTGGACGTACCTCTGACTACCCCCCTTAGACATCCTCAAAGAATGAATTAGTACCTACTTGGTACTGGGAGATCTGAAGGGATATCTACCGTGCCTGGGGATCAAAGTCGTGAAGCTGTTTCAGTTTTTTCAACGTACCTACCTACTGATCTTGCTTATTAGTGTAGGTTATTTTTTTACTGTTTATATATTATGTATGCTTTTACCTTATCTATTTACCTACTTATTTTCTTCTTTTTTTGTATGCTGCACCTGCATTATTACTTTTACTGTTTGTTTTAGGTTTTATGTTTTTGGATCAAAATAAATATGTTTTCTTTTCTTTCTAATTTGTGATTTTAACATTATCATCAAGGCGTTCGACCAAGTTAGGAAGGCACAGCCAGCATTCGCAGAGAAGCTGGTACCAGTGGAAGGAGACGTGGCTGAGATCCAGCTCGGCATCAGCAAACTGGATTGGGAGAAGCTTGTTGATGAGGTAAGAACAATTAAAGGACATCATTGACGGAAAGGCCTGCTCCAAGGTCCTCCACTTTCCCTATCTCTCGTCAGGAGGAGGCCTTTACTAAAAAAGGGAGATAGTGATGACGTAGTCGTAGTGTAGAATTGCATCCTATTTTAAGAATATATGTGATAACAGGCTTATATAAAGGCTTATATAATGAATAAATAAATTGACGGAAAAGGTGGACCTTTATTTATGTATTTAATCAGAACGGCGCCAGCCAATTACACTAATTTTAAACATGCAATGAAAACGAATAGAAACAGAATATCAAATAATGATTTAGTTACAAACAACAAAGGAAATAATCAAAGCAGGAAAAATACAATGTCAAAAACTCAAAACAGCCGGTATTTAAAATATAGATAACAATATAGGGAATAATAAAAACAATGTAAAAAAAACGTGTGCCAGTTAAAGAGATTATGGTCGCTGTCATGACGTATTCTATGTTTTATTAATAATACCTAGAAAGCCAAAGAGGCCACATTGAAAAGGCTGCATCAAAGCTAAGCTCTTAAATTTTAGGAAGAGAACAACAAAAAAGATTTTTCAGGACGACATTTTGTTTGCGTGATTATGAAACTAAAATGACTTCGACAACGGTAGTAATGTACTTTGAAAAAGAAACACAAATGAAGTTCGATACAATAATGTATTACCTACCTACACCTACACATGCAAACAATCATTAGTTTAATAAGATTTAAATAAACACTAAATTGTCCGAAAATCTTTGAAAAATAAATATAATATACCCTCAGACCAAATAAAAACTAAGGAGGACAGACTTCTGTGAACAAGCAAAGTGAAGCCAGTTTTCTAAAGATGTGTTGCGGTCAAACTACGCCTCGCCCCGTGTACATACACAACTAAACGCACGCACACAGAAAAGTGAAGCCAGTTTTCTAAAGATGTGTTGCGTGGGCCGATTTGGTGTGTGCGTGCGAGGCGTAGTTTGACCGGCTTCACTTTGCTGTGCACAGAAGTCTCGTCTTTTAGTTTTTATTTGGTCTGAGAATATACCTAGGTACCATTAATTTTTTCTCAGAAAACAAGGCAAACTTAAAACTAGCTATATAGTTTAGCAAACCTAGTTATATAGTTTAATCTAGTTATATAGTTAATCAATAACAGAATTGTAAATAGGTGGACGTCATCTTCCACATGGCTGCGACCACCAGGTTCGACGAGACCCTTCGAGTGGCTACGATGATCAACGTGAGAGGAACCAGGGAGGTCCTCACCCTGGCCAGGGCTTGCAGGAAACTTAAGTAAGAAATTAATAAAAGCTAAAGCCACCAAGCTGTATTATCCTACGATTATTCTCCTGGTTCAATCATAAACCAAGCACCTGAAGCACCCAGCCGGTTTTTTATTGTCAGCTTCCCTTTTTCCTTCTCTCCTCAATCCCTGGTCTTTCTTATTTTTATGGCTCCTGTCATAGACAATCTTGCCAATGTCAAGTGATTCAGAGATTATACTCTTTGTAGTTATGTTTTTAGTCACGTCAGTCCAAAGTCGAGTCAGTCAATTGTTTTGAAGAAAATGGTGGCGGTTTCTTCAAAACATTTGAAACATTTTCGGTCAAATCACGATATCACATAATACACTTTCATTTCAAATGATTACACTTTGTGCTAAGACTACAAGTAATGTTGGTTAAAATACCACCAAAATTACACAACATAACTCAAAATAAGACTAGAAAAACAATGAAAATGCTATGTTGCTTCGTTAGATGATAGAAAACGAATCTCAATCCCTGGTTTTTCCCACCTAAAACTGTCTCCTCCCGCCAAAACGTATGGCTCACATTGACAGGTTAGGAGCTTGACACTGACAGCTTGTGTTCATGAGACCAAGGAATTTGAATACAAGTACATACTGAATAGATACATAGACACTACACAATCCAATACCAGAAGATGTAGCTATGTACAGCTTAAGGAATTTGAATACAAGAATACAACTATATTCCTTGGTACAGCTCTATAGCTGTATAGATTTTGATGGTAACGCAGCGTTATATACTCTTGCGGTAGCGCCAACACTTGTATTCAAATTCCTTGGCGCCAACGGTCTATGAGGTTTGAGACAAAGAGTACACATTATCTACGTAAGGTTTGAGATACTATTTTTTCAGATCCTTTGTCCACGTATCAACGGCGTACACGCAAGCTCTGCCCAGCCTGATAGACCAGGAGGTGTATGAGGAGTTCAAGCCGAGTCCTATACCTCCGGAGACGCTGATCTCCATGTCGACAAGCTTCGATGACTCCAAGCTCAATGCTATCACAGCTAGGTAAGCCTCTTTAGCCTGTTTAGTCTTTTTTCTTTACTCTTACACACTAACCCCCGGTTTCTGAGAGCTCGATCAACACTAATCAGCTGTCAAGTCACTTGCTATTTCAGCTTTTTCTTCAAATTAGATAGAGATAGCAAGTGACTTGACAGCAGGTTAGTGTTGATCACGCTTTCAGAAACCGGGGGTAAGTTTGATTGGCACCGCATTGGAGCTTTGCTGTTATAACTATTTTTATCGAGGACCTATTATTAGAACGATAAGAAACCACCCTTAAGTTGGAGCATGTTCTTCTAGGCTTGGTCTCGTCTCCTATATTCCACTAGTTCTAAGACGTCAAAGTGATACCGTGATTTGATTGAATAAATCTAAGAACAAGAATTAGTATTTATATTCCTTGGACCAAAGTAACAGACAGATCGCAGAATTAGACTGGTTTTAGAGTCACGCTGACCGCACTCTAACCGTCGGCGCTGACAGCTGAAACGTATGAACTGCACGCGCTGATAGCTACGCGTTTTTCTAAAAGACTTCCTAGAAGTTCATAGGCTGTCAGTGCCGGCCGGTCAGCGTGACTCTAAAGTTCATAGGCTGTCAGCGTGACTCTAAAGTTCATAGGCTGTCAGTGCCGGCCGGTCAGCGTAACTCTAAAACCAGCCTTAATACCTTGATAATTCTGCGATCTGTCTGTTACTTTGGTTCATGGTGGATGTTTACTTTTGTTTTAGTTTAATCGACGGTTGGCCTAACACATACACGTATACCAAGGCAGTGGCTGAAGATCTCGTCAGATCAATGAGCGATGGATTGCCAATATGCGTCGTGAGGCCTGGAATTGGTAATTATTACTGCTAGACTTAAGCCTACTTTCTTTTCTTTCTCAAATCTTTATTTTATTTCGAAAGAGTGTGGTGAAAGTTTTTTAAGGGCGCCTCAAAGAGGCTTCTTTTGAGCACTTGACACATGTTTTAGAACTTTTATAGATTCAACGACATGCCAGTTTCCTCACGATGTTTATCTTCACCGTGTGATTAATTGAGAAATTATCACCATCTTCCTGCCCTTATCACGCTGCATAATATTAGCTTTGAGAAATTATCATCATCTTCTTGCCCCTATCACGCTGCACGGTGTCCAACAGATTATCTTCTTCCACTATCCTCTATCATTTGTCATCTCAGTGCTCACTCATTTCTTGCTCGTTTGATTTTCAACACAGTCCATCTTTTCTTTGATGCCTCTCCTTCTATCCATCCACATCCATCACTCGAGAAAATTATGAACATGTATAAAATCCAAATTTTATACATGTTCATAATTTTCTCTATAATTTTGCATGCTAGGTTTTTCTGGCGAAGTGTGAGGTTCATTAACCATAATAATCATCAAAATATGTACTTCACGCATATAAATTATTTTATTTAATTGCTAGACTACGAAATTTGATAAATATAGGTAACTATTAGCTCCCTGCGGCTTTACCCGCGTAGTTTTAAATCCCGGTATTCCCACGGGATAAAAAGTAGCCTATGTGTTATTCCAGACTATAAATATCTCTGTGAAAATTTTCACCAAGATCCGTTCAGCCGTTCTTGAGTTATAGAGTAACAAACATCCATCCATCCATCCATCCATATATTAGGATATAATTGCTAAAAATTAATAGTTGGATATAATTGCTTTTGAAAATGTATACGTTGTATGTATTATGTTATGTATGTATTATGTTATGTATGTATTATGTTATGTATGTGTTATGTTATGTATTTTCAGTTATCGGTTCATACAGAGAACCAAGTCCTGGTTGGACTGATATCAGCAACGCTTATGGAGCTAGTGGAGTAAGTTTAAGTTAGTAGTAGGTTTTGCATGGAGCTGACCCCTAGATCCACCTTAGCTTCAAGACTATTCAAAGACTTCCTGTGGAAATGTTGATAATCCCAAACTCACGCAGTATTGAACCCTTGAGGCTACTCCTCTTTGTATGTTTTAATCAAATCAAATAACGTTTATTTCAGCATTCACACGGAGGGTATTTCAGCCATAAATACATAAAACTTAGAATTTTACATATAATAATCAGAAATAGGTTTTCCCGCTTGTATCATGGGTTATGTTCTTGGTGTGTTCTGAAGAAAAAACATGATGCCCACAGCTTAATTTTATCATGGCCCTGCACGCCATAGGCATGGAGGTCCTCCACACACCTTGGAGCCAGGATGGTCGCGCACCGTTCGCTTTTAGAGGAACTTCCTCCCGCGTAGTTTAAGTTTGTTGAATGCGCGATTTCTCCTAGAGGCTACAGCATTGGGTTCTTCAAAAAGGGCGGTTTTTAATCTCTCAAGTGTCAGCAATAATCTGGCTCCTCTAGTGCTGCAATGTCCAAAGGCTTGACATGAGCCGTAAGCTTGTTAGCTTACTTGGTAGTATCTAAATAAAGTGCTTGTGTTTCAACTGAATAGCCTTCTTGACTTTGACTTTAAAAGCATTTTTTAAGAGTTAGTTCTTTGTGTGTGGCTCGTCCGGGGAAGTACCACCACGCCTTTTCTGCAGCCAAGCAGCAACGCTGTGTTTCGGTTTGAAGAGTGTGGTCGCCGGCGTAATTACAGGCACATGAGACTTAGGCTTAACATCTGTATGCCTCGAGTTGATGGAAGTTGGACGTACCTATCGTGCGTGACTTACGAGGCAATGCTTTACTATAGGTGATGGTTACCACTTATTATCAGGTCATCTGCTTGTTCCATCATCATCACGTATTTATAAAAACTTTGTAATCTAAATATATATAACTCAAAGGTGACTGACTGACTGACTGACTGACTGACATAGTGATCTATCAACGCACAGCCCAAACCACTGGACGGATCGGGCTGAAATTTGGCATGCAGGTAGATGTTATGACGTAGGCATCCGCTAAGAAAGGATTTTGATCAATTCTACCCCCAAGGGGATAAAATAGGGGATGAAAGTTTGTATGAGTAAATATATATAACTCAAAGGTGACTGACTGACTGACATAGTGATCTATCAACGCACAGCCCAAACCACTGGACGGATCGGGCTGAAATTTGGCATGCAGGTAGATGTTATGACGTAGGCATCCGCTAAGAAAGGATTTTGATCAATTCTACCCCCAAGGGGAAAAATAGGGGATGAAAGTTTGTATGAGTATAAATATATATAACTCAAAGGTGACTGACTGACTGACTGACATAGTGATCTATCAACGCACAGCCCAAACCACTGGACGGATCGGGCTGAAATTTGGCATGCAGGTAGATGTTATGACGTGGGCATCCGCTAAGAAAGGATTTTGATCAATTCTACCCCCCCGGGGATAAAATAGGGGATGAAAGTTTGTATGAGATTTTCAAAGTAAACGAGCGCGAGCAAAGCCGCGGGATCAGCTAGTACCATATATTTTTTCAAATAACCGTTGGTGTATTTTTTTACAGTTAATTTTAGGCGTCGGCTTAGGCATAGTGCATACCACGTTTTTCGACAAATGTAGCAAGCCTGGCTTCATTCCATGTGATTATGTGAACAACGTCATCATAGCTGCGGGGAGAGAAGCGAGCCACAGCACTGGAGGAGACAACACGAAGATATATACAGTCACCAGTGTGTCGCAGAACACTGTGACATATGGTAATCAGACGGTTCCTCTTTCGTTCATTCTCGTCTTATTTCAAGCGACCGATCGAGACGACTATACCACCATCGTGTTCATCCTCAACTAACGAATTACTATTCTATTAGTATTTTATTCAGTTACATTTACGTCAAAAGTCCTATGATTGGTGGTGGAGGAATGAGATCTGCACGGACGTCCCGCAATGAGGTGTATTGTGCATTGTCCCTCAGCTAAGCTCACCCCGGCCAGCACAACTCCTTAAATAGCGGAGAAGGACCTTGGGTTGGTGGCTGCAGTGTTTAAGAATCGCTGGTGACGATTCGGATGCAGATGTGAAAGGCCAAAAGTCTTTTCAATGGGTCACAACCAATTTGGTTGTGCAACCAGACACGTGCCTGGCCTGTTGACGATGAAGTTTCTGCAAACCGACCCGACTAACCGAAAACAGTAAATAAGTTAAGGTGAAGACAAGAGCTAATGTGACTCTCGCTCGCACGTTTTGACTTGTTGAAGGATATAAATACACTAAGCAAACCCATTTTCGAAAAATCGCAAACAACCATTTTGTGTGCAATCACATTGCGCACAGTTTAGTAAAAAAATCATTTTGATCGGTACAAGTTTTCCTACATAAAAGTTTGCTATTCGAGTTTTCGTACATAAGCAAACTTTTGAGTAGGAAAACTGGCATCCATAATATAAAATCCTTCGTTTTTTATTTCAAGTTCTACTTTTGTATAACAACAAGTGGTATGTAGGTACATCGATATCGATATCTTATAGATATTGGCGCATCACTAGCAGGACGCAAAAGATAGCATCATATCTCTGTCTCTTTCTAAATGCACACTAGCGATATCCACTCGATAAACGGAACTGTAATTAGCGTCCACAGCTAATAAAGGTCCGATTTCTATCTGTCCTTTAGGACTATACTTATAAATCTGTGCTGGCATCAATCAAAGTCAAATTTTTACTTTGGTTGTTTGCGATTTTTCAAAATTGTATTTAGTGATTTTATATCTTTCAAAATGTCGAATCGTGCGAGCGAGAGAAATATTAGGTGTTGTCAACGC
Organism: Plemyria rubiginata; assembly: GCA_963576535.1. Lineage (NCBI taxonomy): Eukaryota > Metazoa > Arthropoda > Insecta > Lepidoptera > Geometridae > Plemyria > Plemyria rubiginata. The sequence continues at coordinate 4,577,540 of OY754933.1, forward strand.
CTTAAAAAGCACTGCTTTCTTTTTCAGGTGATATGACGAGTCTGTTATTCAACAACAAAATGCAAATAGTGACGCCTGAAACAGTGAATTACATCTACTATTTCGAAACTACCAACAAACTATGGTTTACCTTCTTAACGTGGTTTCTGCATCTGATTCCGGCGTATCTCCTCGACTTTGCTTGTCTTTTGGTTGGAAAAAAGCGCAGGTACAAACATGAAATTGAATTATTGTCTGCATGTTTTGGCTCAATCACGCCCATTTCCGCACGCCCAGTTGACAGCCTACATAGCTCAGTTAGTAGTAGCTCTGCCTTCTGCGCCGTAGGTCGTGGGTTCGATTCCCACCGTGAACAAACATTTGTGTGATGAACATAGATGTTTGTTCTCTGTCTGGGTGTTATATATTATTATAAGTATGTATTTACAAAAAAAAAGTATATAAGTAGTATATCAGCTATCTGATTCCCATACCACAAGCTTAAGCTTAGTTTGGGGCTAGATAGTGCTGTGTGGAAAGTCCACCAATATTATTATTATTATATTATTATTATTATTTCATCGGTTGGTACATTCAGTAGAGCCCAAAAAAGAGCTTGGATCTTTTCATTTTGGTATACCTGGTAGGTTTTTAAGGTCCTATATAAAAAATCCAATAATCCATCCAACAAACAGCCAGGGAAGCTCATTGGCTTGTGTAATAAAAAATATTGCATTGTAAATATTCCTTCAGAGGGGTTATCATGAGTTTGGTGCCGACCGCGATCGATCGTAGGTTGCAACGATCTACACCGAATTTCAAGGAAATTAAACAACGGCATCTAGCGTATAATATATAGCGAATAATATATAACATATAGCGAATAATATATAATATTTATAATAGGAATAATGATAAAAATAATAAGAATACAAATACAAATACATTTATTTGCCAAAAACAATTACATTAAAATAGTTACTGATGGTCCCCGCACAAGGACAAGCCTGTATCGCGGGAGGCCAGGGTAAAAAAGAGCGTGATTTACTTATACAACAGTTTACATACAGATAACACACAAAAACAAGGCACAAGACACGAGAGTAAACACAGGAGACGGATAAACAGCTAAAGAACACGACATGATGTAAAAACACAGTTAACATAGCATAAGAATGTGGGTGTAGTGTAGGTAAATAGGAGGGCATGAAAGTAGGGGTAGTTATTTAAAATTAATAAAATAAAAATAAAACAAAATAATCATAATAAATACAATAAATAATTAGTCAATTATAATAATTACGAGATTCAGACCAGAATCTCCAAAATGCTTTCCGTAGCGTCATAATCAAGGGTGAGAAGCCACTTTCTTATTCTTTCTTTTACACCAAAAAGAGAGCAGTTTAAGGTCACAATGCTTACAAACGCGGCGGTATATGAATGGGAAAGAAAAGTATCTGAAGCGCCTTGCAAAAGAGGTTTTAACAGCTGGCACTTTAACCTTAACTCTCCTATTGTTATCAGTAGGGGTTAGAGCGTTTTCAGTGTTGAATCCAGACCGAACGGACTTATGGTACATGAATGAAACCCGTAGCAGGTACAGCTGCCGGACACTGAGCGTTTTAGCATCTGCGTACAGGGATACAGTAGGATAACGGAATAGAATTTATTAGGAATATAAGAATAATATTTATTATTGAATTTCCTTAAAATGCGGTATCTATCGGCGTGATCTACGATCGATCGCGGTTGGCACCGGAACTCGTGATAGGCCCTCAGATCTCCAAAGTCCTCAAGATTATTCTACGATGTGAGGGGTGGTATGTCCAATTATACATTTGGCACAGATCCCTCTTCTTCTTATTTACTTAGACAATGAAATAATTGGGCTAACAGAGCTACATCCAAAGCCCGAATGCTAGGAAGCACATTACCTACAATCGAGATTTTTATAGAAATGTTCGTGCTTTCGTTTCAGATTTGTGAAAATATACGAAAAAATATACAAAATGGCTATTGCACTGTCCTATTTTACTACCAGCTCTTGGATATTCGATGACAAAAACACGCAGAATCTACACAAAGGCTTATCAAAAACAGATAAAACTATCTTCGACTTTGATATTGCTAGGATAGATTGGAGTGAGTACCTTAAGGTCTGGGCCATTGGGATCAGAAAGTACATTTTGAAAGATGGACTTAAAGGCACTGCGGAGGCGTACAAGAAACAGACGTTTTATAGATTCCTGCATTATACACTGACTGCATTGTATTTTTACTGCATTTGGAAAGTTTTATGTGTTGTATATTTTGTATTTAGCAACTTATTTTAAGTAACTAAACATAAAAATAAAGAAGTACCTAGTAGGTCACCTATAAATGTAAAAATTGTATGTTGTGTTAATTTAATGAATAAATCGAATGTTATGTTATAGGATCTTTATTTTTTTCAATTTATATGGTACTGACACGCGTGCTTATTTTTGGGCAAAAATCATGCTTTTTTGGAGTCCTTGCTCAATAAAAGCACGTGTCAACAGGTCGTGCAGGTCGTGCTATCAAATAGCATGCTTATTTGGTCGTACGTCGGTTGATTTTTGAGCATGCTCAAAATAAGCATACTTTTTGAGCACGTGTTTCACCTTTATAGATGAATATAAAACAGATGACCTACTTGTAATATTATTATTGATTTGTCCCATTGTTGAGCAAAGGCCTCCCCCCATTTCCACCAGTCGCCAACGACCGTGAGCACGGAACAGAGAATATATCTGTGATCGTGAGCCTCCCTCTAAAAGGTTATATTACTATAATAAAAAAATGTTGGGTGATAGAAGCAAGCCGTTTTAACTGATTTCCGACTAGACACTATATTACAGGCAGAGGCTACAGAGGCTATACAGGCGGAATCGCTGGAAGTCTACTACATACTAGTAGTAGTAGTACTAGTACGACTAGGCATAGGTCTTTGACAAATAGTTTGCCGAAGAATTCAACACATGGGCAGCGTTCGGGAAGTTACGCCACACTTCACAGATAAAGTCTACGCAGTGTTTTGCCAGTGATGTCATAAGAAACAGACGTGGTCACTTGGGTATTATTGGCCTCATCAAGCATAAAACACACAACGGTCTATGGAGAAAGCTATGCTAGGGGTTTCACTACATGATAGAATCAGAAATAAGGAAATCCTATGAAGAGCCGAAGCTTCTTCGATGCCTTCGCTAACTTTATCATAATACATTTATTTGTTACATAGGGCGTTGACAACACCTAACATTTCTCTCGCTCGCACGATTCGACTTTTTAAAAGATATAAAATCACTAAATACAAGTTAGAAAAATCGCAAACAACCATTTTGTTTGCAATTACATTGCACACAGCTTAGTAAAAATTTGACTTTGATTGATGCAAGTTTTCCTACTCAAAAGTTTGCTTATGTACGAAAACTAGAAAAGCAAACTTTTAAGTAGGAAAACTTGTACCGATCAAAATGATTTTCTTACTAAACTGTGCGCAATGTGATTGCACACAAATGGTTGTTTGCGATTTTTCGAAAATGGGGTTTGTGATTTTATATCCTTCAACAAGTCAAAACGTGCGAGCGAGAGTCACATTAGCTATTGTCTTCACCTTAAATATTTTTACTGCGGGCACTATAAAAAACCCGAAGAGGGTGATTAGGTAATTCTAAAGCAGTGCCTTCTTTATAGTAATTTTATAGGGTGTAAAAGACCACTCCTGAAAACTTCAGGGGTTAAAACTTCTTCTTGGTCGGTACTTCATTCCTGAAGATCGTGATCAACCAGGTGTTGTTCTGTAGGCATAGACGGCCTGTCTCCAGCGACTCCGATTCTTAGCCATTTGGACCACACTGTAAAATGACGTGTCCCTGTCTCTAAGCTGGTCAGACCTTCTGGTTGGTGATCTTCCATGGGATCGTTTCTCTTCTACGTGGCCGACTACGACCAGCTTTTCCATGATGTCGACTCCACGTCTAGCAATAATAATAATAAATAATGCTGGACAAGCCACACAGCACCATCTAGCCCCAAAGAAAGCTACTTAAAGCTGGTGTTATAGGTACCAGATAACACCATGATTAAAAAAAGTACATTAGTTACAGCTATCAAAATTTATAATAAATTGCCGGATCCAATTAAACCTCTCAAAGGAAATGTTTTCAAAAATAAGTTAAGAAAATGGTTAGTTTCAAATGCATTTTATAACTTATAGCGAATATTATGAATACTATGAAAGTTAAAGTAGTAGATACATAGATACATGTAGATACATTTTTGTTGTACGTCTGAAACGGACAAACTGTTAAAACTGTACATACCTAACCATAGGAATAAGATCTTTTTTTGTACTACAGTTATACAATAAATTATTTCTGATTTCTGATATACTTAGTACATTATTGACTTACATAGGCAGATATTTTTTTATTGTACATAGAAAACACCCAGACGAACGGAACGAATTTCTGCAGATCGTACATAAATTTGTTCCGAGGCGGGAATAGAACCCGCAACCTCTGCTGCGTCGCAGGCGGACTCTCGCCCGCTGCGCCACTGAGGTCGTCGCATGTGGCCTAAATATGAGAGGACGAGGTTTCACCCGCGTAGTCTTAAATCCCGGCATTCCCACGGGATGAAAAGCCTATGTGATGTTCCAGACTATAATCAGAGACATCTCTGTGCCAATTTTCACCAAGATCTGTTCAGCCCTTCTGGAGTTATAGAGTAACAAACATCCATCCATACTTACAAACTTTCGCATTTATAACATTAGTAGGATAGGATTTGATAGACTGTCCTTTGGCCACAATCTCACTTGATGGTAAGCGACGATGTAGCCGACGATGGAGCAGAACGGTCTAGAAGACACCTATTCACTCTTGCCTTGAAGAGGCCCAAATTATAGTGATCAGGAAGGACGATCTTTATATAGTTCTCATGATGTAAAATGAGTAACTTAGTAATAGACAGACAAACATAATATAAACTACTGAGCACACAGTATACAAAACATGATACTAAAATATACAGGAAGAATAATCATAGCACAATAGAAAGACCCTAACTGCCATTGCACAAGATCCTGTGACAACGTGTACAAGATAAAACTGTTAGCTACTTTTACAACAGCAGCGATGCCACGGAATGGTTACATAGATAAATAATTTTTCGTATACCATTTGTAAATTAACCCAATCCAGAATCTAATTAATTTTATGCATATTTATTAGGTATCTCAACCGTCATATTATATTGGTTGAAGTTTTTATTCGGCTTATTTGGTTCGATGGTCCCTCTGAAGATAGACCTGGTTTAAATTTAAGTGTTTCGTTATTTCGTGAACATAATTCGGTTGGACACGAAGGTAGCGCCGTTTACAATTAATTGACTGCTAACATCTATTACTTAGCAGTTACATTACAATGCAAAACGGTCAAACCATGACAATGGATCCAGCGATGGCTATCGAGGTGGCCGCGATGTCGCGGCAGAGAGCGCTGGAGGAGGCGATACAGCGAGGAGACTCCGAGATCCAGAGGTTCTACTCCGGCGCCGCGGTGCTGGTCACTGGAGGCTCCGGCTTCATGGGCAAACAGATGATAGAGAAGCTGTTCAGGTAATGTCAGGACTCTGGCAATAATGATGTCAAAACCGATTATCTTATGACTGAAGAATTCCACTACTGGACCTAAGCCTAGACATGTCCAAGAAAGAGATTCTCCATCCACCGACTCGCCAAAATCCTCAAAATATCATTAGTCCATCAGGAGTGCGTCACACGCCTTGACTTCCAGTCAGTGGTCACCATTTGAGAAAATTCCCCAGCGGTTGTCAGTTCTTCGAGCTATGTGACCTGCCCATTGACACTTCAACATGCTTTTTTCTCATTTTTGATTCTATCATATTATAGTTAAACTACCAGCATAGCTCACTCCATAGCCCGTTTAATGTGAACAGATTTTTGATTAGTATAGTAACCAGCAATAAAATGGTATGACGTCATACTTTTTCACATCAATTTTGACATCAACTTTCCAGGGTGAGTTTATCATTTATTGAAGAAAAACAATATATATTCAATTAGACCTTAAACTAAAAACCTTAAAAAATATAATAACTAATAACTAAAATATATTATAAAAAGGAGTCCCTTTGGGCAAGGATCCGAAGATACTGGCAGCATTCCCCCAATATGACATTTTGTACCTATGTGACATGACATTTGAAGCATGGCATTGTCCCACCTCACGAAATAAAACGAGGGCCTCACTCAAATTCATTTTGAAACCGTGTCCTACCCAACACTAAACCAAAACAACAACACACGGTACATGTACACAGATAAATTATTTTCATTTTTTTTTTCTATAAGGAATGACTTTTTAGAATTCGGATACATCGCAAATATATCTATCTTATACTCTGTAGAACATTGTTCATACCAATAAACACCCTAACACCATGAAAAAACCGTTTACAATCGCCCGGGTGAGCCGCGGCAGCCGGCTACCGCCTGCCATTTTAGGGAAAAGTTGTGTTTCGCATAGCCCGGCAGCCGACTGCCGTTTGCAGAGTTGAGGCTTTAGGCTTGGTAATAAGGCCAAGGTAAGCGTCCACGTCTCAGTTATAGGTACCTATATATGATGCAGTTTGTTATAGTGGATTTATTTTGTAACATTATTTTCAGATCATGCCAGATATCAAAGATCTATTTGCTTTTAAGATCAAAGAAAGGCAAGGCGATACAGGAAAGAGTCACTGAAATGCTGAAAGATCCGGTAAATATTTATTTTCAACACTATTGCTCATAAAGTGGCTCTACGGTCACCGCAATTAGGCACAGAATGACACCCATTATTCAAACTGTGACTTTTTCATTGCTATAACCCACTAGTGAGTTATAGATTTTTTTTAAATTTTATTGGTCGAGTTGTTTTGTTCCTAACAAAGTTTTTATTCAAAAAAAAGATCGTGTTCAATAGAACAAATAAATTAAAGTTCCTATTGCTTGCTCATTTCATGCAACTTCTTATATTATAGATAATTTTAACTCATCCCAACTAATATTATAAATGCGAAAGTAACTCTGTCTGTCTGTCTGTCTGTTACGCTTTCCCGCTTAAACCTCTCAACCGATTTTGATGAAATTTGGCACAGACAATTTTTAGACCCTGAGAAAGAACATAGGCTACCTTTTATTGCGAAAAAAGAGACGAAGAGATTAAAAGTACGCAGACGAAGTCGCGGGTACCAGCTAGTACGTGTATAATAAGTAAAACATTCACTCAAATATAACTTTTGTTTCTCTGTAATAAAAGAAAAATTAAATTCCCCATTTTGTACGTGGCAGAATAGGCGCAATACATTACCCTATGCGCGGAAAATAAAAAAACCTCATCCCTTTAGTCTGTAGCCGATTGCAATGCGCGCGCTTATGAAAACTGATTAATTTTTCCCGCCGAAGTGAAACATTTTTCACAACTCGTTTTCACTGTTGAAATTATAGTTATTTATTAATTAAAATGTCTACAAGTACTAGTTACGAAGAAAATGATTTATGTTGTACACCGCCCGATTTATGATATGAAGCCCTTAACGTATGGAAACTTTACTACCTGAAAACTCCAAGGAAAAATATCTGTTCTGTGAGTTTTTATTATTATTTTATTCACAAATGTGTTGAAAAACGTCGTATGATACACGTGTGGATTGATGATTACCGTCCTCGGCTCTCATAAGACCCTCGCCTACGGCTCGGGTCTCAATGGCGCCTCAGCGGCAATCACCAACATTCCACACTTGTACCATAATGTACTATTACTAGTTTAAAAACTCCAACCAATAGTTAGCAACAACAACCAACGAAAAAACATTGATTCATTCAATTTATAAAGGTCTTGTTCCTAAAAATTTAATAAACCAATGATAATTATGTTTGTACAGTTACAACTTTTGCAGCATTTATGCGTTTGATGATTTGCTGGAAGGAGTTAAATCAATACCGCAAAATGCAGTGAAGTGAATTTCATCCTCTCTTTATTTTTCGTTTTTAACTCTTATGAAAAGATGTGTCTGTGGGGTCATCCTTGTCTGAAAACCAGCGCTGCTTTCCAAGAACTTGTAGAGCAGCATTTATGCTGAGACTGGACCTATTTGGCCCACACTACACAGGAGAGGACTAATTTGCTCCAAACTTAACTAATTTATCACTGTTGTTGATTTCTGTTTAGGTGTGTTCTTCTGTTAGGCTCTCTGTTTATTGTCATATCTATGTTCTCTGTGTATTGTGTGTCTATTAAACTATTCAATTGCGTTCACGGAAAAAACGTAACGGTTGGATTTAAATAACTTATTGCTATTTACAACAGAGTAACTCGATTCGGAGGGAGCCTGCAAAGTTTATTGCTAATGCTAGACAAGCCATCTTTGCTAATGTAAGTTGGTAATAATAACCTAAATAGTTGGTTAAAATTTGATAACCTGGGCTAGGTAACTTCCAACCTTTTAATTTAATAAAGACAACAAACCTAATTGTGAACGTGAATCGAGTAATTCTGTTAGTTATAACCAAGCTTCTTAGCTTAAATCGACGATTTTATCAAATCAACTTTGTAAACGCAGCTAATGAACGTTTCTATGTTTAACAAAGTGACTTTGTCAACTAGATGGGTATACTTAGCAATGTTACTCGGCGCTGCCAATCGTGTCCACTGGATAGCGATACCCTATATACTTTGTTAATTCTAACCAATTCAAATAGGTATACTTAGCAAAGTTACTCGGCGCTTTCAACCGTGTTTGGTGGGTTCTCTACAACCTACCTAGATTTTTACTCCTAGCCTACTTGAATTGGTACGTTTAGCAATGTAGTTCGTTGTTCCTAAGCGGGTTTATTGGGTTTGCTACAACCAATCTACATTTTTACTTCTAGCCTACTTGAATTGGTATATTTAGCAATGTAGTTTGTTGTTCTAAGCGGGTTCATTGGGTTAATACTGCTAAATACTTAGCTGTAGATACCTACCATTTCCAGGTGACAAGAATATCAATAAGCTTGATTTTAAGTTTGAACTTGTGTTGTACTGATAGCTGCTTTTAGTACAATGCAAGTTCAAACTTAAAATCTGTAGCATGTCTATATTGTTGTCACTTGGAAATGGTACCAGTAGCTAAGTATGTAGCAGCATTAATCCAATAAACCTGCAGAATAAAAAATAACATTGATGAATAATATACCGATTCAAGTAGGCTAGAAGTAAAAAAATTAGAGTGATTCTGCATTCTGACGCTAATTAAAAGTAAAAATGTAGGAAATTGAAAAAAATTGTTAATCTGGTGAAAAGTAAAATCACACTAAAAAAAATACTAAGCGATCATATTTCATTTGCCTACAGACCAAATATCAACATTAAAAGAATGCATATTAAATAATAAAGTTTTATTTAAATTCTTTAACAATCGTTTTTATATTCTAAAATCTAAATTATTCAAATTATGCAAGATCAGTACTTAGGTACTAAGGGGCACAAACATTTTAATTACAATTATACTAATTATTTTACCTCTATAGTCTTATACATTTTCTCATAAAATGCTTTATTTTCTTTTAGGATAAATGTTAATCAAATATATAATTATGTTTGTTAACAAATTACCATGCTGATAAGTTGAGAGGAAATCGAAATTTTTGTCCTTGGTCTTGGTGCGCAGCTTGACCAAATCAAATAGGAAGTTTCTGATATAGTGTACTTTTCGGCATACAGGTGTTCGAAATCCGTTATGACCTGTGAACAATACATTTTTATTTATTTTACAGTCAGAAATAATTTGTAGGTTAATACTAGTCAAAACTTAAATACCATCAAAAATATCAGATAACGCACATCAAGCGGCACGCACCACTCTTTGTTTGCTATAATAGTGGCTCTGCGGGGCGGCGAAGATTCTGTGGCAAGCCGCGCATAGTGTATAGCAGCCGGTATATGTTAGGTTTTATGGCACATACATATAATTACGAAATTACGATTTCTTTGCAGAAACTTCTACTAGGTAGGATGTGAAAAACAATAGCAACGAGTTTTGCTACCTACAATAATCACCGTAGTAGTAGGTACTTACTTTGAAAAACTTCACTATACTCCTCCAAGCCCCAAGCAGTTAGAAGATTCCTCGTGTCTTCATCCATCGCATCGGGTGTTTTGTACTACTGCAGTTGATCAGAATGAACACTGGATTCAGTTTTTTGTTGCAAACTTTAAACCAATCCACCACACAACCTCTGCTGGTTATTTTCTAAAAAGTACTCTCGTTCGTGTTCGCGCCCAAGGACTTGTCGAAAAGAAATGGCTGTTGTCCTTGCATCGCACGTGTGTCTAAACGCGTTCTCGAGTTTTACACCATTCTCATGTCAACGCATAACCATTTTCTTCGATTAATCCAGCAATGTTACTTGTTTAAATTTAGTTTTAGCAACACACTTGTCTATTGATTGCTGAGTTATTTGCTTGTATACAGATAATTTGAACAGAATTAAACATTTGAAACAGAATAGATAATTTAACATGTTTAATGTTTTGTTTTAAATGAGTCTTGGTTATTTGTAAATAACAAAATGCACTTGGGTGTATCTACATACTAATTTATTGTTTGTTTTAAACGAGACTTGGTTATTTGTAACCATACCAACCCATTCAAATTTAACCGAGTAGGAGTAGTTTAAACTTAGATAAGTATCTACTTGTCAGTTTATAAATATGAAAACTTGTCTATTTTTAAACGGGAACGAAATAGGTAACTTTAACTGAGGCACTCACCTGGAGACTATCAAGTACTCTGTTAGTATAACCTAAAATATACAGCAAAACTGTCTTGTTTACTACTAACAGAGCTTTATTGTGCGTTTTAGATAAGTTTTAGTTATAAGTAGCCCAAAAAAAATTAACCAAGCCAAATTGGTACTTTGCTAGTGCTCCGTTTTTTCCGTGTTGGTCGCGTGGAACTGGCACTAGAGTCACCTAGTTTTAAAACGTTTCAAGATTTTGAATTTGAATATTCTATTATATTTTTTTTCTGAAGTATTTATAATTTGGAGCTGCCCATAAGTCCACTTGTGTTTCTTGTAAATAAAATAATAAATAATGCTGGACAATCCACACAGCATCATCTAGCCCCAAAGTAAGCTACTCAAAGCTTGTGTTATGGGTACTAGATGACTGATATATTTAACACATTATATACTTACATAGATACATATTTTTTATTATACATAAACAGACCCAGACCAACGGAACAAATTTCTGCAGATCGTACACAAATTTGTTCCGAGGCGGGAATCGAACCCGCAACCTCTTGCCTCGCAGGCGGACTCTCGCCCGCTGCGCCACTGAGGTCGTCAAATACAAAAAAGGAAATCGTAGTTCAAAGATTGTAACCTTAACATTATCATCAAGGTGTTCGATCAAGTTAGGAAGACACAGCCAGCATTCGAAGAGAAGCTGGTACCAGTGGAAGGAGACGTGGCTGAGATCCAGCTCGGCATCAAAACTCATGACTGGGAGACGCTTATTGATGAGGTAAGAACAACAAATGAAAGACTTCGATAATCAGAACACTTGTTACCTGACGAATGGTTGAAGAATGGATCATCACTAGACTGAGTAGTAGAGTTCACTTGGATTCTACCGCGATTGAAACCCTCTATAGCTTCGTAAGGAACTGCCTTGAAATATGGATCCCCGCATATTCCAAGTTTTATCGAAATGTGTTACAGCAGCGACGTGGCGTTGTGGGGTGATTTGGACTATACTTGTTCTATCTCACGAAGGCGGGTGAGCAATACATGTACATGTAGTTGTGCTGTGTATTAAGTATGTGTGTTATATGTGTATGACAGCTCGGGCGATACTGAAGGCTCCCAAACTTACGCACACAGAAAAAACGTGCCACCCGACTTCGTGAGATGGAACAACTGTAACAGAAAACTATGTTTGAATTGTAAATAGGTGGACGTCATCTTCCACATGGCTGCGACCACCAGGTTCGACGAGACCCTTCGAGTGGCTACGATGATCAACGTGAGAGGAACCAGGGAGGTCCTCACCCTGGCCAGGGCTTGCAGGAAACTTAAGTAAGGAATTATTAAAAAAACAAATCCTAACGCTACCAATACCAGAAGATGTACATAGATAGAGCTGTATACATAGACATAGACATAGACATTTATTTATTTGCCACAAAGAACACACAACATATACAATCAGGCTTGGAATTAATAGAAAACAGGTTTCATACATATCAGAAGAGACAACAAAGATTAAACATATGGGTAGGATTTTTTTACAAATAATAATAACATTAACAAGCATTATTTTTGACGACCTCTGTGGCGCAGCGGGCGAGAGCCTGCCTGCGACGCAAGAGGTTGCGGGTTCGATTCCCGCCTTGGAACAAATTTGTGTACGATCTGCAGAAATTTGATCCGATGGTCTGGGTGTTCTCTATGTATAATAAAAAATATCTATCTATGTAAGTATATCATGTATTAAATATATCAGTTATCTAGTACCCATAACACAAGCTTTGAATAGCTTACTTTGGGGCTAGATAGTGCTGTGTGGATTGTCCAGCATTATTATTATTATTATTTAAATATGGCTAGATAAAAAGAAAAACATAACATGATACAGACGCTAAGTATTAAACATAAACCAATATCTAATAACAATGTTGTGTGCTACAGCAGCAAAAAGGTCCCGGCTCAGCATTATGCTTCACCGTCCGGAATCGGGTCAGCGCAGCGCTGTTATTCTGCCGGCATTCTGTTATACATTTTGTTGGTAGCGCCAACGGTCTATAAGGTCACAGATTTTTTCAGATCCTTTGTCCACGTCTCAACGGCATACACGCAAGCTCTGCCCAGCCTGGTAGACCAGCAGGTGTATGAAGAGTTCAAGCCAAGCCCCATACCTCCGGAGACGCTGATCTCCATGTCCACAAGCTTTGATGACTCCAAGCTCAATGCTATCACAGCTAGGTAAGCCTAGTAGCCGTTATAAATACACCATTCAGCTATTTGATCATACATAATTATTATTTATTAAATTTTTAATGACTCTTTGCGAATATTGAATCACCACCAGCTCCATATGTACACTTTTCCGGACACGACTTACTATTATAGCATAGTCTACCGAGAGCTTGCCTGCCAACTAACTGAAAAAAAAACCTAGCAAGCGCATAAAGACGTCACCAAGATCCAAAAAACCGTTGACAGTTAACCCACGTCAGAACTGGACAAAAACGTTTGTTCTTTTAAATACATAAACAATTGATTCCTGCTATTAAGTTGACGTAATAGTGTCCACCTCCTTAAGGTGAAGACAACAGCTAATGTGACTCTCGCTCGCACGATTTGATTTGTTTAAGGATATAAAATCACAGAACCCGTTTTCGAAAAATCGCAAACAACCATTTTTTGTGCAATCACATTGCGCACAGTTTAGTAAAAAAATCATTTTGATCGATACAAGTTTCCCTACTTAAAAGTTTACTTTTCTAGTTTTCGTACATAAGCAAACTTTTGAGTAGAAAAACTTGCTTCGATCAGAATGAAATTTTTACCAAATTGTGTGCAATGTGATTGTGAAAAAAAGAAAAGAAAAAAAAAGAAGAAAATGGTTATTTGCGATTTTGCAAAATTAGGCTTAGAGATTTTATATCTTTCAAAATGTCGAATCGTGCGAGCGAGAGGTAAATTAGGTCTTGTCAACGCCTTAAAATGGAGATGGGCGGGCCATCTGATACGTACCGAAGACAACAGGTAGACCCGAACAATAACCCTATGGAAGGGACCAACAGGAACAAGGGAAAAGGCAGACCACAGGAAAGATGGCAGTACGACATAATCGAGCTAGCCGGCAAGGAATGGACAAAGAAAGCGAAGGAAAGAAGAAATTGGAAACTGTTGGAGGAGGCCTATACCCGCCAAGGGGTCCTTAGTTAATAGTATATTAGATTTTATTTTAGTTATTTAATTATTTTTTTGTAAAAAGAACGATAAAGGCTTTTTTATTTTTATTTATTTAATAGTTTTAGGAATTGGTTTAGGAGGTGGGCGTTGAGACTGCACCACAGTTTTTAACTATTGCAGTCTCATCGTTATTTTGTAATTTGTGCACTGTACATACAGTTTTGAATAAATATTATTATTATTATAGTGTCTAGTCATACCTTGATTACCAGACTAGTCATACCTACTGCCAAAGTGCGATAGTTGTTAAATGTTTTGTTTCATCATGGTCATCAGCATAATAACCAGAAGCTGCTGCACCCTAAAATTCCAGAAAGTTATGACCTGTCCATAAAACTTTGACTTGCTAATTCTGCGACTTATGCCCCTTACTTAGCTTCTTCATTGTATGATGTTTTCTTTTAAAAGTAGTAAAACTATTGAGAAGGGCTCGTCAGAAATAATACCTCATCTTTCTGCCCTTATCCCACGCGGCATGGGGTCGGCACAACTGGTTTTCTTCCTCCACTCTTTATCATTCGTCATCTCGGTGCTCACTTCTTTCTTACTTATGTCATCTTTCAGACAGGCCATCCATCTTTTCTTTATTTATTTATTTATTTTGGCCTGCCTCTCTTTCTAAAACCATCCACATCCATATCTAAAACTCTTCTCTTATCATGACTTTCGTCACACCTCATGACATGCCTAACACGCTAACCTATTTACTCCTCGACTTATCCGTCACGGGCATTGAGTTAGAATCCTAGACTCAATGGTCACAGGCGCTGCTTTCACACTTCCTATTAATATACTCATTCCTTATTTTATCCATCCTTGTCACTTCGCACATCCATCTGGCGAAGTTATATCACCATGGTTTTTTCTGCCACCAAGCAGCGTTGCTGTGTTTCAGTTTGAAGAGTGTGGTCGCCGGTGTAATTACAGGCACATGAGGCTTAACATCTGTATGCCTCAAGTTGATGGACGCAGGGCAGTGCATCGTTCCTACAATGTGTGACTTACCACAACATAATTTGGCCCATCTGTTTATTCTATCAGCAAGTTGTAAATAAAAAATACTTTTGTTTTAGTTTTATCGACGGTTGGCCAAACACATACACGTTTACCAAAGCGGTGGCTGAAGAGTTCGTCAGATCAATGAGCGATGGATTGCCAATTTGCATCGTGAGGCCTGGCATAGGTAATACTACTACAGTAGGTACCTAAAGTATAACATAGATATTACTAAGATTTTGAGCTTATTAAACATTGCTATTACAATTTAATTTATACATTACATTATATTACATTACCTGCATTAATTAATAATTTTATATAGTATGTTATTCAAGGCAATGACGTGCAAAAATTACAGAGGTAAGTACGTAATACATTAGTAGTACCTACTTACGTCTGTAATTTTTTATTTGACAAAAAGTTTATATGTGCGTGCGGGAGCTAGGTAGGTACCTACCTACATTAGTAGTTAGGTACTTTGATTTTTTACTTTGAGAATAAAAAGGTACTTAATAATAATAATAATCCCAACTAATATTATAAATGCGAAAGTAACTCTGTCTGTCTGTCTGTCTGTCTGTCTGTTACGCTTTCCCGCTTAAACCTCTCAACCGATTTTGATGAAATTTGGCACAGACAATCTTTAGACCCTGAGAAAGAACATAGGCTACCTTTTATTGCATAATATTCAAATTAAAAGTATGCAGACGAAGTCGCGGGAACCAGCTAGTAATAAATAAAAATAAAAAGGTACTTAGCATATAAAAATGACATTAGACTACTTTTCATCCCGTAAATGTATGGTTCCTGTGGGATAGATTAGAGGTGAGGCGAAGGGGTCAGAAAAGGACATACCTACCTACTTTTTAATCGTGGGGCGCAGCTGTCATTTACATAAAATATGCATTTACATTTTCAGTGCTTGGTTCATACAGAGAGCCTTGTCCTGGATGGGCTGACATAAGCAACGCCTATGGAGCTAGTGGGGTAAGTCTATAAATAAATAATGCTGGACAATCCACACAGCATCATCTATCACCAAAGTAAGGTGGGTGCTCAAAGTTTGTGTTATGGGTACTAGATGACTGATATATTTAATACATGAGACAAGCAAGACAAAACAAAGCAAGACAAGACAAATGACAAGAGGTAATGTGACTCTCGCTCGCACGTTTTGACTTGTTGAAAGATATAAAATCACCAAACCCATTTTCGAAAAATAGCAAACAACTATTTTGTGTGCAATCACATTGCGCATAATTTAGTGAAATAATCATTTTGATCGATACAAGTTTTCCTACTTAAAAGTTTGCTTTTCTAGTTTTTGTTGTTTAGCAAACTTTTGAGTATGAAAACTTTTGAGTATGAAAACTTTTAGTATGAAAACTTTTGAGTATGAAAATTTATATTCACTCATCGAAGAGGATATACATGAAGAAAACCTCTTCCTGGGACGAGCCAGCACATCATTATCACTGCATAGTATTTTAAAACAAAGTCGCTTTCTCTGTCCCTATGTCCCCATGTCGCTATGTATGCTTAAATCTTTAGAACTACGCAGCGGATTTTGATGCGGTTTTTTTCAATAGATAGAGTAATTCAAGAGGAAGGTTTATATGTATAATACATGCATGATATAGTAGAAAAACAATGTGCACCCGTGCGAAGCGCGGGCGGTTCGCTAGTATGAATAATAAAGCCTTACCAGAGGGCGACTCTTTTGTGTGTGGCTACACACAGAGTCGCCCTCTGGTTTTGCATAAAATATTGGTTGATAAATTTTTCACAGATGCTCATGGGCCTTGGCTTAGGCGTCGTTCACACCGCGATTTTCAACAACTCTTGCAAACCGGGCTTTATTTCCTGTGACTATGTAAACAATGTCATCATAGCGGCGGGGAGAGAAGCGAGCCACAGCACTGGAGGGGACAACACGAAGATATATACAGTCACCAGCGTCGGTCAGAACCCTGTGACTTATGGTAAATACATGCCAGATGGGATAATTGAAAGAAAAAAATATTTCCCATTATAATATTAATATATCTAAATATATATAAAGTAATAAACTCTAGTAAAACTAAATTATTAAAAATAAAGTCTCCATTCAAACAGCACACCCATATCCAAAATTTAATAGCACACGACCATAATTGCTTGCATATGAATAATAATATGTGTAGCTGCCCATCTATCGATATTGTTGACAGACAAACATACCTTGGCTTGATAATAGATCAAAAATTCAACTGGAGTCATCACATCGAGTATGTATGCAATAAATTGAGGCATTTCCTCGCCAATATCACAATCCTTAAAAATCGCATCCCGTTCAAAATTAGATTAATGCTGTACAATGCACTGGCAGAATCGTACATACAATATGGTCTCACTAGTTATGGTCGAACTTATAAAACATACCTAGATGAAATTTATAAATTACAATTAAGAATAGTTAAAACGCTAGTTTCACCCAAAATAAAAAATCAATTCTACGACGATGATAACGGCCTCTTTAATCACTGTAAGGTTTTACCATGTCATACACAGGTTAAATTTTTATTACTGAAAGAGCAATTTTTTAACCATTCCGCACTCAACTTGATTGAACACCCTGTATACACTCGGGCCATTTCTAGGAAGCAGCTTTGTCTAGCTCGCGCGAACAATGCGTACGGCGAGCGCATAACCGGTTTTTTTTTTTTTTTTTATACAACTAGCTGATGGAACAAGCAGATGGCCCACCTGATGTTAAGTGGTAACCATCACCTATAAACAAAACATTGCCCCGTAGGTCACGCACAATAGGAACGTGCCCTACGATGCACTGCCCTGCGTCCATCAACTTGAGGCATACAGATGTTAAGCCTCATGTGCCTGTAATTACACCGGCGACCACACTCTTCAAACCGAAACACAGCGTTGCTGCTTGGCGGCAGAAAAAGGCGTGGTGGTAGTACGCACCCGGACGAGCCACACACAAAGAGCTCTACTACTCTTAAATTTATGGTCCCTCGGCTTATCAATGGCCTACCTTTGGATTTACGCGAGAGTTTGACACCAACAAATATAAAATCTAAACTTAAGAGATACTTTTTGACCCTAATTATTCTCCATAAATAGGTAGGTAATGTGTAATAAGTTATTCGCATTACATGATACACTTCAATATTACTATCACATATAAGTACCTACCTAGCTTCTCAGTTTTTTAGGTACTTGCAATCAGATGTATTGTTAAAATACGTTAACTCGCGATAGCACCGACATAAACCTTAGTGGTTTTTAGATGCTATTTTTACCACAAATGTATGTATTAAGATATTTAATTGCTAATAAATAAAAAAAAAAATATAACTCAAAGGTGACTGACTGACATAGTGATCTATCAACGCACAGCCCAAACCACTGGACGGATCGGGCTGAAATTTGGCATACAGGTAGATGTTATGACGTAGGCATCCGCTAAGAAAGGATTTTGATCAATTCTACCCCCAAGGGAATAAAATAGGGGATGAAAGTTTGTATGAAACTTTGAATTCCTTGGCGCGAGCAAAGCCGCGGGTTCAGCTAGTTTGTAATATAAATACCCAGTGGACGTTTGGGACTACAGTCCCGGCGGACGTTTTAATGGTTAGGTAGATGGTAAATATAACCACGCATGAAAGTACACACGGTCCAACTATACAGGGTACTTGGTGGAGGGTTAGACAAACTTGGTCAGCGTGTAACCACCAAGTTTGTCTAACCCTCCACCAAAGAAGAAAGAGAAAGAAAGAAAGAAAAGAAAGAAAATATATTTATTTCGTCCCACAATAGGTAGGTACAAGTAAGTACTTACTTAAAACTAACAGAAAAATAAAATTATAACCTACACTAATAAAGGACCTACCTACTAAAGAGACAATCTATTTGTAAAATATAAATTGAAGTAGAAGACCACAATTGTTCACATTTTTTTTTATTTTTTTGTGATTTTCATTATTTTCCAACAATAATTAATTTAATGTAATAATTACATTATGTAACACGGTAACATTTAATAAAATTTAATAACTTTTTGCTGAGTAACATTTAACATTTAATGCGGACTGCCAAAGAGTGGAACTCCTTGCCGGCGTCTGTTTTTCCAGATGCCTATAATTTTGATGTCTTCAAGATACGAGTGAATAGGTATCTTCTAGGTAAGCGTGCTACACCGTAGACCGCATCGTCATTTACCATCAGGTGAGATAGCGGTCAAACGTTTTACCTATACGTAAAAAAAACGTTGATTAACAAAAAATAATCTATGTGGATGAACCATTTCAAAACTTAATTGTTTGCTATAATAAATATTGATGGATATTCCACACAGCACTATCTCGCCCAAACTAAGCCAAAGCTTGTGAAATGGAAACCTGGGCCCGTACCACAACCATCTCTTGAAGCATTCTTATTTCAATATATTCTTATTATACCCCCTTTTTGCCCTTTTTTTGGGGGAAGTACCCCTCCAATCAAAAATCCCCGACGACAAAAAAATTCTAATAAGTCATATAACCTGTGTACCAAGTTTCGTCCAGATCGGTTGAAAAATGCGACCTGTAGAGGAGAACAGACAGACAGACAGACATCCGGACAAACGCATTTTTGGCCAATGTGGAAACTGAGACGCTTCGCTCACTTCGCTCGCTCGGTCAATTACTAGTTGCGCCCCGCGGTAAAGAAAGAAAAATTATTTACTAACCCAAAAAACACAGATACAGGAAGGTACCTAGGTAACAAAAAAAGAAGGTATTATTAACAATTAAAAAGAAAAAAATATAGACAAAAACAGTCCTGCGTGGTTAATATAACTCTCTGCCAAGTTTCATCCAGATCCGTTGAGCCGTTCCGGTGTGAAAGAGTAACAAACATCCATCCATCCATCCATACTTTCAAACTTTTGCGTTAGGATGTAACACCCAGACAGACAAAAACAGATTTTTTTATTTTTTTTCAGGTGATTTTAATTCACTTTTCTTAAGCAACATAATGATGTTAGCGTCGCCTAAAACAGTGAATTACATCCACTATTTCGAAACTAGAAACAAACTATGTTTTACCTTCTTAACGTGGTTTCTGCATCTGATTCCGGCGTATCTCCTCGACTTTGCTTGTCTTTTGGTTGGAAAAAAGCGCAGGTACAAACATGAAATTGAAATATACCTTACCTTATAATACAGGTGTCCCAAAAAATTGTGTCAAGCGAAAGTCCAGAGATAGACCACCCCTTGGGGTACCCGAATTTTAGTTTTTTTATATTTTTTGTAGTTATATAAAAACAGAATTTTTAAAGTTGTTAGTGGAAAATTTTCAGAAATTCTGAAAAAAAATTTATAACTAGAAAACTATAAAACATCGAACATACATGATTGTCGGGTGCCCCAAGGGGTGTTCTATCTCTGGATTTTCGCTTGACACTATTTTTTGGGACACTGTATGCTATAAATTACTTTCTTTTTCAGGTTTGTGAGAATATACGAAAAAATATACACAATGAGCGTCGCACTGTCTTATTTTGCCCTAAACACTTGGTTATTCGATGACAAAAATACGCAGAATCTACACAAAGGCTTATCAAAAACAGATAAAACTATCTTCGACTTTGATATTGCTAGGATAGATTGGAGTGAGTACCTTAAAGTCTGGGTCATTGGGATCAGAAAGTACATTTTGAAAGATGGACTCAAAGGCACTGCGGAGGCGTACAAGAAACAGACGTTTTATAGATTCCTGCATTACACACTGACTGCATTGTATATTTACTGCATTTGGAAAGTTTTATGTGTTGTATATTTTGTTATTAGCTACCTGTTTTAAAAAAAATCAGCTGATCTTAATTTTAAATTAGGTATATTGTTGGAAATAAGGGTAAGAGATTAAGGACTTAAAGATATAAAATTACTGAATGTTGATAAGTAATAATGAGACTTTATATTTTGAAAATGTTTATGTATGAAAACTTGCTTTGATCAAAATTTTATAATAAAAAAAATAAAAAAAAAAAAAAAAATATTTGTAATGACAACAACTTAACCGATTGTAATTTAACATAATAGAATAGAATAGAATAGAATAGAATAGAATAGAATAGAATAGAATAGAATAGAAAACTCTTTATTGCACACCACAAGGATAATAACACATTAAAAGCAAATATAAGGTTCTGTGAAGTACAATGGGCGGTCTTATCGCTAAAAGCGATAAGACCGCCCATAATATCCACATTCAGTGATTTTATATATTTAAAAATGTGTGGGGATCGAACCCACGCCACGACCTACAGAAGCAGAGCTACTACCAACTGAGCTGAACGGGTTTTACTTAGCTGTCCCTGAACCTAGTACCATTATTGAATCAGTGCTAACAATAAACTATTTTTTGTTATTATAGGTTATTATAATACCAATAAAATAAAGCAATAATACCTAACTTTATGTAAATTATTATTAATATTTTCAGCCTGCATCGTCCCACTGCAGGGCAAAGGCCTCCCTACCTCCTTCCACTTTTCTCTATCCTGTGCTATGGATGGACGACCAATCTTTTATTTAAATGAATCTCTATATTTATACGGGTTGTCCCAAAAAATAGTATCAAGCGAAAGTCCAGAGATAGAACACCCCTTGGGGTACCCGAATCACCCCCATGTATGTTCCGCTATTCTATATAGTTTTCCGAGTTATGTATTTTTTCCCGAATTTTTGAAAATTTTCTCTTGAACAACATAAAAAATTGAAAAAAATTAAATTCGGGTACCTACCCTAAGGGGTGTTCTCCACCATCTCTGGACTTTCGTTTGACTCTATTTTTTGGGACATCCTGTATATCTAACTAATGTAAATAAATCGAATCCTACTAATATTGCAAATGCGAAAGTTTGTAAGTATGGATGGATGGATGTTTGTTTCTCTATAACTCCAGAACGGCTGAACGGATCTTGTGATCATAAATTAAACCGTTTGTCAGAAACACATTTTCTGACAAATCTTTGACGCTTAGATTTTTTTAAAGACATATACTTTTTACTGTTTGATTATTATTTTGATTATTTAATTATGAAACAAATTAAAAAAGTTACTATGAGTATTAACAATGTTGTGATTGAAAAAATAAATCTATGTGTGATTAAAAGTAAACAAAGCAATTAATAATACGGAAATTAACGTGAAAGATTCAAACGTTAATATAAAATTTTAATACGTTCCACCAGAAATTAAAAAAAAATCCTACTCTCAAAAACCCTTAGAAAACTTAGTCTCGAAGTCCCGGGAATTCCCGGGACTTTGATTGTAGGCTGTCTCGTGTCCCGGGACTTTGAAATTGTCGGGAATTCCCAAACCCTAGCCTCAAGTAATGTTGGTTAATATAACACCGAAATTACGCAACAAAACTCAAAATAACACTAGAAAAACAATTAAAATGAAAATGCTATGGATCAAGGCTCTTTCCCAGAAAAGCTAAAATTATCCACGATCAAACCTCTGCATAAAAAAGGTGACAAGGAAGATATTAACAATTACAGACCTGTGGCGTTAATACCAGTACTATCAAAAGTGTTTGAGAAAGTCTTGTACAACAAACTAAATATATTTTTTGAATCTAAAAAAACTTTTCTCAGACTGTTAATATGGTTTTCGTAAAAACAAAACTATAAATATGGCAATATATGATTTTCTTTACAAAGTTACTACGAATGTTGATAGAAAAAAAACTGCCATTGCCCTTTTTATGGATATGTCAAAAGCGTTTGACCACGTCGATCATAACATCCTACTTAATAAATTAGAAAATTATGGCGTTAGAGGACACGCAAATAATCTGATAAAATCTTACCTTAGTAATAGGAAGCAAATAACACACATTAAAAAATTATGTCCCAAATCGCTAACGGACACAACATAAACCTCTAACATAAGGATGGTAGCTCACGTTACGAAAAATTCGATGACATTATTTGCTGACGACAGCACAATATTATTTACTAATGACCATATCAATAATATAGAACTTGACATTAACAATACTCTAACATTAATAATTGATTAGCTAATTTATAATAATTTAAATATTAATTTGACTAAATTTTATTTAATGAATTTTAAACAACGACATATAACACCATGTAATCTGAACATAAACTATTCAAAAATAAAATTAATGAAACCGAAACGACTAGATTCCTAGGTTTACAAATAGATAACAAATTAAATTGGAAACTACACACTGACATCACATGCAAACGCTTACACCAATACTCATATGCCCTCTATAAATTGAAATAAATTGAATTAAAGTTGTTAACACGCCAGCTGTACTCACTGCGTACTACGGCCATGCTGCATCAGTACTGAGGTATGGAATCATCTTTTGGGGAAACTCCACGGATATGAGTTAGGTTTTTAAAGCTCAAAAGCGTTGCATTGGTTCAATATTTGGCATGCAGGTGACGGACTCGTGTAGGGAGGTTTTTAAACAATGGCGAATTTTAACACTACCGTCACTCATATATGTGAGGTGGCAGCATTCGTAAAAAGCAACCCTCAACTTTTCAACCCGTATGTTGCTGGTAGTCGTAGGGAAGGGACCCTACGTTTACTACCTTGCAAGACCGCATTATTAAGGCTTAGTGTCAATAGTGTAAATCACAAATGTGTTGAAAAACGTCGCATGATACACGTGTGTATTGATGATTACCGTCCTCGGCTCTCTTAAGGGTCCGGTGACTGCGGCTCGCAATTTCGAGGTACGATTGGCTATTATTTCTTTTTATTTCATTTTGGGGAGGTTGTTTGAAATAATAACTCTAAAGAAACACGCATAAATACTGTTCGAACACAAATAATACAATAATATAAGGGAAATGTGCTTGAGTCAGAAATCATTTTGGTATTAGGTAAACGTAAGACCAAACATACTAATACCAAAATGATTTCTGATTCGGGCATGTTTCCCTTATATTATTGTATTATTTGTGTTCGAACAGTATTTATGCGTGTTTCTTTAGAGTTATTTTTTCAAACAATCTCCCCGAAATGAAATAAAATGAAATTATAGCCAATCGCACTTCGAAATTGCGAGCCGCTGTCACCGGAGCCTTAAGACCCTCGCCTACGACTCGGTTCTCAATAGCGCCTCGGCGGTAATCACTAATGTACCACACCAGTACCAGAATGTACTATTATTTAATAATTAAGTTCTTAAACTAATTTAAAAATATACGCGTGGACATGGGAACCTCCTCCGTTTTTACGTCGGTAAAAAAATAAACTTCTTTTTGTTTGTATTTTGTTTATTATGAATTACTTATGCTGCCACATTTAAAATGTCTTTCTCATGGAACAGAGGAAGACCTTGAACGGCCACGGTGGCGTCGGGAGGGGTCAACAAACTCCGGTAGGTAGGGTTGAGAGGATGCACAGGTCCCCACGCGGTCACTGCGGACCTGCCTTCATCGCTGCCGAAGATGTGGTGGGTTCTGTCGCCTGTTCTGATGATGCGTTTCTCTACCTGGAAAGATATGTAAAAATTAACCCTTATTTCCCCGATTATTCCCGTTGAGTAACACCTGCGGCCCGATTACGCTAAGGCATGGCTATCGAGGTGGCTTTCAGTTTGAGATTTGATCAAGGAATATACTTAATACTCTCTGACGAGAGCATTTGATTCCCATACTGTAATACCAACATATGGATGGATCTAGTAGGTATCTAAATTCGCGCGAACATAAAAAGCGATCATCGCTTTGACGACCTTAGTGGCGCAGTGGGGTCCGCCTGCGACGCAAGAGGTTGCGGGTTCGATTCCCGCCTCGGAACAAATCTAGTACCCATAACACAAGCTTTGAGTAGCTTACTTCGGGGCTAGATGGTGCTGTGTGGATTGTCCAGCATTTTTTTAATGCTCTTATCAAACTCTTACCATATCAGGAGAAGCAGTTTTAAGGTCCCATGCAAGTCCCATCTTCTCACAAAGCCTGATGAAGGACGCGCTGACGTTGAAATGCATTCCCAGCTCTGACGCTTTGTAGTCCCAGGGGAAGGCGTGGTGGTAGTTGTGCCAGCCTTCTCCCAAAGTCAGGAAGGAGACTATCCAGCCCTCTACTGGTCGGAGGCTCCTGGAAAGATTAATCAGGTCAAAAATGTTTTGGCCAATTCAACTGTATCTACTTTTTTCTGTTAAGTCTACGCCACATTTGACTTTAGTCACTAACAACTGGCATCTAGATTCACTTAGTTTTAAGACGTTTCAAAGTGATCCATGTGATTTTTTTATACATACTAGCAATCAAATCTTTCCTCGTTGTCACGCAAATTTTCTGTCGCAAGACGGAAAGGTGCCTTAAACGAAGCGAAGAGTTTTATCAACTGTTTTTTTTTATATACAATCAGATGATGGAGCAAGCAGATGGCCCCCCTGATGTTATGTGGTAACCATCACCAATTACAAAGCCCTCATAAGTCACGCACAATAGGAACGTGCCCTACGATGCACTGCCCTGCGTCCATCAACTTGAGGCATACTGATTTTAAGCCTCATGTGCCTGTAATTAATTACACCGACGACCATACTCTTCAAACGGACAAACTAAAACAGCGTTGCTGCTTGTCGGCAGGAAAAAGCGTGGTGGTGTACTTCCTTGGACGAGCCATACACCAAGAGCTCTACTACTCTTGAGATCACTGTAATAAACAGACTGATCTTTAATAAACAATTGTATAATATAATAGACAATAGACACATAATACTAAATATGTACTATATATGTATAATAGACAGACATATTTTATTTGCCAAAAAACACACGTACAAAACATAAAACAAGAAGATTTATTAAAAAATAAAAAAACCCGAGTGCCCGAACTAAAAGTATGTAGGTATAGGTAAATAAGATAAGTTTTAAATTAGGTAATTAGGTTAAATTAGGTAGTAAATTTAATATTGAAATCCTTTCTTCAGTCTTGACGAATGATAAAAATGTAATGATCGCAGACAGTCGGTGGCTCGCGTACCTATGTCCTAGCAGTTTACTGACGCCTGTGGTTGTATAACTCATTTTGATAACTTTGGGGTTACCAGCAATCACATTTTTTTATTACAAAACTCTTAATATCTTCGAAACGGCTTCATCGATTTTAATGCAGTTTTTTCTAAGCGATTTGTATGACCATAGAAAAGGTTTGATATATTTTAGTATCACTCATGGCCTAGTTCGCTAAAGTGACTTAACGAATTTTGCGTTCTGGTTTTTTCTTTGAGGGTTTAGTTTAAATCAAAAACTAATACACTAGTGGCTCTGGGAGCTGTAGACCTCGCGAGCATACTAAAAGTGAGCTATTTGAGGAATGTAATGTGCAAGTGCATTTTCCGTTTTGTGATTTTTTTGATCTTTTTGATTTTTTTTGCATCATCTTGTGTAGAATGAGGTCCTTTGTGTTTCTCTCAAATTTGATTGAAAACCATCGATTGTTTGATGAGCTATCCTGTTCATCATGCTGAGGATCCTTATCAGATCTTCACCAAACTTTTATGAGACCAACTTATAGTTACTACCTTTCAAATAAAAAAAGAATAATCGAAATCGGATCTCATTTGGTGGAGATATCCAGTATATCAAATAGCCCCCTTTTTGCCCTTTTTTTGGGGGAAGTACCCCTCCAATCAAAAATCCCCGACGACAAAAAAATTCTAATAAGTCATATAACCTGTGTACCAAATTTCGTCTAGATCGGTTGAAAAATGCGACCTGTAGAGGAGAACAGACAGACAGACAGACAGACAGACAGACAGACATCCGGACAAACGCATTTTTGGCCAATGTGGAAACTGAGTCGCTTCGCTCGCTCGGTCAATTATTTGAAAATACTTTATCACTCTCTTGATTTTCATACCTAGCTATGATAGCTGTGCATGCTATGATAGCGAAAAGATTTTTTTTTAATGTGAGAGAATATAGCTCCTGCTTTCCTTCCCACGTGACTTTTTGGGTTTTTTTATCCTACACTTGACACTTGGGAAGTTGCGACAAATGTTTTGATACCAGAATCATCAAAATCCATCCAGCCGTTTGGTTGCTACGTGGTAATAAAGGAAATATCGAAGCAAGGATACATAAATACATGCATACATGGATAATACACGCCAAACACATAACCCTCGGCACTCGGGTAATAAAAATAAATGACAAACAGTTAATAATAATAACAGTAGGTAGGCATGTAGGTGTTTGTGTGCTGCAGCAGCAAAAGGGTCTCGACTCAGCGTATGCCTCACCACTAGTTTAGTGGTTAGGCGCTGTTATTCTGCCGAGACCTTCAAATGTAAGTACAGATCAGTGGTTTTACCGGAAAAAATGGGATAGCTTACTTGTCATACGGCCGGGTTCCGTACATATGAGCTGCACTATTGATAAGCCATGTCACGTGTAATCCTAGAACGTAACGGAAAAAAACGCAAGACAGCAATGCGTTCGTCCAACTTTCACCGAAGAAATATACAGGCACATACGCCGGAATACATATGCCGAGTATAAAAAAAAGGTCGTAATAATGTCTGAAAAGAAGTATTTTGTGGTGCTGATTGATAATAATATTATAATCACAAAAATTCAAAATTAGAAAAAACCGCTCAAGTACTTAACTAAAAGATTTTTTTTATATCACCTATATTGGTGGACTTTCCACGCAGCACTATATAGCCCCAAACTAAGCAAAGCTTGTAAATGGGAATTAAGGGTCCGGTGACAGCGGCTCGCAATTTCGAGGTGCGATTGGCTATTATTTCATTTTATTTCATTTCGGGGAGGTTGTTTGAAAGAATAACTTTAAAGAAACACGCATAAATACTGTTCGAACACAAATAATACAATAATATAAGAGAAATGTGCTTGAGTCAGAAATCATTTTGGTATTAGGTAAACGTAAGACCAAACATACTAATACCAAAATAATTTCTGATTCGGGCATGTTTCCCTTATATTATTGTATAATTTGCGTTCGAACAGTGTTTATGCGTGTTTCTTTAGAGTTATTCTTTCAAACAACCTTCCCGAAATGAAATAAAATGAAATAATAGCCAATCGCACCTCGAAATTGCGAGCCGCTGTCACCGGAGCCTTAAAACGGTGTGTGTCCGCCTGCGACGCAAGAGGTTCTATTCCCTCCTCGAAAGAAATTTGTGTACGATCTGCAGAAATTTGTTCCGTTGGTGTGGGTGTTTTCTATGTTATAATAATAAATATCTATCTATGTAAGTATATAAAATATACCAGGAATCTAGTACCCATAACTCAAGCTTTGAGTAGCTTACTTTGGGGCTAGATTGTGCTGTGTGGATTGTCCAGCATTATTTATTTATTTATTATTCTTTCATTCAATGATATTTAATATTTGTATCAATTCGATTCAATATATTTATTGCTTACACATGGTTTAGTGTATGTACATACATAGTTGTTAGGTGTACTTACGTAAGTATCACATGAACCCTGCATCTCATCATTTATTATTTTGTATCATAATTTTTTTACCCCTAACACGCTTCATGTGGGGTCGGCACAACAGGCTTTTCCAGTTCACTCACCTTTATCAGCCGTCATCTCAGCAGTCACTCCTTTCATACTCATGACGTCATCTTTCACACAGCTCATCCATCTTTTCACCATTGTATATTCATATACTCGTACTGTACATAGGTATACATGTACCTACTTAGCCATTTATCGTACCTATATCGATAGCCTCAAAATTTTAACAATATCTAGTTACATGCAAATCTTACTTATATTGCCACATAACCCAAGCATCTTCCTTCAAATCGCTCATATCAATCTTCTTTCCCAGTTCTTTGACGTAAGGATGCTTCTTCGTCATCAGCCATCCCATGTGGCTGAAGAAGAACCCCCGGTTGGAGTTGTGAGGATCTCCGTCGGTGTCGCTGTACCGGTGGTGTAAGCGGTGGTCGCGGGCCCAGGTGAAAATTGAGTTCTGTTGAAGACATTAACTACATAACTAATATCCTACTATCCCTATCCTACTAATATTATAAATGCGAAAGTTTGTAAGTATGGATGGATGTATGTTTCTTTTGAAACAGTGTGGTGGAAGGATTTATTGGCATATTATGAGAAGGGAAGACTATCTTGCAACGAAAAGAGTGTTTGGTATACATGTGGATGGATTATAGGAATAGAAATAGGCCAAAGAAAAGATGGATGGACTGTAGAGAGTACAGTAGAGCTCTTTGTGAAGGGCTCATCCGGGGAAGTACTACCACCACGCCTTTTTCTGCCCCGCCAAGCAGCAACGCTGTGTTTCGGTTTGTAGAGTGTGGTCGCCGGTGTAATTAAAGGCACATGAGGCTTAACATCGGCATGCCTCAAGTTGATGGACGCAGGGCAGTGCATCGTAGGGAACGTTCCATCGTGCGTGACTTACGAGGCAATGATTTGTTATAGGTGATGGTTACCACTTAACATCAGGTGGACCGTCCGCTTTTTTTCCATCAGCTAGTTGTATAAAAAAAAGACAAAGAAGTGACTACTGATTGTGATGAAGAATGGTAGAGGACAGGGTGGAGCGAAAAAACCATTGGGCGTACCCCACATAAAGTGGGATAAGGGCAGGAAGATGATGAAAGTAAAATAAGGTTCACATACCTGACCAGCCACAGTGAAGAATATGACATAATATGCCCGCAAGATAGCATGTGCTTTGTAAGCTTTGTGCGTGAAGTATCTATGGGTGCCCGACGTGACCGCTTCACATATCGTCGCGTACAGAAAAAATACTGAAATTGGGTATTTAATACACTAACCGGCGGATTCTTAGCTCGATGTAAGCTAACCGCCCGTTTCGCTCGATTTAAGCTACTCGACTGTCAAGTCACTAGTTGTTTAGGCTTCTGATTCAAATTACTAAATAGCGATAGCAAGTAATTTAACAGCCGATTAGCTTTGATCAAACTTTCATATGCCGGCGTTATAGAAAAAGAAAGAAAGAAAGAAAATACGTTTATTCTACTACACAGACACATTGCATAATGATATACGACAATTTAATTACAATTTTAGTCAAAAAGATCTATTAGAGTATGATGTATGCTTAGTATATTATTATTATTTTAGACAATATGATTTTTTGAACTTTCAAAACCCATTTTCTCGAAATCAACTTTTTTGAGTTAGCACTATAATAGTTGTGACGTGAGATGTATTAAGAGAGTATCTTCACAGATAAAAGAATACTATACTAGTATCTTTTATATACATATACTAAACATACATTATACAAAACATAAATAAATACAAATAAAAAACTGGAGAAGTGAACTATGATTAAATAAACCAGTGGATTAGGGAATACTGCCGTCTTACCGCAAAAGGTCACCACCATATAACATTTTTTTCAAAATTGAGTGTATAAATAGTCGGAATCAGGAGAAAAAGAAGCATCTGACAAATTTTAAAAAAATTCTATCTCAATTCTGCATTGAGTTACATTAGATTTTTTTTAATTAAGCTAAAAGGAAAAATCATGATTTTACAAAGAATGAGAATAAATAAATAAATAATAAAAATATATACATATAAACATAATACGTATAAATATGCAAGTAATAGCATTTATTTTTCTGCATAATATACACTCAAATGATTTTTATTCCCGAAAAACATCAATCCAAAAAAACTTTAATCCCATATTTTTCTCGAGATTTACAATTTGTGAGATTCTGACCTTTTGCGGTAAGACGCCAGAATAGTGGTCTGGATTTTGTCTGCATAGTTGAAAAGCCAAGACTCAGCTTCTTTATAGGAAGTTCGGGGCGAACCACAAGTTTAAAAAATAAAAAAATAAAATCGTTTATTTCAGACCACTAAGTCCATAGAAGTAGTACAAATGATTAAACACAAAAATATAAAACTAACTAAAATTAAATAATTTATGCCGTTGTGAAGCACTGAGGACGATCAACGTAAGAAATATATTCCTCCGTTGATCGTTCTCAGCACAAGACATTTCCATATAGGAGAACTCCAGCTATCAGCAACAGTCTTCAGGATGCGGTTGGATAGTTTAATAAGTATTTATTTTGTAACTTTTCAACTCACTTTATGTGCACTGTGCACATAGAATAAAACTTTGAAGCACGTCCGGTCCGGATATGGATAAAGAACATACATACCTATTTAATAAATAATAATAAACTAGTGGCTCTGGGAGCTGTAGACCTCGCGAGCGTACTAAAAGTGAGCTATTTGAGGAATGTAATGTGCAAGTGCATTTTCCGTTTTGTGATTTTTTTGATCTTTTTGATTTTTTTTGCATCATCTTGTGTAGAATGAGGTCCTTTGTGTTTCTCTCAAATTTGATTGAAAACCATCGATTGTTTGATGAGCTATCCTGTTCATCATGCTGAAGATCCTTATCAGATCTTCGCCAAACTTTTATGAGACCAACTTATAGTTACTACCTTTCAAATAAAAAAAGAATAATCGAAATCGGATCTCATTTGGTGGAGATATCCAGTATATCAAATAGCCCCTTTTTTGCCCTTTTTTTGGGGGAAGTACCCCTCCAATCAAAAATCCCCGACGACAAAAAAATTCTAATAAGTCATATAACCTGTGTACCAAGTTTCGTCCAGATCGGTTAAAAAATGCGACCTGTAGAGGAGAACAGACAGACAGACAGACAGACATCCGGACAAACGCATTTTTGGCCAATGTGGAAACTGAGACGCTTCGCTCGCTTCGCTCGCTCGGTCAATAAATTGAATATTGGTGGACATTCCACACATCACTATCTCGCCCCAAACTAAGCCAAAGCTTGTGATATTAATAAAATGCTAGACTATCCACACAGCACCATCTAGCCCTAAAGTAAGCTACCTATGGGTACTAGATAACTGTTAAATTTAATACATTACATACTTAAATAGACAGATATTTTTTATTATGCATAGAAAACACCCAGACCGACGGAACAAATTTCTGCAGATCGTACACAAATTTGTTCCGAGGCGGGAAACGAACCCGCAACCTCTGCGTCGCAGGCGGACTGAAGGCGGTGTGAAGTAGGTACTTACTCCATAATACAGTTCTATAATCCAGTTGTCCTGTTATCAGCTTATACAGTCCGAGAAAACCGAAAACATGCAGTATTGCAAATATAACCACATTCACCCACACTATTTCATGTTTATATGTATAATCTGTTCCTATGTGTGCATATCTTTGACTGTGTTTGTTTTTCGTTGGTATTATTTCAAAAGAATCACCGCGAACCATTTTTTGATACAACTATTACCTATAATTGTTATTAGAAACTTTTTCGATGTTGTCGATATTATAATGCGTGATACACTTTTATACCAATTTTCCACCATTAACATATTAGTTGGGGACAGTCGGCTACATATCAGGCTCCACACGCCCAAATATAACATACCCATAGCTAAGCGGAATAGAATACCAAGAATCGTAGGAAAGAGATGCCGTGATAGCGAGCGGTTGGTTAGAGTAAGCCGAACGAAATAAAACAACATACACCATCTGAGCTACAAACAAAAATATCTTCAAACGAGTAAAGGAGGCAAAATCGAAAAGAAAAATTTTTTGGACATCTCATATCTCATAATATCATCATTGAAGGCAAGGTTGAAGGAAAGAAAGGAAGACACATAGTTATTGTACTTTTTGGAGGAAGAAGAAGGTCAATAATGAGTAGAACGTGAACAACAAAGAGATGTTCGCTGTCATAATATCTTTTAAAGAAGTTATACGCCAATTGAGTCTCTCCTGCATTGGAGAGACTCAATTGGAGGGAACTGCATTAAAACCCCGACGACTAAGAAATGAAATGTATAATTATTTGCATGTTTATGTATAATCTAAACTTTATTTTAAGAAGAATATAATTAATTACTCCCTCTCGCACGATTCGAAGTATTCCATTTGAAACAGTTTTACGTCCAAAGTGTTTAGCTTGATGCGTATCCGTTTGCAACTAGTTTACTATATTTTTGAATAATAAATAGTATGAAATGATCATCGCATTTTTCACCGTTGTCATTGTATGATAATCAAAGCATTACAATTATTTCCTTATCCATTATTTTTTTTTGAATTGGGCAATTTATAACTTGGGTCCCAGAGGCCCATTACAAAAACTGTTCTTCTAAATGTGATAAACATTTAAAAGAACATAAACCATAGGAGAAATACAGAGGACAAAGGACAGGACAGAACTGACCTCCACAACACAGGTATATCCTAGGGTGGAGATTAGTGAGCTACCACACCGGTCCACATGTGACACGACACTTATAGCTAATAATTGTATGTACCAAGTATTATACTACTATTTTTTTTGTCATGCGTGTGTATGTTTTAAGTTTTTTGAATAAATTATTATTATTAGATTACTATAATTATTAAATATTGGATATGATTTTTTGAGATTTATCTCCTTTTTACTTATGTTTATAAAGAGTTCTAAAGGGATATCGGTTGTCACTCAGCTTTCTGCTTATAACAGTGCACTACTATAACACTGGTTTTCCACGACGCCCTATAGTCAACATCTCCTTGTAGTAGCTTCAGTTTAGTGGTGGCCTCGCCTTTTAATCCTAAAGTGGTGGCCTCCAAAGCGGTCAACCAAGTATTTTTTTTATTTATTATAATTCAAATATGTTATGCATGACCTGCTGACATATTCTATAACGTAAGCATTAAATTAATAGGTGCATAATACTTTGCGTACCTTACATACCTAACAGACATAGTTTTTTCGATCGAAAAATTTATGTACGCAATGTAAGTGCTCATAAACGGTGAAGGAAAACATCGTGAGGAAACCGCAAGGAAGCCCATCGACCGCTGTTAGAATTTTACTTATTACAACGGCGACAGGCTTGCAACCTGTCACGAATGAATACTAACTACAAACTAACAACTACTACAACTAACCAACTTTGACGAAGACCTATATATATCACTGTACAAGCAAACTTAGACGCTCGACTACTTCTTTCTAGCATGAACATTAACTTTCAAAATTATGTACAAACCGTCGTCTATTGTTATTGTTATACATACTTTTTATACATCCGCGGAAACTTGTAATTGGCAGTCAGCATGTGTAGCAACTTTGTATGCTGCATGTATTTAGTATTTATCTTATCACTATACTACATGCACTACTACATAATTACTACATACATCACTCCAGAGATATATGTATAATTATAGTCTGGAATAGCTCATAGGCTACTTTTTATCCCGTGGGAATACCGGGATTTAAATATGCGCGGGTGAAACCACGGGGCGCAACTAGTAAATAATATAACGGAATAAAGTTGTGAAAAAATTAAGTTTCTGAGAAAAACCGTACCTATAAAGGTTCAGCGAAAATTTTATTTTACCTACATACCAGTTTTCATTTTTTATACAACTGGCTGATGGGACAAACAGATGGCCCACCTGATGTTAAGTGGTAACCATCACCTATTACAGAGATATTGCCTCGTAAGTCACGCACGATAGGAACGTGCCGTATGATGCACTGCCATGCGTCCATCAACTTGAGGCATACAGATGTTAAGCCTCACGTGCCTGTAGTTACACCGGCGACCACTACTGCTCTTAATATTTCATTCAAAAATATATTATGTAAAACCATACCCACCTACTTTGCAGTTTTCTTACATAGGTATTTAAAATATTTGTTTAGTTAGATCCAATCAATGAATCCAAAAAGAAAATGTCCACTAACTAAGCTAAACAGACAGTATGGTGTAGGACAGTATGGTCGCCCAGCGACAAAACCATTTAAAAAAAGCTAAAGAAAGCTAGTTAATTGACACAGGCGTGACTTTGCGGAAGTCCATTGTTAAATATAAATTAACTTGAACAAAGCAATATGTAGTACTAATCCCCTGATCTAATCTCCTTAAGCTGGAATAGAATGAAGTCTAATTAAGTTTATTCCAGCTTAAGAAGATTAGATCAGCGGATTAGTACTACATATTGCTTTGTTCAAGTTAATTTATATCTAAAGAAAGTTGTCACTAACAAAAACAATTTCAAGTTTAATAAATATTTACTGTGCAAAAACATTTTATAAGCCTATAAGAACATGATTTAAATACTTGACTGGTGATTGGTTTCTTGATTTCTTCAACCTTCGACATTTTCCACCCGACTCTTCCGTTTGCCTTTAGTAGCGGCGTCATCGAATGGAGGAAGGCCAAACAGTTCTGGCTTGAAATCTAGTAGAGTTCTGATGACCAGGGTAGCATGGCGTGTCTTCTCTCTGTCTAACTTTGGATCGGGGATCATCACGACCTGGAAAAAAAAGAAGGTGACACCCGACAGATAAAAAGGATAATTAAATAGGTTCAGTACCCACTGGACCCCATAATTGGACCTTACCAACACCTATATACCATAATTGGACCTACTACCTATGTACTACTTACTACCCTACCTACCTAGGTACCTACTCATTCCTAATAGGTATATGTACCAATTCATTCCTTTATTTAATACTCCGGTATGCTGATACCTTATTAAGTACCTACTCTGTCATCTGTTACCTTGACGGCCGTGAAGTCGCCTAGTACCTACTGAGCATAATAAATCATAGTACTACGTTTTAGTCGCCTAGGTCCCATCTGAAAACCAGCGCCGCTTCACTTGTGGAGCGGCAATAAGCTGAGATGGGCCTATTTTGGATCGCGCGCACATGCACTTGGCACGAGCTGATTTGCACCTTCCACCTATCTACACACGTCCTTCTGTTTTTATTTCTACTTTTCTTACCTACTGTTTATTCTGCAATTGTTCTTCTTTGTCTTCTCGTGTTTGCTTTTCTGTCGTGCTTTTGGTAATGTTTTATTTTATTTTCTTGCTATAATTATTATAAGTGTATGTATCGTGTGTGTCCAAAATAAATGTATTTTCTTTCTTTCTTTTCTTTCAACACTATAGGACCTATTCGACCTCCTATCAAAAACATGGGACCCACTAGACCTCCAAAATAGGAACGTATACATAGGAGGTATTCGTCTCAATGTTTGTGGCGATCGAATTCACAACCTCAGTGCAGAAGACATTGGGAGCTACTGCCATCTAAAATCTTCATCATCATCATCATCAGCTTAGCGAGTCCACTGCTGGACATAGGCCTCCCCTATCCGCTTCCAGGAAGAAGACATAGACAGTAGACATATACATAGACAGTATTTAGTATTCAGTATTCAGGTTCTATAAGTGTAGGTTATAATTTTATTTTCTGTTAGTTTTAAGTAAGTACCTACCTGTGTTTGTGGGACGAAATAAATATGTTTTCTTTCTTTCTTTCTCTTTCTATTTTATTGGCCACAAGAACACACAGCATACAATTAGGGTATTGTAGGTAGGTAGAATAAGAACGATTCCGAGCCCTCTCCATCCACCGGGTAGTCACCCGCAATCCTAACAACGTCGTCAGTCCATCGGGTAGGAGGGCGTCCCTTCGCTTTCCTGTTCGTGGTCGCCATTCGAGAACCTTTATTCCCCAGCGGTTGTCAGTTCGAGCTATACGACCTGCCCATTGCCACTTCAGCTTGATTCTGAGATCTAATATGTCGGCTACCTTGGTTCTCTAAAATCTTAATTCTACATCATTCAACTTATAAATACCTGCATACCAGCTTCTTTAGCAGCTTCTACTCCTATCACAGAATCTTCAAACACTAGACACTGAAAAAAACAAACCATTAAAACAATAAAAATTAACAGCCATCACCCATCACCATTAGTATTTAGATGAGTGCTTTACAAGAAAAGCAAAAATGCTTTCTCGTAGCACCTTACAACGGTCTTACAACATTTGATTAAATAACAATTGGTAATTAAATCTATGTGCCTAAATTACTAAATTTGTTGTGTGCAGACCGAGGGCCATGAATATGGTTTGAGCACCTCGCTCTAACTAAGCCTAGGCTTGTATGTAGACACGAGGGAGCTGCTATTCGGCTGTTAAATGCTACCTGCGGTGTTCGTAGCTTCTAGTTTTTGGGTATAATTAATTATGCCCTTTAAAAGGGTTTATACATTGTAAAGCCCCGACAAGGGTCATGTTTTGGACTTGTTACCTCCTAAGAAACACTTACTGTACAGTACAACATGAAAGCAAGGTATAAATAATTATGATTATTCTTTTTTCTATCAATACATGATTCTTACACATAATTATTGTAGTCTCAAATACTAATCACTACCACTACATGGTATAAAACAAAGTCGCTTTCTCTGTCCCTATATCCTTAAGTATGCTTAAATCTTTTTTTTTTAATGCTGGACAATCCACACAGCATCATCTAGCCCCAAAGTAAGCTTCAAAGCTTGTGTTATGGGTACTAGATGACTGATATATTTAATACATTATATACTTACATAGATAGATATTTTTTATTATACATAGAAAACACCCAGACCTACGGAATAAATTTCTGCAGATCGTACACAAATTTGTTTCGAGGCGGGAATCGAACCCGCAACCTCTTGCGTCGCAGGCGGACTCTCGCGCGCTGCGCCACAGAGGTCGTCAATCTTTAAAACCACGCAACGGATTTCGATGCGGTTTTTTTAATTATTATTATTAATCTATTTCGGATCAAAAATCCATTCAATAACAAATACAAATAATACAAACAACAACATAATAGATAGAGTGATTCAAGAGGAAGGTTTATATGTATAACTAGCGATCCACCCGCGCGCCCCTACTTCGCACGGGTGCACATTGTTTTTCTACTACATCATGCTGTAGTATATAGTAGGATAGTAAGATAAGATTATTCTGTTCTTAGTT
This sequence comes from Plemyria rubiginata, assembly GCA_963576535.1. Lineage (NCBI taxonomy): Eukaryota > Metazoa > Arthropoda > Insecta > Lepidoptera > Geometridae > Plemyria > Plemyria rubiginata. The sequence goes on from OY754933.1 coordinate 4,615,451, forward strand.
GTAAGCTCCTCAAATCTAGGGTTAACAAGGATAATTCTTCCTAAAAATAATGGAAAGAGGGCTCACTTGCTTAGGCTTGGGTTTATCTGGGAACCTTGACGCAGCCACCAGGTAAATGTCAGGGTTGGGTTTCCCTCGGTCAACCGCTGGATCTGTGGCGCTCACCTGCGGAAAACAAAGTTCCATTTATTGGACGACCTCAGTGGCGCAGCGGGCGAGATCCGCCTGCGACGCAAGAGGTTGCGATTTCGATTCCCGCCTCGGAACAAATTTGAGTACGATCTGCAGAAATTTGTTCCGTTGGTCTGGGTGTTTTCTATGTATAAAAATATCTATCTATGTAAGTATGTAATGTATATTATACTAGCGATCCGTCCGCGCGCCCCTCGGGTGCACATATAATGCATGTATTATACATATAAACCTTCCTCTTGAATCACTCTTTCTACAAAAAAACCGCATCAAAATCCGTTGAAAGAAAAAAAGAAAGAAAATACATTTATTTTGGACACACACGATACATACACTTATAATAATTAAAACAAGAAAATAAAATAAAAACATTAACAGAAGCACGACAGAAAAGCAAACACGAGAAGACAAAGAAGAACAATTTCAGAATAAACTGTAAAGAATAAACAGGAAAAGTAGAAATAAAAACAGAGAAGGACGTTGCGTAGTTTTAAAAATTTAAGCATACATAGGGATATAGGGACAGAGAAAGCGAGTTTGTTTTATACTATGTAAAGTGAAAGTGATAAAAAAATGGGCATGTTTGGGGGAGAGTAAATAGTCGACTACGAAACGCTGTTTTGGTCAATAATTATGTACTTAAAACGGTACCTAAAGCGGGCCTACCTTATGATGGAACATGCCGAAGAGAGTGGGTCGTGCAGATGCGTGCAATCGCACCGCTTGTTCTGTGGAGTTGGTGGCCAGAGCCAGCGGGATCTTGAAGTCATGGAGGTGCTTCAAGAGACGCTCCGCCCCTGCATCCAAAATACATTATTCAGAATTGAATATAAAGTTCCTGGACAATCCACACAGCACCATCTAGCCCCAAAGTAAGCTACTCAAAGCTTGTGTTAAGGGTACTAGATAACTGATATCCTACTAATATTATAACCGCAAAAGTTTGTAAGTATGGATGGATGGATGTTTGTTACACTTTCACGCCGAAACAGATCTGGAACTTGGCAGAGAGATAGATTATAGTCTGGAATAGCACATAGGCAACTTTTTATCCCGTGGGAATACTGGGATTTAAGCTGGCACGGGACGGTTTTTGAACAGCTGTAAATCTAATAATTCTCGATAAAAAAAATCATAAAGATGACACTAAATCGATACTTCAAACATCCATTTCTAAGAGTATTTCTTGAAATCATGCGGGATTAATATTTACCTACTATCGCTGTGTGAATATTTTTTTTTATTTCATTATTATCAATCTCTGAGAAGAAAATCTAACGAAATCTAGCTGTTCAAGTGCTGCAAGTCTTGGAGGTTGGAGGTTCTGGGATATCCTCGCCTTGAGATGAAATTTATACCAAACTGTGTGCAATGTGATTGCACACAAAACGTTTGTTTGCGATCTTTCGAAAATGGGTTCAGTCATTTTTATATCCTTCAAAAAGTCAAAACGTGCGAGCGAGAGTCACTTAGCTCTTGTCTTCACCTTAACAAGTCTGGGTTACTGACTGTTGAATTTTTATTAGTATCTATAGTGCTTACTATAACACTAAAGGAAATCACATAGATTTTATAATGTCCCAAAAAATATTCTACGAGCGGGATTTGAACTCGCAACCTTCCCTTGGGACATTATAAAATTCCTTTTTGGGACATTATAAAATCTTTGTGACTGTAGTTGATAATTTATTTAAACCACACCCTTCAAGCACAGCAACGCCAAGCAAACCTAACCTTTTTGCAGTGGAGCGGTAGGCAGCATCTTCTGCGCCATCACTGTCAGCTGGAGCTCAAACTCGTCGGCAGATATCGGCAGCTTCAACTCTCGAACCACTGTCAGACATATCTCCCGATCTGTCTCGCCGTACATCTGAAACAAAGCGGGTTGTACCTACCTAGATATTTCGGGGATGTTTTTTTTTGTTCTTGTTATGATCCGCAATCAGTTGGTGGACTATAGGCGGATGAGTGGATGAACGAATGGCGGTTAGGGTCCAGACGCAGCAGTCTTTTCGCCCTTATTTTTTTAGACGGAACAAGTATCCATTTCCCGTAACTTCAATCTCCTCATCTACTGTGGGGACTTTCGGGGATGTAATCAAGATCATTTATTCCTTCTTTTCAAGTTGTAGGATAAGAATAATGTTTATTTCCAGAAGAACAGGTACAGGCAAATACAGGTTGAGTTGAGCCATTCAATATAATCTTATTCCAAGGGTTTATATAAGGCAAGCTGGCATACTCTGATTTCGTAACATTTATTTTACTTCCGTGCTAGTTAAAAACTGTGTTACGGCAAGGTAGGTTCGAGGTATCGGTCGCGTCAACCAAAAAGAACGCTGGATAAACAGTGGAGGGGATGTGTTTGCGCAAACAAAATATATGCGCCATCACACCCCCTCCGTCTTGCGTTCTTTTTGCGTGTGATGAAGGTCACTCTACATGTATATTTCTGCCGTCAGCGCTGCTGTTGACGTTTGAAGGATGTAGTTTCCGAACCACACTCTTCAAACCGAAACACAGCAACGCTGGTTAGCGGCAGAAAAACGATCAACCACACTCTTCAAACCGAAACACTGGTTGGCTTAAAAAGTCAAATAAACGGGAACAAATATGCGGGGAGAAAACGCATCTGAGCGGGAGAGAAAAGTGTATGAAAATCCATTTCTTACGTGGTTTTTCCTTTTTAATTTTGGGTAAGACTATGCGCCGGTAACCTAAATATCGAAAGCCAAAAAGTTTTTACAGTGAGTTTTTATCTCCAAGTTCGCAAAATGACACTGGCCACTAGCTGTGTGTTGGATGGTGTCGGGCTGGCAGTGCGACCCTGCGGCTGCAGGATAAACAATTTGAAAAAAGAACATGTGAAAATTGCAGACGCCATTGGCGCCATTTTCAATTTGTGTGTTGTTTGAGGATTCAGTTTTAGTTTTTTATTTTCCTCGTAGGTGTAGTATAAAGCACTATGTATCACTCGAGAGAAAGTACGATTCCCGATCTCGGGTGTTTTAAAACCCTCGCCTACGGCTCGGGCTTCAAAGACACCCTCAACGGTAATCGGTCACTTTCTCCTCTCGGTGAACAATGTACTATTATTGCACACAATTTAAGGATACAACAAAAAACAAACTTAAAACTAAAAGTACAATGGGCGGCCTTATCGCTAAGTAGCGATCTCTACCAGACAACCGTTGGATGAAATGGACTCAAGAAATTCAGAAGGGGTCCTTGTATGCGTGGATATAAATAAAAAGAATTTGTAAATATACATACAAATACAAAGAAATTAGAAACCAATATATGCATAAATACATACATACTATACCTACTACCATACATATAGCTAATATATATTTATTATTAAAGAATCAAGGTAAAGTTAGTGGTAGGTAGTACTTCCTAGGATGAGCCCTTCTTCGAGATATACCTACCTATCTTCAAAAATTTTGAAAGCGAGCGAGAAGCGAATTTCCAATTGCGTTGCACCTACCCGAATTTCCAATTCCTTCGAGTACGTTCTTCCGTATTTCTCGCATATGTTTTTTATCATTTTGTGATACATTACTTCGGAATCTGAAACAATTTTAATGTGAATCAGTATCTAGGTACCTACGAAAGTTAGTAAAGGGATCTGGATGAAACTTGGCAGAGATAGGTTATAGCCTGGAATAGCACATAGGCTACTTTTTATCCCGTGGGAATACCGGGATTTAAATCTGCGCGGGTGAAACCGCAGGGTGCAACTAGTAAGATATAAATTTGCTATAATTTTTGTATTCATATTAAGTAGGTTAAATTACGCCAACAATATTTTCATTCGGGAGAGTCTGTCTTTTGGGCCACAGCTAACGCTATGAGACAGCCTAAATGTTGATTTTGATCAAGTGAAAAGTCACTAAAACATACATTTACATTTGTGATAGCTATCACTACATAGTCTAAAACAAAGTCGCTTTCTTTTTAAGTAAGTACTACCACCACACCTTTTTCTGCCGCCAAGCAGCAACGCTGTGTTTCGGTTTGAATAGTGTGGTTGCCGGTGTAATTACAGGCACATGAGGCATAACATCTGTATCTCAAGTTGATGGACGCAGGGCACTTTCCTATCGTGCGTGAATTACAAGGCAATGCTTTGTTATAGGTGATGTACTTAACATCAGGTGGACCATCTGCTTGTTGCATCTGCTAGTTGTATAAACAGTGTCAAGCGCTCATGAATCAAACGTGAAATACTCAATTTAGGTGGATAGATTTCCACCTGAATTCCCGGTCCCAGTGCTAAGTAATAATGAGCAAGGGAGAAGTTTCCCCGGGCACTGTTTATGTATTAAATATAATCACATAGAATCAAACTACGTAAGGTTAATTCACAATACTCACGCACCCAAAACAGTGCCATCCAAATCGAATAAACAATGGGAGACTTTTCTAAAATGTTTCGAACTGAAAAATCTGTGCCCCTGCTTCATGCCAGGGGCACACGGGGTTGAGACAAGGATCTCGCTAAACCTTTATGGAAAGCACTCCAATACATTTTGTTATGTATTTTGGGTTAAATCTAAACTAAAATGTTTGGTGGTTTAAAGGATGTCATTTTGACATCCCCTGGTTATTAGCGCCATCTATGTTGTCAGAGCAAAACGACTAGTGTAGGTCGGTGAACCTTTTTCGTTCGGCAAAGATTTAAAAAGTTTTTATTCCGATGCGATGTGATCTTTTGTCTGATTATGCATAGCGACATCTGTGATGAATATTGTCAACTTTTTTACATTAGCTACTCAACAAGAGATGGCATAGTATGTTTGAAAGATAAATTAAATTAGCTAGGCTTGTGATTTTCTTTATGTCAATAATAATAATAAATATTGGTGGACTTTTTACACAGCACTATCTATAACCCCAAACTAAGCTTATGCTTGTAATATGGGAACCAGATAGCTGATATACTACTTATAATACTTTTTTTTTTGTAAATACATACTTATAATATTATATAACACCCAGACAGAGAACAAACATTTATGTTCATCACACAAATGTTTGTTCACGGTGGGAATCGAACCCACAATACATGTGGGTTAAAAAAATTGTTTGCTGTCGGCAGTTGTCACTCGCTGGAACTGGAACCAGCGTCATCTGTGGCTGAATTTGCATACTATTTAGATTTGTTATTCTAATTGATTGCAGAGTTGCTACTCTACAATAGATGGCACTCGTTGTATTATTATCGCAGTTTTTGTTATGAAGTTTAGTTCGCTTGCCGTTGGAATATACTAGCCCACCAAAGTGGTAACCATACCTATATAACCATGTAATACCTAAAATTCTGACAAAATATTTGATTTGAGATAACAAAGCATTGCCTCAAATGCACACGATATGAAGGTACCCTACGATCCACAGCCCTCGTCCACTATCTTTTGAAACATACGTTAGTCCTCATGTGCGTGTAATTTCACCGTCAACCACATCCATCCTGATTGTCAACGCTAATAATTTAGGGTTGCTGTTTCATGACAATAGGCATAATAATATGGTAAGAAATTGAGGTACTTACCTAAGTACTACATAAAAAAACTATATTGCTTCAGACTTTTTTATTAAATATCCAAACCCATTTTATTAGCGATATATTACTTTATCTAGGTTCTTACATGGAAAATGTACATATATACAAAAATATAAAACCAAAAATAATTTACTATAAACGAAAATGTTGTACCGTTGCGTTGTGGCGAATTTATATAAACAAAAAATGCATGTATTTTACACATATACATTATGTACATAGCCTATTATATATCTCGGTGGTCACCGAAATTTACGGACAACCTATGAAGTATTGGATGAAGTAGATACAATTTTACTAGCTAATTTCAAAGTTACCAGTGTAAATTTAAACAGGAATATGGACTACACAAATAAAATGTAAAATATGTATAGCTCTCAAAAACGGTAAGATTATCTTGAAGTCTAATTTTATTAAAAAGCTGTTTCTTCCTATGGGTCGCGTCACGTAAAAAGAACGCTGTAAGGAGGGGGAGAGTGTGTGATGGTGGTGTTTTGTATGCACAAACACATCCCCTCCACTGTTTCCAGCGTTTTTTTTCAATGACGCGAACTCTACTCAGTATGAGTACTCAATCATGGCTGAATTTGTAAAACAAAAACAATGGTTGTTTGCGACTATCCATACTTACCTCACTATTCAGTGATCAAATTATAGGACTAGTTATCCGTTATAAAGCTACCGTTTTATGCCTGTGCCAATCCAATGTCTTCGACTTTCTTCTGTGATGACATGTATTACAATATGATACAAAATTGTATGGTTACAAAATTAAGAATATGAAATGTAATTGAAAACTTACATTTTAATATCATAGATGGCGCTTTTTTAACTTTACCATGTCTTACATAAAATTATCTATTTTTGTGAGTTACTTTGATGACAATAATATAAGCATAATACATAGCATTGCCAGCTACCTTTCACACTTATATAATTACCATGTTACAAAAAAAATATGTAAAAATTATTTCTCATTTCCAATGTTTGCACACATTCCCGCCACTATAATCAGCTTTCTCTATCCTCTTAAGAGTTGCTGGAAGAGAACTCTAATAAGGTTAAGTTCCCCTTCGGCTGATTTGTGTCAATTATGTGTTTGAACAATAAAATTAAATAGAATAAACAGAACACTTACATCATGACAAGACATTATTTGCTAAATAAAAACTAATGATGATGTGTTTGAAAAATCTTGATTACTTTGCTTTTATAATCCCTGACCAGTGTCGCCATTTTTAAAGTTTAACAATCTACACAAGTATATAATTCTTTAGAATAAAATAATCTGCTAAACATAAACGTTTAAGACATTTCGAAAACTAATATTGCACACCGTTGAAAAGTATATTATTTAACTTTATTTTAAAATCTTATTATTTTTTAACTTTATAAAACTTAGTCATGTCTGCGAATCATCTTTCCGTTTACAAATTGGTTCAACCGATTTCGATGTTTCTTCAAAACTATCATCATTATCAACTTGAATATGATTTTTTTCTTTTTCATCCTTTTGATTTGCGACATCTGTATTTTCCTTGAGTGTTAGTTCCTCTTCAGAATGAGTTATTTCTTGTGCCTTTTTTACTTCATTTTTTGTTTCATCATGTGTTTTAACTTTACTGTCTTTATCACCGAATGATTTTTTAAGTTTACCATTCTTCTTAACATTTTTCCTTAGAGACTCAAAGAGGAGGAACAAGTTCTCTTCCTCAACTCTCTTTTCGTCTTCCTTCTCCTCTTCAATTCGCTTCTCCTCCTCGATCCGTTCTTCCTCGCGTCGCTCCTCTTCTTTTCTCTCTTGTTCTGCGACTCTCTTCTTCTCGGCTTCTTTCTCCTTCTTCTCGGCTAGTTCTTGCCTCTTCTGTCGGTTCCAGAGTGGCATGAACCTCTGGAACATGACCCTGGCGCGATGCTGCGGTTTCAGGACCCAGGATACTGCCATGTCCACGTCTGCAATTCTGGAAAATAAACATTTTGTTGTGTAACTCACTAAGGGAAGGTTCATATCTGGGGCATTATTCTCTACCACAATAGGAGATTCCTTGCCCCAAACCGACATGACATAGGAGATACTTTGTCCTGACTGTATGACACCGGCTGCCTTGTCTTAGCTGTGATCGCGGTGCAAATGCTCATAGTGAATAAGGCTCCTGACGGAACATACGTCGCGTATTATCGGTCGCGTAACGCTAGAACAGACAAATGTATAGAAAAACACTTAACCGTTCACACTCAACCGATAATACGTCAGTGCGCTGAGTGTGAACGGTCAAGTGTTTTTCTATACATTTGTCTGTTCTGGCGTTACGCGAACGGTAATACGCGACGCATGTTCAGTCAGATATGAACCTTCCCAAATTCGTACTAGCATTTTAGTACTAGGTCGGGAGAGGACAGAAAAGATATGTCATTTCTTCTAGAGACATATGTCGATAGAGGAAAATGACATATTTTTTGATCGAGGGTAACACTAGGGGGCGCTTCTAGTTACTAAATAAAGTTTAAGGGCATACTTAATGCTAACTAAACTAGCATTTTATTCCAGTTAATCTTTGTGTTATGTGGTTGCTAGAGGTGTGAGACAAATAGAAAGAGAGAAACAATAAAAAAATTAGGAGCCTATGGGCGCTTCTATCGGACGCTCTAAGAACGACCTACTGAAGGGATCTCTTAGATTTAGATTTATTTATTGCCAACAATACATACATCAGTTAAATTATAGCTTAGGTCTAAGGTAGCTAATAAGCGAGAACATGTACCCTGTAGGGCGCTGCAATCTATGTGGAAATAAGGTTGGTAGGTACAATAGTTCATTCCTAAGTACTGCATTTTTTTTATACAACTCGCTGATGGAACAAGCAGATGGCCCACCTGATGATAAGTGGTAACCATCACCTATAAACAAAACATTGCCCCGTATGTCACGCACAATAAAAACGTGCCCTACGATGCACTGCCCTGCGTCCATCAACAAGACTAAGAGACAGACTCGTCAACAATATTGAGTACAATAATGAGTAGTAATATCTACCGTGCCTGTGGATCAACCTACCTTCGCTTAAACCTGTCCCGGTCGAGCGCGTATCGCTCCCAGTGGCCCGCGCGAGCCTGTCTCGACGCGAATGCCCACACTCGCATCACCTTCACTGTTGGCGGCTCTGATGAGAAGTGGACCTGATGAGGAGAGCGAGGATTAAGGCGTTGAGAACACCTAATATTTCTCTCGCTCGCACGATTCGACATTTTGAAAGATATAAAATCACAAATTCCAATTTTAAAAATTGCAAGTAACCATTTTGTGTGCAATCACATTGCGCATAGTTTGGCAAAAATTTCATATTGATTGATTCAAGTTTTCCTACTCAAAAGTTTGCTTGAGTAAGAAAACTAGAAAAGCAAACTTTTAAGTAGGAAAACTTGTATCGATCAAAATGATTTTTTTACTAAACTGTGCGCAATGTGATTGCACACAAAATGGTTGTTTGCGATTTTTCGAAAATGGGTTTAGTGATTTTATATCTTTCAACAAGTCAAAACGTGCGAGCGAGAGTCACATTAGCTCTTGTTTTCGTCGTTAGTCAAAAGGTGTTTAATAAATCACTAGAATCACTTTGAAACGTCTTAAAACTAGGTGAATCTAGATGCCGGTTCCACGCGACCAAACCAAACCGAACATTTTTATATATTTTTTGAAACTATGTAACCATGACATGGTTGTGTAAGAACTTGATTAAGTTAAAGAGAACTTGATGAAGTTTCAGTTAAAGATATGGTTTTTAACTATACTAATACTAGTTGCGCCCCGCGGTTTCATCCGCGCAGATTTAAATCTCGGTATTCCCGCGGGATAAAAAGTAGCCTATGTGCTATTATTGTTTTATTGTTTTTATTTAGGATAACAAACAATTACACTCACATGTTACAATAAATAGGTACTAAGTATATAATGTAGTTCTTCAAGTGCAATCAGCACCGTTATTCCAGACTATAATCTATCTCTCTGCCAAGTATGAAACTCGAAGTCTGTCGAATGGCGGACAGACCCATAAACGAAGCAAAGAAGAAGATGGGTTATCTTGTTTTATCCTAGCTACCTATATCACTACATAGTATAAAACAAAGTCGATTTTTCTGTCCCTATGTCCTCATGTACCTTTGTATGCTTATATCTTTAAAACTACGCAACGGATTTTGATGCGGTTTTTTTAATAGATAGTGATTCAAGAGGAAGGTTTATATGTATAATACATGTATGATATGTGAACCCGTGCGAAGCAGGGGCGCGCGGGCGGGTCGCTAGTCTACTATAAACGCGAAAGTTTGTAAGTATGGATGGATGGATGTTTGTTACTCTTTCACGCCGGGACGGCTGAATGGATCTGGGTGAAACTTGGTAAAGAGAGATTATAGTCTCGAATAGCACATAGGCTACTTTTTATCCCATGGGAATACCGGGATTTAAATCTGCGCGGGTGAAACCGCGGGTCGCAACTAGTGATACTAGTTTAGTAGGCAGATGGATACGCGTGACGTCATAACTCGCGTCATCATTCGACCTAGAGAGTAGTGGTCATATTTACGCATAATGACTCATAGTGACGTTGCACGTGTGAATTTATCATTTACTTCAAATTAGATAGAGATAGCAAGTCATTTGACAGCCGATTAGTGTTGCCACCGTAAAATAACTTATCGGTCAAATCCTGTCAAATGTTTATAATCACTCAACTCCAAAAGCCATACAAATAAAATGAACGAGAAAACGTTATGAAAAATCTAAATTAACCAAGTTGTTCTATTTATTTCAAAACTAGCGACCCGCGCCCCTGCTTCGCACGGGTGCACATTGTTTTTCTACTATAATATCATGCACGTATTATACCTACATATAAAACTATTTAAAAAAACTGCATCAAAATCCGTTGCGTAGTTTTAAATATATAAGCATACATATACATGTAGTATATACATGTAGGGACAGAGAAAGCGACTTTGTTTTATACTATGTATGGTGTGATGTTTTTCAAATTGGGCTATGATGTGCTATGGGAACCAGAAGATATGTTATCTACCGGTAATCTAATTTATTACATTACGGTTTTAATTAAAAATATATATATACCTACCTACATTAACACTCTTATTATATTATTATACCCCCTGTCCAACCTTGTCCTGCAATTCGATTGCACTCACTCCCTTCTTCTTGCCCACCGTTCCTTGTCCCACTCATTCACCCCCCCCCCCCCCATTGATTTTGTTATTCAAACAGCACTGTGTTCTGCAGTTAAAAATAAAATCGCCCATGTAGAATAAAGTAAATCTCCCTTTTTGTTTTTTGCTCTGCTACTGTAACATATTTGTGGTTCAAACTAAGTAAACTGTATACTGTATTCGGCCTCCCGCGACACAGGCTTGTCCTAGTGCGGGGTGTGGCAAAATTATTAATGTTTAAACACTAGTAAATAAATGAATTTGAATTTTGAATGTAGTGATAAATAATGAACAAGATCCGAACAAGTTTACCTACAGTTAGCTTTGCTACTTTTAGTGTTTACATAATAATAAAAAATACGCTAAACAAAGTCTTTGTTTATTTAAACAGTCACAGCTATTATAATTAACAATAAACAAAGCCAAAAGAACAGTGGCAACTGTTTCTTTGTTCTACAGCAGGCATGGTATGTATGTTTTCATATTTTTTCATTGTATACACTTAGTACACGATCAGACTAATTAAAATTTACTGTGTTAGTTCACACTGCTAGCTTCCTCACACGGCAACGCTCGCTTTGGTACCCACATAAATAAAAGCGCCTCGCGGTTTCGGCTGAACGGATCTGGATGAAACTTGGCAGATAGATTGATTATAGTCTGGAATAACACATAGGCCACTTTTTATCCCGCGGGAATACTAGGATTTAAATCTGCGCGGGTGAAACCGCGGGGCGCTACTAGTAATTCATAATTCACAGCAACGCTGCTAGGCGGCAAAAATAGGCCGAGAAATACCATTATTAAATAAATAAATAAATAATGCTGGACAATTCACACAGCATCATCTAGCCCCAAAGTAAGCTACTCAAGCTTGTGTTATGGGTACTAGATGACTGATATATTTAATACATTATATACTTACACAGATAGATATTTTTTATTATACATACAAACACCCAGACCAACGGAACAAATTTCTGCAGATCGTACACAAATTTGTTCCGAGGCGGGAATCGAACCCGCAACCTCTTGCGTCGCAGGCGGACTCTCGCCCGCTGCGCCACTGAGGTCGTCAATTATTTCTCGGATGAGCCCTACTCTACAACTTAAATTCAATTCTATAATACTACGCTAACAACAACTGCGGTGTAGGTACATATACATCGTAATGTATAGTTATTAGTGTCAATCGCCAAGAATGCAAGATAATATCGATTTGTTGAGAGCTCAGTGTGAACGGACGAGCATACTCTTTGGCAAGTGATGTGCTTTGTCTATCTTTTCTTGTTCTGAAACGTAGGACAAGTTAGTTAATTATGTCCCGTCCTTACACTGTATAATTAATTACCATATTATAATGATACAACCGTCACCGTATAAAACCGTAAGAGCACCGGTGGTCTAGTGGGAGTGACCCTGCCTTCCGATCGTAAGGTCGCAGGTACGAATCCGGTCGTGCGTCGAATTCTAACAGCGGCGATAGGCTTGCAACCTGTCACGTATGGAATACTAACTACTAACTTTTTTTGTTAGTTTTTTTAGGTAGGTACTTACTGGTTTTGATTTGTTTAGGTTAATTTGGTTTTGTTTTTTTTTTTTTATTTTGTGGTGGATGAGTAAATAAGTTTACTTTCCTTTTCTTTCTTTCTAACTACTGCAATATGTGGGTATGTGCCAAATGTAATGTTTGGACGTAGGTACCTCTGACTGAAGGGTACCCCTTACTCAAAGAATCTTGAGTTAGTACCTACTTGGTACGGAGAGATCTGAAGGGATATCTACCGTACCTGGGGATCAAAGTCGTGAAGCTATTTGTTTTAAAACCGTCTCCCGCGCAGCTTCAAAACGCTCGAAAGCTACCAAGCTCTTTGTGTGGATCGTCCGGGGACGTACCACCACCACACCTATTTCGGCCGCCAAGCAGCAACGCTGTGTTGTGTTCGAGAAATAAAAGGCAAAGGTCTAATCTCTGTATCATCATCATCATCATCAGCCCACAGAAGTCCACAGCTGGACATAGGCCTCCCCTATCCGTTTCCAGGAAGAACGATTCCGAGCCCTCTCCATCCACCGACTACCCGCGATCCTAACAATGTCGTCAGTCCATTAACAAGGGCGTCCCTTCGCTTTCCTGTTCGTGGTCGCCATTCGAGAACCTTTATTACCCAGCGGTTGTCAGTCTCGACCTATGACCTGGCAATTGCCACTTCAACTTGCTGATTGCTCATGCTGAATCTCTGTTTGTAGCCCATAAATAATATAATATTATAAGTATGTATTTGCAAAAAAAAGTATTATAAGTAGTATATCAGCTATCTGGTTCTCCCATATTACAAGCAAAATACTTAGTTTGGGGCTAGATAGTGCTGTGTGGAAAGTCCACCAATATTTATTTATTTTTATAAATCCATGGATATAGTAACTAACTATTACATCAGAATACTTCAAAGGGTGACATTTAAATGCCGAAATATTGCAATATCAACTAAATGATACACCTCTGATAAAATTGGTCTTTTATCTTATCAACACAGAAGTGAAATTGGGAAATATCGAAATGTAGGTATCTAATACTATAATGGTATCTTGGCAATAGGCAGGTCAAAGCCATTTTATTCAATAATATCACAAGGGTCGCTTGAAACGTCTTAAAGCTAGGTGACTCTAGTTTCATGCGACCAAAGCCGAGAAGAACAGCCAACAAATCTATGAACTATGGACAGTAAACTTCCTTGTAGCGCACAAACGCCCATAGCGGTAGTACTTTCCCGGACGAGCCACACACAAAGAGCTTACTCATACATTTCATTTTATAATAAACTAGCTGACACGGCAGACTTCGTACTGCCTCAATCGATCGGTTTCATTTTCATATTTATTCACCTTTTAATTTAAACCTTTTCTAGACTTTAACAAATAATTCAAGGCCTAAATTAGCCAAATCGCGGCTGATCCGATTTGGCTAATTTAATTTTATTATTATTATTTTATTAATTTCTCGAGATTTAGCGAGACTAACGAACAGCAATTCATTTTTATATATACAGATTTCATTCGAGATAAGCTTCAAAGGCAACTTATGCTACTCATGGGATGCTGTAGTCCACCATCATCTTCCTGCCCTTATCCCACTTCATGTGGGGTCGGCACAACAGGTATTTTCTCTCCACTTTCCTCTGTCACCCGTCATCTCAGTCGTCACTCCTTTCTTACCCATGTCATCCTTCACAACCATCTCTCTTTTCTATGTCTTCCTCTACTCTTATATCCATCCACATTTATACCTAACACTCTTTTCGTTACGTGACATTCTTCCTTTCGCATAACATGCCCATACCACGCCAACCTATCTCAGTCACTGGTGCCACTTTCAAACTGCCTCTAGTAAAGTCATTCCTTATCTTATTCTCGTCGCTCCACACATCCATCTCAAAATCTCTGCTGCATGCGCTTTCCTTTCATTCGTCCCTTTTGTGGTCCAACACTCCGATCCATACAAAACAACAGGTCATATGATGGTTTTGTATATTTTCCCCTTTAGTTTGAGGGAAATTCTTGGATCGCAGGTTTCTCCTGTGACCTCTCGCCATTTCATCCATCATGCATTTATTCTACTTTTTAAATCTCTGTCAATCTTACCATCATTCTGTACTACAGAAGACTTACCACGTAATCCATTATAAATTATTTGTCTTTCGTTGTACATTATACAAGTATCACTAGATAGGGTGAGATACGAAATTAAATAATGCAACCGTAGGAAATTATTGCGTGTATTTTAATCAATCCGCTATCATACACCCGTACTCCATCGAAACAATGGTTAAATCTTGCAGCATATACTACCGCGCAACATGGTCTAAGTCACGTATAGGTAGGGCCTTAGTGGCATAGTGAGGCAATCGTTCTGTCCTCAATTAGAATGGGTCTAGGTCACGGAAACGAAAATTCTACTGCGCTGAATAGAACACTAAGGTATACAGGAGTGTGCAAACTTTTAAGGTCAGTACACGTGCTCAAAATCAAGCATGCTTCTTTTGAGCATGCTTAAAAATCAACCGACGTACGACCAAATAAGCATGCTCATTTAATAGCACGACCTGTTTTCACGTGCTTTTATTGAGCAAGGCTCGAAAAAAGCATGCTTTTAGCTCGAAAATAAGCACGTGTGTCAGTACTTTTAAGGATGTCGACGGCTTTTATGTATCACGGACGAATTTAAAACGGAGAGTAGGTACGTCCTAATATTAAATTAGGCATTTATTCCATACGTGACTAAAGTCATTAATGTTATTAGGCTGGTTAGATTAAAATTCCACACGAAATATGTGCAACGAACCATATCTATTACCATTTAATTTTGTAGAACTCGGATAACGCGCTTACAGCTACTCGGCTATTATGTATTTTTTTGGATAAAAAAAACGTAGAACTGGCGCCTAGAATCCCCCAGTTTTGACATCTCAAAGTCTTTTCTTGTGATTTCACTGTTTATTTTACTTGTTGAATATACCTTTTAACTAAGACAAAATTATGTTTTGTTGAAACTTTGTAAAGAAACTGAAATTTAGAGAAAGGCCAGGACCCTAAGGCGAAAAAAACGGACGTATACAAGCGGCCTAAAGTTTAGGGTAATCTTGACCTGGCCTTCCTCGTTTGTTTTCTGCCTTTCACGCTCGTCGGTTTAGGCCCTAAACCGACGAGCATTGAAGAATGTTATGAGAATGAATGAAGCGAAAGAGTTATTTTAGAACCAAAACCTGTGGAAATCCGTGGTCTCAGCCTACCCCTATGGGAAACAGACGTGATTTTATTTTTTGTAACGTTATTCTTCTTGGTTATTTGCGATCATTCATGAGTACCTAACCTACATACATTATATTCAATGATTTTATTATATCTGAAGAAGCGAGAAGTAAACAAACGGTTGTCAGGCTTTTAAATTAGAACCGCATTATCGTTTCCACTATTGGGTGAGGCCAATTATCTAAGGTTGCAAGTTCCATGACGAAACGTAATGAAATATTGATAAGGAGAGGTTTGTCGACGTACCTCGAAATACTACTTAACAATTTGTGAGTACGAAAACATTTATCATGTCATATTTTATACTAGGTTCAAGCGTGTGGGCCACCTGAAGTTAAGTGGTTACCATCACCTATACTCCGCAGGTACATTTTTAACCAATCGCTATTTAACATCTAGGTATATTGAGTGATATTAGCGCGCCGTACGGCTCAAGTTGTAAGCCTCATGTGCCTGTAATTACACCGGCGACTACACTCTTCAAACCGAAACATAGCGTTGCTGCTTGGCGGCAGAAAAAGGCGTGGTGGTCGTAGGTACTTCCCCGGAGAAGCGCTTCACAGAGAGCTCTATCTACTTCTCATAAATCAGAGGGGATATCTACCCGGCTAGGAGATTAAAATCGTGTAGCTGTTTCCTTTCGAGATGACTGTTACATTGCTGTTTTTTTTTTGCATCTGAATCTGTGTCGTTTTTTGCAACAGTCAGAGATCAACGACCTTTGGTAAAAGCACGATTACAATGCGTCGTTTTGCGTCCATCTGAGATAGACATTGAGAAGACTAATAAAGATAATAATAAAGTTTCTGTGTGATGTCAATCGTAGTTAGTTCTTTTTTTATGTACAACTAGTTGCGCCCCGCGGTTTCACCCGCGCAGATTTTTTAATCAAACTTGAAAATACGCCTCCATCTGACGTCATTCTGAGAAACAGACTCCGTGGCGGTCTCGTCATTCACTTCTAACGCAATAATTTCCACGATCACTGATGACTCAATTAATTTCCTATGTTTACACAACAAGTAAGTAAATTTCGTTACTGTATGCATCATACTGTAAGGCAAGTTTGTTGACCGTTTGTTTATAATAATAATCTTTATTTCAGACAGGGGTCCATAGTTAACCTAGAAACTAACACCTAATACACAAAATACATACCTATAATACACAAAATACATCACTACATAGTATAAAACAAAGTCGCTTTCTCTGTCCCATCCCTTTGTCCTATGTATGCTTAAATCTTTAAAACTACGCAACGGATTTTGATGCCTGATTTTAATAGATAGAGTGATTCAAGAGGAAGGTTTAAATGTAAAATACATGCATTATATAGTAGGACATTGTGAACCCGTGCGAAGCAGGGGCGAGCGGGCGGGTCGCTCGTAAATTTTACAAAAATTTAATGTATTAGGTACAAACCATAGGTAATGGTGTTATGTGGCAATAGGCACCCATCCCTACATTCTAGTCATTATAGTCTTTCCGCCAGACTTCTGATGATAGTGTTGCTTGTGTGTTTAACTAACTCTATGTAACAAAGATCACAGAAAAGAACTGTAAGAACCAAGCCATAAGTTTGTTGCCTGTTCTTCTAGACTTTGGTCACGTGGAACTGGCACAGATTCACCTAGTTTTAAAATGTTTCAAAATGATCCTTGTGATTTTTAACTGACTTCAAAAAAGGAGGACCTAAATTCGACTCTTTTTGTTTGTTATCTTATAACCTTTTACGGAGTGGACTGATTTCGATGATTCTTTTTTTATAGGTACTATCATTTTTATTGAATAGTAGTGTATAGACTCTAGAGGTTAAAAACATGTATAACAGGTTCGGGCAACTGACCTTCATAATACCACGCCGATCTCGACTTTATACCGCAGAGAATAAGGTACTGAATTAGTTCAGGGACCTTGGTCACAAATTCACAAGTAATAAATACCTATTTGATTGATGATGAAGAAGGAAATTCGTTCTCTGTCTATCTTGTAGAAATACCTAGTATTGTTTTTTGTCTCTGTCTGGCGTGATAATTAAAATATTATTCATTTTTGTGGTCTAATAACTTGCAATTGTTACTATCAACACAATAGGTACCTAAACCACATAAAAATAATAGTCATAATAATTTCTAGATAAGGTCGAATTGGTCATGTTTAGCTTAATTTCGAAACAAATGTTAGTAAAGTTCTGCATGGTAACCTTATAAATGCTTGGCTGTGCCTCTGTGTGCTTCCAACATCTCCAAGATATAGATATACTATTACCACCAAGATCTAGAGGTGTGCCTAGGGCATTATTCTCTATGACATATGAGATTACTTGCTCCAAACCATGTGAAATCACAATGTGATCTTAGGCTTTACTCTTTATGACATAGGAGATACTTTGCTCTAACGGTGTGACATCACAACATGATCTAAACGCAAATGTGATTAGATTGGTCATAGTGAATAATGCCCCTGCTGTTTCTATGAGACTAGTTGCATTTTTATTTTATTTTAATTAAAGATAAGACACTTACCTTCTTGGCCGGTTGATCTTTCTTCAAGTTCTTCCGAGCAGCGTCTACCAGCAAGCCCCTGGCTTCAGCAGGTTCCACTCTTGCACAGTCCACTTCATCACTACTCTCGTACAGAGTATCATCTGTCAAGTTGCTGACAGTCCGTGACAGGGAATGTGACAGCTTGCATGTCATCGTACTGCAGCCAGAATCACTGACATCAGATTCCGAGCCCGAGTCTCCGAACACATCATTTGAGGTGTAGCAATCATTGTCTTCAAAGACAATGAAGGAGTCTTCCGATTCACAGTCAGATGCTTTGTGGCTGCGTTTCGGGCTGTCGTTGAAGACAACTTGGAAGGAATCATCGCTTTCTGTGGTTGATGCGGAACGGAACCTGCCCTTAAGCTCATCGAAGTAGTCTCCGAGACTGTTATCGCTTGAAGAGTTGATTGTAGAAGGTGTTGATGGGGAGTTAACTGGACTTTCAAAGTCGATTTCATTGGCAAAGATCACATCGTCTTGAATGCTCCGTTTCATTCTCACCTTTTGTCGCTTATCCAGCATCCTGTGGGAGTTTTTGTAGTGTTTGTCAACTGGTTTGCTGATTTGAATGCTTTTAGCTGGTCTAGGCTGTTCGATGATGGGTTCTGATGATGGGGTCATGATAGTTGCTTGCTTCATACGTTTTTCTTTGAGCAGAGCCTTGAGTTTAGACAGTTTATCCTCACAGGTTGACACTAGCTGGTCTTTTTCATCACTTGGCTTCTCTTTGTTTTCATTAGTCACATTATCAATATCCTGTTTAATGGTATCATCCATGGGTTTCACATGACTGGATTCCTTTTGTGTGTTGCTTTCAGTCATTTCTTTAATAATCTCTGTGGTTTCAGTAGCAGGTGCTACTTCAACCTTCATTTTAGGTACTTCTGTTTGATACAACTCTTCTTTATGGAGCTGTGGTGGGCTATAGTACTCAATGTAGGGCTCATTAGAAAGAGAGACAAAGTCTTCTGGAGAGATGGCATCTTCAAAGCTCTCTTCAATCGATCCGGGCTCCACAAAGACCTTCTTCGGCTTCTTCCTCAGCCAGATAGGATTAGAAGGCTTGGAATTGGTGTTGGGATTCTTAGGTGGTAGAAGATACCTTACTTGGTTAATCTTTTCCTCACAAGAGCTGACCGTTTTGCAGTTATTCATGTCTGATTGGACGTCATTTGGGAGAGATCCGTCAGAGCTTACATCGTCGGGCGCCTTTCCATTTTTATCTTGGCTGTCGTTGGCGCCGCGCCAGGTCTGAGACGCCCCCTGGCGGTCTTCGTCAAAGCAATCGTAATAATGTACTTGCGAATTAGTTCGGAACATAGCGCCTGAGAGCATGTTGAAAACGCCAGAGAAGAAACTTGTAATTCCCGCCAACGCTGAATCGGTGCGCACGTCTTCCTTGGACGGTTCCTTCGCCATTATCGGGGATTCCAGACTTTGCTTTCTTACCTTTTCTGGTTTTTCTGACGTCACAAGAGTGTCTGCGAGGTTTTTCATCAGCGGATCGGGAATTAGATGGAGGTTGTTGAGGAAAATTTCGTTTTCGTAGTCCAACTTCATTTCGCTCTTTTGAATCGCTTCAGTGCAGTAATTACCGAACGGATGAAACATAGGATTGAACATTTGAGTTTTGCTGCGCTGATTGCGCCCGTTTACTAGCGAATACATCTTTCTTTTACACTTATAATACTAATCACAGTGACGAGTGACGCTAGGACGTAAATAAAACACTTCACGCAATCATCGTTTCATACGGGTTCACGTCTCTAGATAAGTCTGGGGGTGGCGTGTGAAACAAATCAGGGCTTCTAGACTCCGAACACGGTGGAAAATATCTAGACGACCAGTCCAACACAGAAGGAATTGCAGGGATATCGGTATTAAACTTTGTAATTTGATGATTCACAGTGTCTTTAATCACAGCACGAGAGGAAACACTAGAAATTTGGTCAATTTCGAAACAAAGAACGTTAATGGGCTCCATGATTGAATAAAAATGCAGAAATACACGTCTTTACAGTTCAGCCATTTTGTAAAATTGCGGATGCGGGCCGTGCGGGCGGAGGAAAATTATAAGAAAGAGAATGGATGGATGGATGTCAACTCTACCTACCAAGCAACCGTCCGTCAAGCAACACATGACTTTGACAGATAGTGATGGGACACCTTCGATTTAACTGATGAGGACTTGGGACACGATCTAACTGAATTAATAGTAAAAAAAGTATGTACCTAGACGAAAACTTCTTAAATAACTATCACATTATAATAAAGCAATGCCTCGTAAGTCACGCACGACATAAAATAAACATTTCCTACGATGCACTGCCCTGCGTACATCAACTTAAGGCAGACAGAATCAGATGTTAAGCCTCATGTGCCTGTAATTTTACGGGCAACCACACTATAAACAGCAACGCCGGTGGCGACAGCAAAAGGCATGATAGTATATAGTAAATTACTGACTACCAATTATCCAGGGGGATATACTATTACAGCCAGTAATAGTATATCCCCCCCCGGACGAGCCTTCACACACAGCTCTAGTAGGTTCTCTGGTTATATAGAATAGGTACCTCTTACTATTCAATTGATTGTTTAAGGTCGAATATAAGTCGATAAAAATCATAGTTGGTCGAAGTATTTAGAACTACGCAGTAGGTAGGTATGTAATATTTTTATCAACGACCTTGTCCCTTCCCTGCCCTTCGTTTCTTTTCTGATGCAACAGTATGTTTTTAGTTGTAGAGCTAGAATAATAATAATAATATAGGTATCGATATTATTGGATTGATAAGTCAAAAAAAATGCTAACATTAGTCAAATAATTTTTGTTTTCATCGGACCTAGAAAAAATGTTTTTCATGCTACGAGGACTTTGGGAACTTCACTGTCACGTGTCATCACAAGAGCCGCAGCTGTGTAAAGTCTAAAATACACTTGTCTCAGTTTTATCACGCAGTGCTGCCAGCTTGGTAGATTTACACTAGAAGTGGTTGTTCTAGAATGGTAGATTGCATCCTAGTGGTTCTGCTGTGACTGAAACCTAAATAGTGCCTAACGCCCCGTGCTAACGCCAGTTTGGGGCCTCAAAGAAGGCACCATAGCCTTGTTAGTTATAGTACCTAAAAAACTACGAATAAAATATTTAAGAAGCAGGAGAAAAAACTAATTTTATTAACAGTATTTTAATTAAGATATTTACTTTAGGTAGCACACTCTAGGTAGGTAAGCAAATAAACTTATAAAAATGTTACTAAAGGTATTGTACATAAGTGATTGTTTCATAGATAGGTAACCTAGTTTTGATCTATACCTACTCTAAAAGACCTTTCAAATTGATCTTTGTGATCGAAGTAATTGAACTTTATTAAGTATTTTAGTATTCAATGAAGAAATTAAATTTGAATTACATTATCTTACAATAAAGCCTTTGACTTACAACAATTTATTTTTAGATAACATTTTACATTAAATAAAAACTAAACCTAGGCTAATACTAAATATTTTCATCGAGTGTTGCATGGATGCTATCATCAGCCTTAACTTTTCCAATAGACGGTAAAGTTTTCAGCGTATTGTCCAAGTATTCAAACGAAGACAATAAAACATGAAAGTTCGAGTACAAAAACCATGCGATGAGTCCAAAGAATACTAGCTTCACAAGTCGGTCAACGACGTAACGTCTGAAAAGAAAACATTAATATTAATCGTCATCTTATTCCCTGTCATTTTATAACGGCTCTAGAGAGTATTCTTGTCACTGTCATTTTCATGCCAACAAAAAGAGACAGCAACACACCTAAGTCATTATTTATTAAATTTAAAAACTTTATCGGTTCAAACTCGCCTCATAGCTTTGGGTCTATCATGATGGTTTGAATATGCTTACATTTTATGCAATTTTCGCGCACGTGGCAAATTTGATGGATCCTCTTTACAGCAAAATTGTCTTGTTCCTTTCACATAATCCTTCAAGTAATCTTCTGGGTTCAATGTAGCAAAGTTTGTGAAGAACACTTCATCTTCACTTTTACTTATGCGCTTGCGTAAGTTTGTGAAGTTTTTGTTGGTGAAGTGCCATTCCTTTACTGTGTAATGTTGTAAGACGCTGAGACCATGGCTGATTCTTTTTTGAACGTTAACCATACTGAAAAAAATATGTGGAAAATTAATTACCTATGTATGTAACTAAAAATGGCTACGCGCTAAAAAGTATTTTTAACTATGGCTTGCAGAAGTTGCAGACTACCAGAAAGCCCTCATGCATGATCACTAAAGAAATGAAATAAATTGTAGGTAAGATAAGAAAAAAGTTTCTTTCAGAGGTTTTTAAAAATAACGGTTCAGCAGTTATATTTTTTTTAAGCCTGTTTATTAGAGTGATGCTGTTTGTAAAGCTTGTGTTATAGTGCTTGCTTTCTGCTTCAATGGTGATTGCTTTAAAAAAGAGAGCTTTCTTTGCTGCTACAGTAGGGTTCAAGCGTACCTACTTGAATTAATTAAACACGACCCCTTATTATACAAAAGCTGAGATTATCGAATTTCAGTTAGCAGCAAAAACGCATTTTAACTACATGGTTTCCTGGAAAACAAGGTTAACGATCAATTTTACTAATCACGAGTCTGACTCAGATAAGAGTTCACCTAATTGTACTAGTGTGTTTTAACCCTTTCATCACTCTCAGAGCTACCAACCTAACGTCACTGGCATGTTCGTCCACAGTCCACAGAGTGTAACGCCAAATCCGTTTTTTTTTTTTTTTAAATTTATTTAAAGGGCTTTCTTTATTCTTTATTCTTTATTGTACACAAACTGATTTACACAAAAAAATACATAATAGTCATGTACAAAGGCGAGCTTAACCCTATATAGAGTTTTCTTCCAGCAAACCTTAGGGCTTTGTCGCTGGGCGACCACACTACCCTATAATAAAACATCAAAATACAAATACACATAATCAAAACTTAGTCTACATACTTAACCCTAATTCTACCAACCTATATGGCATCTTGGCTTGACCCGACAGGGGATTAGCCAAAATGCCATCTCCGTTTCTTACCCAACTTCTCAACGCCAAAATTTAAAATGTGATGATGTGATACCTACAATGCTGTCTGTGTAGTGACTTACAAAGTTTTCATTCCAAGTAAAAACAACAGCAAGTCCACAAAATAAGCTGGTATTATGTGGAATAGAACCAGGCATATCTGATGGGTGATCCAATAAGACTTGATTGCACCGCCAGGATACCACAGTGCCACTGTGTATGGATATTCATTAACCCATTTCTCACCTGAAATACGAAATACCCATGGATCCATATTTTAATTATATTCTGTTTCAGAGGGCCTATCACGAGTTCCGGTGCCGACCGCGATCGATCGTAGATCACACCGATAGACACCGCATTTCAAGGAAATTCAATATTATATATTATTCTTATACTGCTAATAAATTCTTATTATTTTTATCATTATTTTTATTATAAATATTATATATTATTCGCATTCTTTGAGAAGCTTCCCTTAAACTTCTCAAAGAATACGCTAGATGCCGTTGTTTAATTTCCTTGAAATTCGGTGTAGATCGTTGCGATCTACGATCGATCGCGGTCGGCACTAAACTTATAATAACCCCTCAGTTAATTTTTTTTTAACTACACACACACAGCACCATCTAGGGATGTACTTTGTGATTCTGGTTCAGCTACTCGCCAGCAGATGGCTTCTCTTAATATTTTGCCATATTTTTGTTCTAATATAGTTTTTCTTACCTAATTCAATTACTTCTCTCCATGTAATGTTTATTAATCCAGATAAAGTGAGATTGTAGACTTGAGTTTCTTTAGGCCTGAAACACAAAATATATCACATACATTCATAGCTCCAACTTACCGATAGATAACGCTACATCTACTACAATTTTAGTTATCGATTTCTACTGATAGATGGCGCTAGCATCTACTACGGTAAGAAAAGTACAAGGCGTTCCTTAGATTAAATAAATAAATAAATAAAGCTTTTCTCTTACTTATCAAGGGCAGTAGCATACGCGATCAATATGCATCCATTGGCCACAACATCTACAGAAACGGCATCAGCCTTATAGGAAGGCTCACAGTGCATTGTTCGAATCACCCCTGAAAATAGTAGAATAAGTCACATATCTTCCTCCTTTTTATTTATGAAGGTACACCTACTAGTAGTAGGCAAGATGGCAATTTGTAAATATTTAATTGTCTGTCTTCTTTTTATTTAAGTGCTAACCGCCGGTTTCTGAAAGCTCGTTCAAAGCTAATCAAGGCTGTCAAGTCACTATCTCTATCTAATTTGAAGTAAAAACGGAATTAGATACTTCAAATTCAAATTATTTAGTATAAAAATAAAATAACCTAACAGTTCTATCTAATGCGTTATTCTATGTAACTGATAGCCGCTTAGCTTTATCGAGCGAGAAACCGGCGGATAGTAAGATTAGGATAATCTTTGGAGAGCAGCATAAAAGTGTAAGCTGATAAGGACCTTACCTTTCCCACTGCCAATGATGAGGCCTGTAGGTCCATTCAGGTTATCCACCCAACCAGGAATCGGCTCCTTCCACGCTGCCGTCACTGAAACCATAGAACATTATAGTTATATATTTGTTTTTAGGTTAACATTATTATTCGCACGTCAATTCTAATATGTACCACCACTTAGGGGGTCTGGTAGAAAATGCTTGTGCATTAAGCCCTCCTTTTGTACTTTAACTTTGTGTTTAGTGCAATAAATGATAAATAAATAAACAGTCACAGATAAGAGAATACTATACTCACTGAACTCTATTGTACTTTTATTAGAGGTCAGTGACTATGCTAGACGCATGTTATGAGTTAACCCCCGGTTTCTGAAAGCGCGATCAACACTAATCGGTTGTCAAGTGTTATCTCTCTATCTATGTTAGCTTCTTGCTTATGTTTATTTATAAGTACGAGAACATAACATTGTTACCATAAAATATTGATAAACTATAATGTAACATGCGCTACTGAAATAAATAAATAAATTTGAAATTTGAAAATCACAGGTATTCCCATACTTAAAAGAGAATCTCAAACACATGAAATGTGTTCCGGCCTACAACGTCATGCGTGCGCAACTGTCAGATTCGCAACGTAGACGTGCTCTTTGACATTGACAGTTGCGCATGCCAACGCACCTTTTTCTAACCTGAAAAACCCATTGTACTACAATTTCTGTCTATCGTACAGACTTTTCAAAGTCTAGTTTAGATATTTTAGAGGAACTGGTGGGTATAGCACAAATCACATACACAGATAGATCCAGTTCAATCTAAGTTTATTATCATAAGAAACGAGTTAGCACAACGATACACCTGTTACATTCATCGAACACAGCACTACCGTTATTGAGCGGGCGACGTTATCTCAGGACATAGTACAGTCTCTAATCAGAGCCGGGAAGAATGGTGGAGTTTAGAAGAACAGCTATTTTGTATCAAAAACCTCTCAGCCATTTCCTACTCGTATTCTGACGTGAAAAAAAACCGTCTCTGGCCTAGCTGTCAAAACGGCCCGTCCTCTCCTCTCATTGGCTCATCGCCTGACAGTGGCGCGTGTTTCGTTCAGAAACCTAACGCCACATCACCCCCCTACGCAGTCGAGAGAACCAGGTGAAGAAAAAAAATAAAAGAATTTAAAGAAACTAAACTAATAAGACCATGGAATTAAATATCAAAAGGTTTAGCGAAATGAACTTTTCGACCAGACCGTGTGGTGTACTCTGATGGTGCCTTTGGACTAGTTGATGTTGTTGCAGGCGCCGATGGGGCACATGGAGGTGCCGGAACGGGACTTGTGACCGTCTTTATTGGAGGTAACGTATTGAACTGTTCGATGTGCGCTGGTTTAATGCGATCTAGACTTACTTCTACGTTCTTTCCCCTGATGTTGAGGGTTATGGTCTTCTCTTTTCGATTGATAATCTCGTAGGGACCGGTATATGGCGGTTGCAAAGGTCTACGCACCGTGTCATCTCGTAAAAAAACATGAGTTGCCATTGGTAAGTCTCGGAATATGAATGTTTTTTGTTGGGTATGGCGCGAAGCTGCGGAAGGTCGTAGCTTTGCTAATTTGTTACGCAGTTGAGCTACGAAGTCCGACATGTCCTCTGGACGTTCAGTTGAAGGCGAAGCGGCCAAAAGTTCTCCTGGTAGTCGTAGTGGTTCACCGTATAGTAATTCCGCTGAAGAGGTTTTTAAATCCTCTTTGAGGGCTGTCCGTATGCCTAGCAATACGAGAGGCAATGCCCTGGCCCATGTGTCGTTGTGGCACATGAGGGCGGCTTTTAGTTGGCGGTGGAGTCTTTCCACCATGCCGTTTGCGCAAGGATGGTAGCTAGTGGTTCTTATTCTGGTTGTAGCACAGTGTTGAAGGAGTCTTTGGAATAAGTCGGATTCAAACTGGCGTCCCTGGTCCGTAGTAATTATTTCGGGAACTCCAAAGCGAGAAATCCATCCGTTGGTGAACGTTTCAGCCACTTCTTCTGCAGTTATGCCACCCATTGGCCAAACCTCGGCCCATCTAGTAAACCTATCTACTGCAGTAAGGCAATATTGAAAACCCTTGCTCATTGGCAGTGGGCCGATGATGTCGATGTGGACGTGTTTGAGACGGCCGCTAGGGTTATTGAAGTGTCCCAATGGGGCGTTGGTATGTCTGGTTACTTTGCTGCGTTGGCAAGGTATACACGTTTGCGCCCAAAGTCGGCAGTCTTTTTTAATGCCCGGCCAGACGAAACGCTCAGTTATAAGTTGAATGGTGGCCCTCGTTCCGGGATGACTTAGATTATGGAGTTGGTTGAAGGTCTGGCGTCGGTATGGTGGCGTTACATAAGGGCGGGGCTTTCCAGTAGATACGTCACATATAAGTGTTATGTCCGTGCCCGGTACGACGACTCTTTCTAGGCGTAGCGATGATTTCTCCAAACTAGTTTTATCTGACGAGGTCTGAAGAAGGCTGCGGAGCTCGTTATCTAGTCTTTGGGACTGTGATAAGCCAGTGTAGTCTGACTCTATTGAGATAGCTTCTATGCGAGACATGGTATCTGCCACAACGTTGCTCTCGCCCTTTATGTGAATGATATCAGTTGTATATTGTGATATAAATGATAACTGGTTTAGTTGAATCGGGGCAAGTTTTTCGCGGCGCTGTTTAAAAGCAAATACCAAAGGTTTGTGGTCAGTATATACAGTTGTACGCTGCCCCTCCAGGATGTGACGGAAGTGTTGAACGCTTTCATATACCGCGAGCAGTTCCCGATGATAAGCTGGCCACTGGATCTGTTGAGCGTTCAGTTTTTTACTAAAAAACGCGATGGGTTGCCACTCATTGTTGACCCGCTGCTGAAGGCAAGCGCCGATCTGGGCGCTTGAGGCGTCCGTAAAAAGGCCTAAAGGTACATTGCAAATGGGATGTGCAAGTAATGTAGCGTTCGCGAGGCTATCCTTTAAGGAATGAAATATTCTCTCAAGCTCTGGGGTCCAGGGGACTGGTATAGCCCCTTTTCCCTTAATGGTTGTTATTGCATCGATCAAAGGAGCTTGAAGTTCGGCTGTATGTGGCAGAAATCGACGGTAATAATTAATCATTCCGAGAAATCGACGAAGACCACTAACGGTTTTCGGAAGGGTATACTCCCGGAGAGCCTTGACTCGTTCCGTGGGAGGATGAGTACCTTCTGCGTTTATGCAATATCCCAAGAATGTCACTTCCTTTTTTCCCAACTTGCATTTCGAGGGATTTATCACAACACCGTAATCTTGTAACCGTTGAAATAAGATGCGCAGGTGCTCGGCGTGATCTGTGATATTTTGCGAGTACACTAAAATGTCATCGATATACGCGAAGCAGAAATCCAGTCCCTGAACGACTTCATCAATAAATCTTTGAAACGTTTGCCCTGCGTTTCTCAGCCCAAATGTCATGAAAGGAAATTCAAATAACCCAAACGGTGTATAATGGCTGTTTTGCACACATCGTCTTCGTTGACTGGTATTTGTTGATAAGCTTTCACTAAATCAAGTGTGCTGAAAACTGTTGAACCCGCGAGGTTGTGACTAAAATCTCCTATATGCCGAACGGGGTACCGGTCAGGAATTGTCCTTTCATTAAGAGCGCGATAGTCGCCACATGGACGCCAGGTGCTGTCCCGCTTTTGGGCCAGGTGTAAAGGAGATGACCACGGGCTTTTTGAAGGTCTTGCTGTACCGCACAGGACCATGTCATGAAACTCTTTCTTAGCTATAATTAGTTTTTCCGGACCAAGGCGTCGGGGGCGACATGATACAGGTTGTCCTTCAGTCGTTTTTATGTGATGAACGGTATTGTGTTTAACGGTTCTAGGAAGTCCCGGTGGTCGCGTGATGCTCGGGAAATCCTTAAGGATGCCATCAAAAGGTGAGCTATTTGTTATTCCTATTGCTTTGACGCTGGCTTGATCAATGGATGCGATGGTGACGAGGGTCGAAAGACCGGTTTTTCCGTCAATCAATCTCTTATTTCTACAATCAGGCAGAAGGTGATAATAGGCAAGAAAATCTGAGCCAATGATGGCAGTTTCGACGTCAGCAATAATAAAACGCCAAGTGAAGTCACGGCGTAAGCCTAGGTTGAGCGACAGTGTTGTGCCACCGTATGTTCTGATAATGCTACCATTAGCCGCGTTAAGACTGTAATTATCTGATCTAAGTCTGCTATTAATAAGACGGCGAGGATAACAACAGACATCTGATCCTGTGTCTATAAGAAATTTACATTTAGAATTAACGTCCGTTATAAACAATCGGCGACTAGAGGGAGGGCAATCAGCTGTCGCCGCTGCTACTGACCGCCTTGGGAGTTTTCCGCATGTCCATCCCAGTTGCATGGCTTGTTACATTTTTCAGCTTTGTTCTTGTAAACTCGATGATACCAACATAACTGAGATTCAAATTGCCCGCGTGAGTCACGTGACTTGGATCTGGACCTGGACCTATTTTGACTGCTTGATCTGTTGAAGTCCCTGCCCCTTCCTGTTAGGGCCGCAACTTGCCTTGTGAGTTCTTCTATGCAAGTAGTAAGGCTTTGCATTTCAGTTGAAGTTTGAGTTGGGGCAGAGGCAGCATAAACAGCTGGATTTACTGGTACTGGAGTAACTTCTAAAATTTTGTCAGCAAGATCAGCGAGTTTATCCAGTGGCAGGTCTGCTTGTGCAGTTATAATTGCTTGAATGTGACACGGTAGACGACGCAACCACAGTTGTCGCAGGATACTCTGGTCTTGCATGATGGTTCCTGCCAGAGACCGGAGGTGGCGGAGGAACTGAGATGGTCTTCCATCACCAATCTCTTCGTCAGAAAGCAGCTTACGAATTCGCTGCTCTTCTGTTGATGACAATCGTTGTATGAGTTCCATCTTAACTTTGTCATATTTATTTGTTTTTGGAGGTTGAGTTATTATATCTTCAATTTCTGCCGCATGTTTAGTATCTAACTGTGATATTACATAATTGTACTTCGTTGAGTCAGCCGATATTCCTGAAATCTCAAATTGCGCTTCAATTTGAGCAAACCACACAGCTGGTCGGTCAGCCCAGAAGGGGGGTAACTTTACGGACACTTTAGAAACACTATGTGAAATAAGAGTGGAGTCGGAAGCGGTTGAGCTGGCTTGTTTGCTAGTTTTAGTAGATGCAAGCTGTTCCTGAAGGGCAGCATTTTGCTCCTTCAAGGCACGAAGCTGGACTGCAAACTCCTCCATACTTGATTTGTAGACTAACAATTGATTCCCAAATGTGAGAAATTAAAATATTAGCTCTAATTTATAATGAAGTACCTAATGTTAAACAATTCTATATAAACAAATCTGTTATATGAAATTAAATTATACCTATTGAGAATTGAATTTCACAATCAGTCTGAACAAATAAACAAAATGTATTTAGAACAAAAAACTATGGTCACCCTATTTCACAATGTAGCATAAACCAATAATGTTTTAGTAGGTTGATGTAATTATACCATTTGCTTGGTTAAATGTACACATAACAGACCCCTGAGTTGGTAAAGGTTAAAACCGTACAATATAGTATTTGAGTACTATCTCTTCCTATTTGTAGATATAATGATAATATACACTATATTATAATTCAAAGTTGGTACAGGTAACGAAAGCAAGGTACCTCAATTTTGACTGATTAGATTGTTATCTATTCAATTTTCATACTAAAAACTAAATTTTGCAATACTGAAAATTATAAAAGAACACTTGAGTAATTATGTAGGTATGTTTGTAATTATTATTATTGCTAGGAAATGTCTTTTATCTTTGAGTAGATTTCTCAACAAGATGAAATGGAACGCACTGACCGTTGATGCTGTTGGAGCGCTGTGCTGAAGGAACACTGAAGTAGCCTCGTTGTGGAAGGTAGATAGTACTGATCACAGGGTCTATCTCCAAACTTGATGTTCTCATTCCCAAATACTGTGGTGAGTTTCACTTGTAGTGTTGCGTGGAACTAGCCAAATCGTCTTGATGAGTAGGACTGCCGTTGAGAGAAGAATGTAGCCTTTGTTGGTGTAGAAGCAACTTGGAAGAACTATTTGCTCGGCGACGAAGGTGTGAATGGTGTGATGTCGTAAATCTGTTAGCAAGTTCTTAGGTATTTTGTGCACTCGTAACTTCCTCACTGCGCGTTCTACAGGGTCACCAATTTAGAGGAACTGGTGGGTATAGCACAAATCACATACACAGATAGATCCAGTTCAATCTAAGTTTATTATCATAAGAAACGAGTTAGCACAACGATACACCTGTTACATTCATCGAACACAGCACTACCGTTATTGAGCGGGCGACGTTATCTCAGGACATAGTACAGTCTCTAATCAGAGCCGGGAAGAATGGTGGAGTTTAGAAGAACAGCTATTTTGTATCAAAAACCTCTCAGCCATTTCCTACTCGTATTCTGACGTGAAAAAAAACCGTCTCTGGCCTAGCTGTCAAAACGGCCCGTCCTCTCCTCTCATTGGCTCATCGCCTGACAGTGGCGCGTGTTTCGTTCAGAAACCTAACGCCACAATATCATGCTTCAATAAAATAAGGTTAACGAGTCATAAATTACATTTAAGTTATTTTTTTGGTTAAACTATAGCTACCCTGGTACCTGAGTTGAGGGTTGGGGATAGGGGGAAAGCATGTGGGGGTAGATGGCAAGTCTTTCCCTATAGTTCTTTTTTCTAGGAAACGAAAAAAAATTTTCTTCAAATTTCTTCACTTTAAAAAAAAAAAACCCTAACCTAATGAGAATTCCTTCCCTTGAGTCTTTTTGTCATAGAGATGAAATATTACTACCAATTTTCTTTATATTAAAAAAAAAACCCTAACCTAACTAGTAACTTACCTGAAAAATTAATTTTTTTTTTCATTTCCTAGAAAAAAGGACTCAAGGGGAAGACTTGCCATCTACCCCCACTTGCATCCCCCCTATCCCCAACCCTCAACTCAGGTAGGTACAAGGATTGCTATAGCCAACCCATTTTTTTAACACTAACGTTGTAGTGCTCAAATAAATGGGTGAATCAACTTTTAAGGCACTCCTTTTGTGTCCCTGTCATGCAAAGAGCATAAAAATCCTAATTTCCTTATAAAATATGTTTGTTTTGATGTTAACGTAAACTTAGATCCTTTCCTAACATGCTAGTTTCCTAGTATTTTATAGTTAATAGGAAAATTTTTGACTTTATTATGGTAACTCAGCAGAACATAAGCACTATCCATACAAAAAACATGTGTCCCCAGGCCTAGATGACGATACAATTTAGGACGTATCTTAAAAAAAAGGTATGAATGCATAGCCTTTTTACCCAATATTATGATTCAGAAAAAGATAAACTTACGTTTAAACTTAACATTTATAAAAGTTTGACAAATATTTTATATTTTTCGTGCATCCAAACTTTTGTCCCAAACTTTGATCAAAACATCAGTTCTACAGAGTTACCGATAAAAATTCATGACCGTTATCAAGAGATGACGCCTACCTTGGTGTCATCTAAGGCGATTATTGTCTAATATTTAGTTGGTATGATCAAAAAATCTCTACCTAGCTTTACCGCCCCCCCAGCCTAAATTAAGTTCTCAGCTGCTTATTTATATATGCTTTATTGTCGCTCTACAGCGTTGCAATGGATATTTATGAGGCACCCTCGTCACTTTTTCTAAAAAAACTCGTTAATATTAGCTTAGATGTCGTGCCCCACTGCAAAACCTAAAAATAGATATATTTTACAGCATATTTTCATAATATTTCGATGATTTATTTTTTATTGTTAGTTGTTCATAATGTTGTCAAAGGAGTGTCTTAAAAGTTGATTCACCCAAATATCATTTCATTTCAATTTGCAAAGTACTTATTCAATTATATTATTCGAAGCAATAAATATCGTTCACTTCATTATCCATCCCTGGAAAGGAACTAAATGTATTTACATAATAAGGTTACCGAATCAATTACTTTGTATTCTAGGTTCCCTAGTAATATACTTGTAAAGAACTAAAAACACTAAACTAAATGGACAACATACTTATTAGGTATTCATCCCCAGCCATCGCAAAGCTAGTGAAACAACTTTGGAATACAAAACGGTGTCTCCGTTTATCATAATAAAACAAATCTCTGATTTCCTACAAACCAGCCACTGGTTTAAGAGTGGAGCTCTTTTTGTGTGGCTCGTTCAAGGAAGTACTACCACCACGCCTGTTCTGCCGCCAAGCAGCAACGCTGTGTTTCCGTTTGAAGAGTGTGGTCGCTGTAAAACTAGTGAGTTAGATTATATTTAGTAGAATACCTACCTACGTTGGCGAAAACGTCTTGTATTTTATGCAATGCTCTGTCTATGATATTTTACGGTCGACATATTCTCGGAAATCGGAGTTTTTAACATTTTCAAGGACGTCGCCAGTTCATAAAGTAGACTGATATAAATAAAATAAAAATAAATAATTAATGCTGGACAATCCACACAGCATCATCTAGCCCCAAAGTAAGTTACTCAAAGCTTGTGTTATGGGTACTAGATAACAATACTTACATAGATATTTTTTATTATACATAGAAAACACCCAAATCAACGGAAAAAATTTCTGCAGATCGTAGGTACATAATTTGTTCCGAGGCGGGAATCGAACCCGCAACCTCTGCGTCGCAGGCGGACTCTCGCCCGCTGCGCCACTGAGGTATATAAACCTTCAAAGTCTTTAAAATTCTACATATCAAACTCTTGTTTTGACTGTTCTCATGTTTTGAATGTTCCTGTTCTGGTCATAAGGCTATATTGATGGGCGCGAGAAGTGCATCGTAGGGCACGTTCCGTACATGCGTGAATTTTTTATAGTGTTGATGGAACAAACAAATGGCTCACCGATCACCTATGACAAAGCATTGATCTGTAAGTCACGCACGATAACGTGCCCTACGATGCACTAACCTGGGTCCATCGACTTGAGGCATGCCTCATGTGCCTGTAACAACACCGGCGACCATACTCTTCAAACTGAAACACAGCGTTGCTGCTTGGCGGCAGAAAAAGGCGTGGTGCTAGTACTTCCCCTACTTAGTAGGTGGTAGAGGTACTAGTACTTAGGTGGTGGCGGTATGTTTGTTCTCTGTCTGGGTGTTAGGTAATATTATAAGTATGTATTTACAAAAAAAAAGTATTCAGGTAAGTATCAGATATCTGGTTCCCATACAATATTTGGCTTAGTTTGGGGCTAGATAGTGCTGTGTGGAAAGTCCCAAACTTACCGATAGATGGTCTCGCGATAGCTATGGGAAACTTGGACCCATATTCTGCCACCAGGTCTTCTGTGATCGCCTTTGTGTACGAGTAAGTGTTGGGCTCTGAAGATATTATCCTGAAAAGGTTGGAGCTGGTTGGTCATAATCTGGTTTAAAAACCAAGGTTTCTAAGATAAAAAGAAAGAATAATAGCAAGATAGCTTTTATATAAGACGACATAGGTACCAAGTGGACACACAAAAACAAATTTTTTGACGACGAGAGGTTGCGGGTTTGATTCCCGCCTCGGAACAAATTTGTGTACGATCTGCAGAAATTTGTTCATTGGCCTGGGTGTTTTCTATGTATAATAAAAAATATCTATCTATGTAATTATATAATGTATTAAATATATCAGTTATCTAGTACCCATAACACAAGCTTTAGTAGCTTACTTTGGGGCTAGATAGTGCTGTGTGGATTGTCCAGCATTATTTATTTATTTATTATTATTTAATTTTCCATACAACTAGCGGATGGAACAAGCAGATGACCCACCTGATGTTATGTGCTTACCATCACCTATATACAAAGCATTGTCTCGTAAGTCCCGCACGATAGGAACGTGCCCTACGGTGCATTGCCCTGCGTCCATCAACTTGAGGCATACAGATGTTAAGCCTGTAATTACACCGGCGACACTCTTCAAACCGGAACACAGCGTTGCTGCTTGGCGGCAGGAAAAGGCGTGGTGGTAGTACTTCCCCGGACGAGCCACACAAAGAGACTACTCTTAGGACAGGTTTAAAAACAGAAAGTAAAAAAAAAAAAAAAAAAGTCAGAAGGTTCAGAAAGAAATATAGCTTTTATAGAAAGACGACATTATACCAAGAGGGACAAAAACTAACCCTATTATTTTTCGAATGGACATAATGCTTTTGATCGATGAACGATCCTTACTTGTAGCGCTACCGAGCAATTCCTTACAGGGCTATCGAGCTCTTAAGGTGAAGACAAGAGCTAATGTGACTCTCGCTCGCACGTTTTGACTTGTTGAAGGATAATAAAACAACAAAACCCATTTTTGAAAAATCGCAGACAACCATTTTGTGTGCAATCACATTGCACACAATTCAGTAAAAAAATCATTTTGATCGGTACAAGTTTTCCTACTTAAAAGTTTGCTTATGTACGAAAACTAGAAAAGCAAACTTTTAAGTAGGAAAACTTGTACCGATCAAAATGATTTTTTTACTAAACTGTGCGCAATGTGATTGCACACAAAATGGTTGTTTGCGATTTTTCGAAAATGGGTTTTGTGATTTTATATCCTTCAACATGTCAAAACGTGCGAGCGAGAGTCACATTAGCTCTTGTCTTTACCTTAATCATAATCCATGCCATTTTATAGCGGCTCGATAGAGTATTCTTGTCACTGTTACTTTCATGCCAACGAAAAGAGACAGCAACAGATTTATCGGTCTGATACGCTATTGGCGCGCTCAAGGACCATTATGAATTAGGGCCTATAGTAACAGAGATTTTAAATATGAGCACACTAGTCCAAACATACAGAGAAACAACATCATAAATGAGCTCATGTCCATGGTAACGCTCTCTCTCTCTCTCTCTCGTTACCGCATGCGTTGCCTTTCGCGCATTGCCCATGTGCCTGCGCACTGCGCATTTGAGCGAAGTGTAAACGGGGTTTAAATGAAAAATTTGGGGGAAAATGGCGGCGTTTTAATCCACAGCAATAAACTAACTTGGGCTCCAAATAAGCAAGCAAATCATCATCCATCCAGCCCGTCATGTCCAGGATGCGGCGTGGGTCGTGCACTGCTTTGTACACCTTCTCTTCCAGCACGTCCAGCTCGCAACGGCAGTATGCTGTCGATAGATGTATAAACGCCTGGAACCAATATTAAAAACTTTGAGCCTTCTATGTCCTCTCTCCCCATTTCCTTCACTCTGTGCGATCATATGCTGTAGAAGATAGATCGATAGATAGACAGATGACTCTTTATTGTTCAAAGTC
The DNA here is from genome assembly GCA_963576535.1 of Plemyria rubiginata. Lineage (NCBI taxonomy): Eukaryota > Metazoa > Arthropoda > Insecta > Lepidoptera > Geometridae > Plemyria > Plemyria rubiginata. The sequence goes on from OY754933.1 coordinate 4,651,644, forward strand.
AAAATATATTTATTCAATACTAGTTGCGCCCCGCGGTTTCACCCACGCAGATTTAAATCCCGGTATTCCCACGGGATAAAAGTGGCCCATGTGTTATTCCAAACTATAATCACCTCTGCCAAGATTGATCCAGATCCGTTCAGCCCTTCCGGCGTGAGTAACAAACATCCATCCATACTTACAAACTTTCGCGTTTATAATAGTAGTCGGATTCTATTCTATGATGATTTCATACCTCTAAATTGCTCATGGTCTCAGCCAAAGTTAGCATCTTCAACGTTCCCCTTGTGTTCATGTTTACAGCATCTTTCAATTTTTGATCGAATCTGTAATATTATTAAAAACATTTACACACGCACAAGGGTGGATGAAATAAGGAATAAGTAATTGACCTCAGTAATTGACGTCAGTAGTAATGACGACCTCAGTGGCGCAGCGGGCGAGAGTCCGCCTGCGACGCAGAGGTTGCGGGTTCGATTCCCGCCTCGGAACAAATTTGTGTACGATCTGCAGAAATTTGTTCATTGGTCCGGGTGTTTTCTATGTATAATAAAAAATATCTATCTATGTAAGTGTATAATGTATTAAATATATATATATAGATAGTGCTGCGTGGATTTTCCAGCATTATTTAAGTTAAGTTTTTGATCGAATCTGATATTTTTTTAAAAACATTTACACACACAAGGGTGGATGGAATAAGGAAAAGGTAGATAATAAAGAAATTTTTAAGAGGATCATACAAAGAAACGATAGCAACCAAGCTTAGTTTGTTGCCAGTTCTTCTAGGCTTTGGTCGCAACGAGCTGGCGGTAGATTCACCTGCAATATAAGACATTTCAATGTTGATCCCTATGATCGTACTGAATAAAGAGTTGAGGAGTTATAGGTTAGAATGGTATGGGCATGTCATGAGGAGGGAAGAAAGTCATATTACGAAAGGAATGTTAGATATGGAGGTGGATGATTTGAGAAGGAGAGGCAAGCGAAAGAAAATATGAATTGACTGTGTGATTATTTTACACAACTAGTTGATGGAACCAAAAGATAGGAACGTGACCTACGATGCACTGCCCTGCGTCCATCAACTTGAGTCATACCAGATGTTAAGCCTCATGTGCCTGTAATTACAGCGACCACACTCTTCATACTGGAACACAGCGTTGCTGCTTGGCGGCAGGAAAAGGCGTGGTGGTTGTACTTCCCCGGACGAGAGAGAGAGAGTGGAAGATGATAATCTGCCGAACCCATGCAGCGTGGGTTATGAAGCAGGAATATCACAATAAATAAATAAAAAAGAACATACTAGATAGAAAAGAAGAAAAATAAGAAAACTCTAATCCCCGAGTTCAAACCTGGGCAACACCAAAACCTTTTTATTCTAGTTTTTTACCTGACACAAGCAGCACTATGGAACACTATGTTTGTCTCCCTCTGTAGTTCTTCTCTGTCTTCCTCGGATATTCCTAGCCCCTCTTCTGTGACGTCACCAGCGATGAACCTCAGTTTCTTGGAGAAGTTTGGATTTTTCCCTCTGAGTATATCGAAGAGCTGTAAGTAATAAGTAAATAGAAAATTTTAGAGAAATATTATTATGTAGACGTTAAAAATATTGAAAACTAGCGACCCGCCCGCGCGCCCCTGCTTCGCACGGGTGCACATATCATGCATGTATTATTATAAACCTTTCTCTTGAATCACTCTATCTATTAAAAAAACCGCATCAAAATCCGTTGCGTAGTTTTAAAGATTTAAGCATAGAAAGGGACATAGGGACATAGGGATATCCCTATATCCTCTGTCCCTACAGAGAAAAGCGAAAAGTGACATGCATCAAATAAGTGACGATCACAGAAAGTGCAAAGATTATGCCGAAGGAGCAAAATGAACGTACCTTATTAGAGCATAGGTCTTTCAGCCTGTCTTCGCTGCTCACTCCTTTCTTCGGCCTCATCAGCAGGTATATGGTCTTCAGATCGGAACAGCTCCTCAATAGTTTCTCTACTAGAGCCTGTCAAATAAATGTACCTTAGCCCTTTGTGTGTTGTGTGCTTGTGGTGTGTGTGTGTGTGTGTGTGCGTGGCTGATTGGGGAAGTATTACCACGATGGTAATTCCTGTCACCAATCAACATTCCGTTTGAAGGGGGTGGCATATAAGTATAGCTGAACCTGCGGCTTCGCTCGCGCTCGTTTACTTTCAAACTTTCATACACACTTTTGTCCCCTATTTCACCCCTTTGGGGGTTGAATTTTGGAAAATCCTTCCTTAGTGGGTGCCTATGTCGTAAGAGGAATACGTGTGCGAAATTTCACGTTTCTAACTTTAGAGCTAGAAACGTGAAATTTCGGGTTGGTCCACGGTTTGGCCTGTGCGTTGTCATCAGTCAATCACTTTTGCCTTTTAAATATTTCACGACTAATGACAAAAAAGAAAAATGTTCAAGAGCATATTAATACCCAACTATAAACGTTCAATCGGGAATACGTCCAAGTATAAAAACGTCCAACTAGAAAAATTACCATATACAGAAATGGCCCTCTAGAAAACTGACTAGTAATATAGATACCCAACCAGAAAAAAGTCCAGGAATAGTAATAACCAACTAGAATTTTGTCTTCTGTGGCTAGCTTTTTGTGTGTCTCATTGAATTACTACCCTGGTTATTCCGGTCATCAAGCACCATTTCTGTGTTTCCGTTTTATGGCAGTGGTATACCTTTACACAAGCAACTCTTGTATATTTATTTCTTTGTAATCTGAATGTTGGACACGGATCCAACTATTTCAAACCATTTTCATGAAATTTAGTATGCATGGCTTTTGGGGGCGATAAATCGATCTAGCTAGGATTCCTTTTGTATATAAGGTTTTTTTTCGTGTTTTTTTGTCAGCAAAGATCTTCAAAGATCTGTCAGTCAGATATTTATAAGTATATGAGGACTAGCATTAGTATTATATTATTTATGATCTCTGACAACTTGGCGGTTTGGCATATTGGTATTTGTCCGAGCCAAAAAATTGAACTAAAAAAAACTGGGTGGTTTGGTATATTGATATTTGTCCGAGCTAAAAAACTGAAATGATAAAAAGCAGTAAATATAATGTTGTCGATTCTGTTGTTGCATGATCCTAAACTAACTTAATCTGACAGCTCTAAAATTATAGCCATCCTTGTCGTTTCGGTCTTTTAGAAAGGGACGGCAATAATTTTACTGCTGTCAAATTATGTTATATGAAAACTAAAAAACAGAAGTACACAATAACAGTTTAAAACCAAGGAATATAGATAAGTTTAAAACTAAAATGTGGGGTTTGGTTCCATAATTTGAAAAGAGTCCCAAATCACTCGATAGATGGCGCTGGAAAAATTGCCAAGGCAGTTATGTACACTTTCGAGAAGGCTTTGTTTGGCTTGTCCATTAGACCGTAGCAATACATCGAAGACAGGTCATGGTTTATTTTTGTACATAGGTGAGAGATTCTGACGACATAATCGCTTACCTAATTACGCCCGGTTTCTGAAAGGCCGATCAACGCTAATCGGCTGTCAAGTCACTTGCTATTTCATCTTTTAATTCAAGTTTGTTTGTTTATTTGTTTGTTTATTATTAACTTTAATTAACACGGTGAGAAACAATTACATTAATTAAAGAAGTTAAAATTACACAAAATTAAAATTATCAACAATTTAAATATATATATTTATAAACAAGCAGTAAAAATGACAAAAAAAAACTATTAAATTTATACGAACAGAGATTACAAGAATCTCTAAAGTTAGATAGAGATAGCAAGTGACTTGACAGCTTAGTGTTGATCGGCCTTTCAGTAACCGGGGGTTAGTGTGGTTTTCAAATTGTTATTTATCTTATAAAATTATATTATTATTATGAATTAAATGTTATTACTATAACGAGAGGTGTCTTGACGCTAAGCCATAAGCCTACAGTACAGGAAAAAACGTGCTAGATCCGTCAAGGGCGTGGAGTATCCATCATTTCTGACTTATTTCACTATGAAACACCGTGCCCTAATTGTAACCCTTTTCGAGATATTTGGGCTACTAAATTTATTTTTGTTTATTTTGTGTATCTTATTATTATTATTGCATTTTTACATGCGTAATAAGATGCTTTAGGACGTCAATCATTAAAATAGTGCATAAGTTAATTGAATAGACCGTAGTAGACAAGTGAAAGTTAAGAAATAAAAAAAATATTAGAAAGTTTATTTTTCTCTGAGGGATATCTAAAAAAATATTGAAATATAAAATAGTGAAATAAGTCAGAAGTGATGTACTTCACGCCCTTAACGGATCTAGCACGATTTTCCTGCAACCCTGTACATTGCATTCTTTTACCTACATTGCACACAGTTCAATATAAAAATTATTTGTATCGCTACAAGTTTTTAAACTTTGTAAGTTTTCATAAGTACGAAAACTAGCAAAGAAAACTTACGATAAAGAAAGTAAATTATTAAGATTCATCATTATCATTGGACTTTTACATCTATAAATAAGAGTCCGGTGACAGCGGCTCGCAATTTCGAAGTGCGATTGGCTATTATTTCATTTTATTTCATTTCGGGGAGGTTGTTTGAAAAAATAACTCTAGAGAAACACGCATAAATACTGTTCGAACACAAATAATACAATAATATAAGGGAAACATGCCCGAATCAGAAATCATTTTGGTATTAGTATGTTTGGTCTTACGTTTACCTAATACCAAAATGATTTCTGACTCAAGCACATTTCCCTTATATTATTGTATTATTTGTGTTCAAACAGTATTTATGCGTGTTTCTCTAGAGTTATTTTTTCAAACAACCTCCCCGAAATGAAATAAAATGAAATAATAGCCAATCGCGCTTCGAAATTGCGAGCCACTGTCACCGGAGCCTTAAGCAGCGTCTGTTATCGAAGTGCGGCACTTACGAAAATGGCTGGTAAGGCCGATACGGGAGCGACAGCTACTACCACATATTTGGCAGACAAATTGTGTATGAGGTGACGACTGATTAAGATTAATGAAACAAATATCTCACCTTCCCAACAAAGCCAGTTCCTCCACTTATGAAGATAGACTTCCCGGAATAGAACTCCGTCACGGTTGGCGCCATGTCTACAGGACCTGAGGAATATATAAGTATATTCGTTATCACTACATAGTAAACAAAAGTCGCTTTCTCTGTCCTTATGTATACTTAAATCTTTAAAACTACGCAACGGATTTTGATGCGGTTTTTTTGGTTTTTTTAATAGATAGAGTGATTCAAGAGGACGGTTTATATGTATAATACATGCATGATATAGTAAAAAAACAATGTGCAACCGTGCGTATGCGCGGGCGGGTCGCTAGTTAATAAGTCAATGTCTTATATCAACTGCATAGAGTCAGCTTTATGATCAAAAAGTAAAGTAATATTGAAATAAGAATGCTTCAAGAGATGGTGGTACGGGCCCTGATGTTAAGTGGTAAGCATCACCTAACATAGTATTGCCTCGTAAGTCACGCACGATAGGAACGTGCCCTACGATACACTGCGCTGCATCAACTTGAGGCATATAGATGTTAAGCCTCATGTGCCTGTAATTACACCGGCAAACTTAACATCAGGTGGAACATCTGCTTGTTCCACCATGAAATAGCATGACAAGACGAAATAATGAACCGTATGTAGCCCTGACTGCGCCAAAATAATTATGTTTCGGCCATATTGATCTTGTATTTGCATATGTCTGCACTTCGACCTATGTACCTATATACCTATTGAATATGTAATACAAAGTATAAATTACTGTTATGTCACTGAACCCTGGTGTTGTACCTAAATATAGGGTTTTCTAGCACCGGTGGTCTAGTGGGAGTGACCCCGCCTTCCGATCGTAAGGTCGCAGGTTAGAATCCGGTCGTGCACCAATGGATTTTTCTATCGAAAAATTTATGTGCGCAATGCCAGTGCTCTTAAACGGTGAAGGAAAACATCGTGAGGAAACCAGTTAGTATTCTAACAGCGGCGATGGGCTTGCAACCTGTCACGTATGGAATACTAACTACTGCAAAATGTGGGTATGTGCCAAATGTAATGTTTGGACGTACCTCTGACTACCCCCCTTAGACATCCTCAAAGAATCTTGAATTAGTACCTACTTGGTACTGGGAGATCTGAAGGGATATCTACCGTGCCTGGGGATCAAAGTCGTGAAGCTGTTTCAGTTTTTTTTTTTTCAAACACAGTTCTTGTTGTATTTTTATGAAAATTATGTATGTTCATAATTATGCATGCTGGGTTTTTCTGGCGAGGTGTGGGGTTCATTAACCATATTAATCATCAAATTATGTACTACTTCACGTTAATAAATTATTTCATTTCATTTCAAAGTCAAAATTTCTACACTAATATTAAAATGAGGAAAGATTTGTACAAACAAAGGTAACAGTAGGGTATAGACCACATTTGACATGTTATCAGCAATGTTTAGAAAGGTTAATTTTTAGTCAAAGTCGTTGGTTAGGTTTAGAAAATAAATTACAGAATAGGCTAGTCTACTAAACGCGAAAGTTTGTATGGATGGATGGATGTTTGTTACTCTTTCACGCCGGAACGGCTGAACGGATCTGGATGAAACTTGACAGTATATATAGATAAATAATTGTCTGGAACACAGGCTACTTTCTATCCCGTGGGGATACCGGGATTTAAATCTGCGCGTGAAACCGCGGGGCGCAACCAGCGTCTTATAAAAACTACTGAAGTCATAACTCAAGTTACAACACGCATAAACAACGGTATAGATAATTAGTGCAGTCGTATAATTTCGTTTAATAGAATAATAACTAGATTAAAAAACGTATTGCCGATAAAAATTGCAAATATTTGACGAAATGTTCGAAACATCCTGATATTCTGATTGGCAATTGCCGACTGTTGTAACTTGCAATAGACGATAAAAAACGGCCAAGAGCGAGTCAGAATTAAGGGTAAGGGTTTACGATGATGATAACCACTAATGTATATCCTACTAATATTATAAATGCGAAGGTGTGAGTATGGATGGATGTTTGTTACTCTATAACTATTACAGAACGGGTGAACGGATCTTGTGAAAATTGGCACATAGATTTAATGTATAATGTACTAGTTGCGTAAAAATGTATCAGCTAAATACGGTAAAATGCTAAATATCTGCCAACACCCGGTATTCCCACGGGATAAAAGTAGCCTATGTGTTATTCCAGACTATAATACATCTCCCTGCCAAGTTGCATCTAGATCCGTTCAGCCGTTCCTGCGTGAAAGAGTAACAATCATCCATCCATCCATCTATCCATCCATACTTACAAACTTTCGCGTTTATAATATTAGTAGGATAATGTAGTCTGGAATAGCACATAAGCTAATTTTTATCCCGTGGGAATACCGGGATTTAAAATGATGGTGATACCGCAGGGCGCTACTGTATATAGATATAATATGTTATGAAAAATCATTGGTTCAATCTAAATAATTTAAAACCTCGGCCTGCCTCCTTATTGCTATACCCTATTGAGGATCCATGTGATACTTACTAACCCCCAACAAAATCGCATGGTCACATTTTCAAGAGTAGTTGAGCTCTTTCTGTGTGGCTCGTCCGGGGAAGTACTACCACCACGCCTTTTTCTGCCGGCAAGCAACAACGCTGTGTTTCGGTTTGAAGAGTGTGGTCGCCGGTGTAATTACAGGCACATGAGGCTTAACATCTGTATGCCTCAAGTTGATGGACGCAGGGCAGTGCATCGTAGGGCACGTTCCTATTGTGCGTGACCTACGGGGCAATGTTTTGTTTATAGGTGATGGTTACCACTTAACATCAGGTGGGCCATCTGCTTGTTCCATCAGCTAGTTGTATAAAAAAACTGGTATATTTTATAACACCGTCATGCAACCATAAACGTTAGGGGCCTTACTACAAAATAATAACCTATTAGTAATAAATAATACATAATTACCTATCGTGACGTCAAAATACTTATATGGTTTCTGTATGACATGCCACTATTGTATTATAATTAATACGTCTGTCCAGTGATAACATGCAATCGCGATATTGCTTAGTGAAACCATAGACTATATAGGACTAGTAGACGCATGGCCGGGTATCATCCATATCAGGTTAGCCACCTATTCGCACTAAGCGTTTTGCTTCGAGCTACATTATGCGAACTGCTAAATAAATAAATAATAAATAAATAATGCTGGACAATCCACACAGCACTATCTAGCCCCAAAGTAAGCTATACAAAGCTTGTGTTATGGGTACTAGATAACTGATATATTTAATACATTATATGTATACTTACATAGATAGATATTTTTTATTATACATAGAAAACACCCAGACCATCGGAACAAAGAAGATCGTACACAAATTTGTTCTAAGGCGGGAATCGAACCTGTAACCTCTTGCGTCGCAGGCAGGCTCTCGCCCGCTGCGCCACAGAGGTCGTCGAAGGAATGGAAGGAATAATGCTAAGGAATGGAACTCGTTACCGTCGTCCGTTTTTCCCATGTTTTTTTCCTGACCACTATAATCTAAATCTAATCTAATCAGAGCACCGGTGGTCTAGTGGGAGTGACCCCGCCTTCCGATCGTAAGGTCGCAGGTTCGAATCCGGTCGTGCACCAATGGATTTTTCTATCGAAAAATTTATGTGCGCAATGCCAGTGCTATTAAACGGTGAAGGAAAACATCGTGAGGAAACCAGTTAGTATTCTAACAGCGGCGATGGGCTTGCAACCTGTCACGTATGGAATACTAACTACTGCAAAATGTGGGTATGTGCCAAATGTAATGTTTGGACGTACCTCTGACTACCCCCTTAGACATCCTCAAAGAATCTTGAATTAGTACCTACTTGGTACTGGAAGATCGGAAGGGATATCTACCGTGCCTGGGGATCAAAGTCGTGAAGCTGTTTCAGTTTTCTAAATCTCTTCAAGGCAAGAGTGTATAGGTGTCTTCTAGACCGTTCTGCTCCAACGTCGCGTCGGCTACATTATTCGCTTACCATCAGCTGAGATTGTAGTCAAAGGATGGTTTATTCTTTATAAAAAAAAAACAGCCCTCATAGCTCAGTAAGTAGAGCTCTGTCTTCTGCCTTGTAGGCCGTGGGTTCGATCCCCACACAGATTAAACATATGTGATAAACATATGAGTTACGTTTGTTTTCTGTCTGGGTGATGTGCTTCTGGAGGGCACTCAAGGAGGATCACTGGTTCCTAAAACACAAGTTTTTTTTACGTGTCACTGGTTTTACGAAACAGTGTGATGAAAGGATTTTACGTGCGCCTCAAAGAGGCTTCTTTCGAGCACTTAGTTCTTACTTAGTTTGGTAATCAAGGAGCCAGAAAATTATATTCAGCTATTTTATGTAATGTACGCTCTTTTTAGTACCCGAGTGCCGAGGGTTATGTGTTTGGCGTGTATCTATCCATGTATATATGTATGCATGTATTTATGTATCCTTCCTTCGATATTTCCTTTATTACCACGTAGCAACCAAACGGCTGGATGGATTTTGATGATTCTGGTATCAAAAGATTCGTCGCAACTTCCCAAGCGTCCTTAGAAAAAAAAAATGTCACGTGGGATGGAAAGAAGGAGATATATTCTCTCACATTAAAACAAAATCTTTTTGCTATCATAGCAATATGGGTATCAAAATCAAGAGAGTGATAAAGTGTTTTCAAATAATGTATTCGTTTTTGATTTAAAGTAAACCCTCAAAGACAAAACCAAAACGCAAAATTCGTGAAGTCACTTTAGCGAACTAGGCCATGAGTGATACTAAAATATATCATCAAACCTTCTCTATGGTCATACAAATCGTTCAGAAAAAACCGCATCAAAATCGATGAAGCCGTTTCGAAGATATGAAGAGTTTGGTTATAAAAAATGTGATTGCTGGTAACCCCAAAGTTATCAAAATGAGTTATACAACCACAGGCGTCAGTAAACTGCTAGGACATAGGACACGAGCCTCCGACTGTCTGCGATCATTACATTTTCATCATTCGTCAAGACTGAAGAATGGATTTCAATATTAAAAAGTACCTAATTGAAAACATTATCTTATTTACCTACCTACATACTTTTAGTTCGGGCATTCGGGTTTTTTTATTTTTTAATAAATCTTCTTGTTATGTCATAAAACTTTATTATTATTCTCTTCTTTTGTTTATAAACCTTTGGACTTGACTTTGGTGTATCCAGTCAATCCCGAGGATTCTATTGAAATATTATTATTAGCTGCGCCCGGCGGTTTCACCCACGTAGTTTTTGATCTTAGTATTCCCATGGGATAAAAAGTAGCATATGTGCTATTTCAGATTGTAATCTAATCTATCTATGTGCCAAATTTCATCCAGTTCCGTTTGGCTGTTCTGGCGTTATTGATTTACAGACATCCAATCTTTCACATTTATGATATACTAGTTGGTACCCGCGATTTCGTCTGCGTACTTTTAATCTCTTCATCTCTTTTTTTCGCAATAAAAGGTAGCCTATGTTCTTTCTCAGGGTCTAAAGATTGTCTGTGCCAAATTTCATCAAAATCAGTTGAGAGGTTTAAGCGGGAAAGCGTAACAGACAGTCAGACAGACAGACAGAGTTACTTTCGCATTTATAATATTAAGTTGAGAAGTGGGATTACAGTAATATTAATACTTATTACTACTAATATTATTACCTAATAATTATAGGTGAACCTAGCGCTAGTTCCTTACTAGCCTAGAATGTAGGTACAAGCCAGGACAACTGAAATCCCCAATGGTGCACGGCCGGATTCGAACCTACAATCTTACGATCAGACGGGTTCACTCATACTTGAATACCTACTTACCACAAAGTAATCACAAAAAGTTTTCCCTCTGAATAATTATGCTAAACTATTTCTCGTACATATTCAGATTTTATGGAAGGAAAACATGCATAGAACAAAGTATTTTTTTTAACCTTTACCATGATGTGATTTTTACTACCTTCAATAATTACATACTTAAGAGTCCGGTGACAGCGGCTCGCAATTACGAGGTGCGATTGGCTATTATTTCATTTTATTTCATTTTGGGGAGGTTGTTTGAAATAATAACTCTAAAGAAACACGCATAAATACTGTTCGAACACAAATAATACAATAATATAAGGGAAATGTGTTTGAGTCAGAAATCATTTTGGTATTAGGTAAACGTAAGACCAAACATACTAATACCAAAATGATTTCTGATTCGGGCATGTTTCCCTTATATTATTGTATTATTTGTGTTCGAACAGTATTTATGCGTGTTTCTCTAGAGTTATTTTTTCAAACAACCTCCCCGAAATGAAATAAAATGAAATAATAGCCAATCGCACTTCGAAATTGCGAGCCACTGTCACCGGAGCCTTAATGTATTAAATCTTTATTGACAAAGAAAATTACAACTAATAGTTACAATTATTTACAGAATGTACAAAATATACAAAATACATATGAAACAGTTGAGCTATCTGCAGACCGTTGCAAACGGTCTATAGATAGCTCAACTGATCCAAATCAGTGCCAGTCGGAGCGTACCCAAGACACTGGCTGCATTGCCACGCTGAATGGCAATGCTGATACGCTGAGCCAGGTATTCGCCAGCCCTCGGGTCACGCGTCGCCTCGATAAGTCGCCTGAGGGGTTATCATGAGTTTGGTGCCGACCGCGATCGATCGTAGATCGCAACGATCTACACCGAATTTCAAGGAAATTAAACAACGGCATCTAGCGTATTCTTTGAGAAGCTTAAGGGAAGCTTCTCAAATAATGCGAATAATATATAATATTTATAATAGGAATAATGATAAAAATAATAAGAATTTATTAGGAATATAAGAATAATATATCATATTGAATTTCCTTAAAATGCGGTATCTATCGACGTGATCTACGATCGATCGCGGTCGGCACCGGAACTCGTGATAGGCCCTCTGGATAAAATTTTGAAGACCCGGTAGGCCTCGGTACCCCACGCACCGAGAGTCTCAACCCAAAGAGGAGCAAATACGTAGGCCAAAAACAAAACAAATATGATTGAAAAAACAAACGATGGATATAAAAAAAAGAAAAGAAGCTAAAGAAACAGTATACATACCTATCATATTAAATCTATGTATAATATCTATGTATAATAAAAAATATCTATCTATGTAAGTATATAGTGTATTAAATATATCAGTTATCTAGTACCCATAACACAAGCTTTGAATAGCTTACTTTGGGGCTAGATAGTGCTGTGTGGATTGTCCAGCATTATTTATTTATTTATTTATTAAATAAAAGCTACTGATTAAAATTTATACGACCAAAATTTTTAAACAAAACCATAAAAAAGGCTCATGTTTTACCCTATTATATATATATATCACCCACGACATACACCTCTAAATTTAAAAAGGATATGAAGTATTAAATGACAAACAGAGACGACCTAAAAAAGCTAACATACTCTTTAAATTGAGTAATGTTTATATTTCACAACGAAATAAAACTTACTTTTTAAAATTAGATCGCATCCAAAAGAAAAAACTTACTATTTAAATTGTGGGCAACGCACAGCGCACTCTACCGCGTACGACGAGAGATAACAGTGTACTGTGGATAATATGAATGAATATCGTGGTGTGATTTAAGGATGCAATATGTACTCAAGGAATGGTAAGTGCCTTGGTTATCATATAGCACAATACATTATATTCGGGACTCGTATTACGTTTTCCGCGACTGGTATGACGAGGGTATTTAATCGATAAAATGTGTCGTGTTTTCCTACTCAAAAGTTTGCTTTTCCAGTTTTCGTACAAGTAAGCAAACTTCAAAATGGTTGCTTGCGATTTTTCAAAATTGAGTTTAGTGATTTTATATCTTTCAAAATGTCGAATCGTGCGAGCGAGAGGTAAATTAAGTGTTGTCGCCTTAAATCATAAGAGGTTTTAGCCCAGCAGTGAACTATTATACTGATTATCGTCACCAAGGCTAAACGGGTAAAACCTAATAGATTGAGTTCTTGGAAATGTGATTATCTGTGCCACAACACATTTAACTTTATGAATAATCTAATTACCTTTGTGGTCAGCTTAGATGGTCGTTGCGCGTAGACGTCGTTGGTAAGGAAGTATCCATACGTTGATGGACGCAGGGCAGTGCAGTAGGGCACGCGTCTATTGTACGATTTGTACGTGACTTACAAAGCAATGTTTTGTTATATGCGTTGGTTACTACATAGCATCAGGTGGGCCATCTGCTTATTTCATCAGCGAGGTGTACCTATAGCAACGTTCTGGCAATATCCATTTGGATAGGTGACCTCTAGTGGTTGGCTCTCTCTTAACGTGTCACTAGTTTCTTGTGAAACAGTGCGGTGAAAGGATTTTCAATAATAATAAATAAATAAATAATGCTGGACAATCCACACAGCACCATCTAGCCCCAAAGTAAGCTACTCAAAGCTTGTGTTATGGGTACTAGATGACTGATATATTTAATACATTATATACTTACATAGTTAGATATTTTTTATTATACATAAACACCCAGACCAACGGAACAAATTTCTGCAGATCGTACACAAATTTGTTGCGAGGCGGGAATCGAACCCGCAACCTCTTGCGTCGCAGGCGGACTCTCGCCCACCGAGATCTCAGTGTTATTACCATTGCATTAGGTGCGTTTCCTCGAGTTTTTTTCTTTTTTATTCAACTAGCTGATGGAACTCGCAGCTATGTTAAAAGAAGTATATAAACAGTACATAACACCTATTTACAACCAGTTGGACATGTTCGTTACACATCATTCTAATATTAGTTATTAGATTGATGTGCATGTTACGTTGTAAGTAATTCAAACATTACGTCGGTACATAGTTAGTACCTAGTAAGTAGGTATGGTCAACTACTTTTGTTGATATTAGTTGATATTATTACCCGAATAGACCAACAAACACCGGTGGTCTAGTGGGAGTGACCCCGCCTTTCGATCGTAAGGTCGCAGGTTCGAATACGATCGTGCACCAATGGATTTTTCTATCGAAAACACAACTCCATCTTCCAGGCAGAATGTGTTGGCATAATTCAAGCTGCCAGTGCAGTACTACGAAGGAAGGTAACTGGTTACAACATCAGAATCCTCTCGGATAGTGCTGCAGTACTACACGCACTAAACAGGTATGAACACAACTCCGGACTGACCATACAATGCCACCAGCTGTTGGAAGAGGTATGTAAGTCCAACAGGAGCATCACCTTACAATGGATCAAGGGTCACAGTGGATCCAGAGGCAACGACGGAGCAGATGCCCTGGCTAGAAGGGGCTCGGAAATGCAGACCGCAGGACCAGAGCCAAAAATACCCCTACCTTTTAGTCAAGCACGATCCTGGATCCGAAGCAGAACTTTTGAACTTCATAAAGACAACTGGGCAAGTACACAGGACTGCAGGCAGTCGAAGGAAGCTTTCCCGGACCTGAGTCCGAGATACTCCCGAAAACTCCTGAACCTGAAACGTGACAAACTCCGACTCGTCATCGGAGTTGTCACAGGCCACTGCTCACTCAACAAGCATCTCTTTACATTGGGTGTTACAGACAGCCCCCTATGCAGAGGATGCCTCAACACAGAGGAAACTGTCGCACATGTACTCCTGGAGTGCAACAGTGTGGCACCTCAGCGAGCACAATACCTTGGAGCACCGAAGACGCCTGGGGAAGCCTGCACCAGCATCAGCGAGCTGCTGGCCTTCCTGGAGGACATCGGGTGGCTGAGCTAGCATCCACCACCCGACACGCAAAAAGGGCCCATTTGCGGCCTACTTGCGGAAACCAGTCCGCTCACCAAGTACCAAGTACCAAGTAAGGGTGTTACCAGACCAATCGATCCATTGTTGATCGACGGCATCGATTGACGTCGATCGAAGTTGATCGATTGGATTGGTGTGGTAGAAACTATGTATCGACCTCGACTGGATGAGTCGTTCAAACATCGATCGATGCCGTCGATCGATGATCGATCGATTGGTGTGGTAACACCCTAATATTATAAGTGCGAAAGCTTGTAAGTTTGGATGGATGGATGGATGAATGTTTGTTACTCTATAACTTCAGAACGGCTGAACGGATCTTGGTGAAAATCGGCACAGAGATATATTATAGTCTGGAATAACACATAGGCTACTTTTTATCCCGAAGGAATACCGGGATTTAAAACTACGCGGGTGAAACCACAGGGCGCTACTAGTTATTATACATAAGTAGGTGGAAACTCAAACGTTGATGGAAGACATCGTGAGGACGTTGTCATTCCTAGTAAAGTTCTGTGGAGGATGGAAACGAACAAGCAGATGGTGATGGTTACCACTTAACATCAGGTGGGTTCATCACCTAAAGGTAAGTAGGTAATATATATGATACCTAATCGTAAAATATTATCTGCCAAGTTTGGTATTATCTGTTATTCATTTCATTTCTTTTACTGTTTTGCACGGAACAGAAAAATACATTATTTTGTATTTTTGTGTTGTTTTTTTAGCAAATATATGTCTTTCTATGTCTAAAAATAAAACAAAAATTCTTCAGATATATTTTTATTCACGATAAAAAATTTAATTAGAAACCTATCTAAAGATTACTATACTTATTATATTAGGTAGTAGATATGTATGAGGTATACCATTAAAAATAATTATAGGAGAATAAGGTTTTAAATAAACATAAATTATATAAAAATCTGACAGAGCCTCTATCGGTTACAAATGAAACTAAAATGCCGCCATCTTGCTTTTTGAAAAGAGTTGTAACTAAGTTATAAAATAAATAAATAAATATTGGTGGACTTTCCACACAGCACTATCTAGCCCCAAACTAAGCTTATGCTTGTAATATGGGAACCAGATAGCTGATATACTACTTATATACTTTTTTTTTTGTAAATACATACTTATAATATTATATAACACCCAGACAGAGAACAAACATCTATTGTTCATCACACAAATGTTTGTTCACGGTGGGAATCGAACCCACGACCTACGGCGCAGAAGGCAGAGCTACTACCAACTGAGCTACGTAGGCTGGCTACGTAGTTATGGTACCTTTATGATGATTTTGCTTCGTTAGTATTTTTTTTTAATGCTGGACAATCCACACAAGCCCCAAAATAAGCTTCTCAGAGCTTGTGTTTATGGGTACTAGATAACTGATATATTTAATACATTATACACTTAGATAGATATTTTTTATTATACATTGAAAACGCCCAGACCAACGGAACAAATTTCTGCAGATCGTACACAAATTTGTTCCGAGGCGGGAATCGAGCCCGTAACCTCTGCGTCGCAGGCGGACTCTCGCCCGCTGCTTCACTGAGGTCGTCCTTTTTACTAAGTAAATTCTTTGATGAATTATTCAATAACTCATAGCAATTTTAACCCAATAATATTGACACTACTTAATAAATTATAATAACAATACAAATACTTTCAAAGTTATTCGTTTGAGAATAGCTTTATTAATAAATTATTATTGACCGAGCGAGCGAAGCGAGCGAAGCGTCTCAGTTTCCACATTGGCCAAAAATGCGTTTGTCCGGATGTCGGTCTGTCTGTCTGTCTGTTCTCTACAGGTCGCATTTTTCAACCGATCTGGACGAAACTTGGTACACAGGTTATATGACTTATTAGAATTTTTTTGTCGTCGGGGATTTTTGATTAGAGGGGTACTTCCCCCAAAAAAAGGGCAAAAAGGGGGCTATTTGATATACTGGATATCTCCACCAAATGAGATCCGATTTCGATTATTATTTTTTTATTTGAAAGTTAGTAACTATAAGTTGGTCTCATAAAAGTTTGGCAAGGATCTGATTAGGATCTTCAGCATGATGAACAGGATAGCTCATCAAACAATCGATGGTTTTCAATCAAATTTGAGAGAAACACAAAGGACCTCATTCTACACAAGATGATGCAAAAAAAATCAAAGAGATCAAAAAAATCACAAAACGGAAAATGCACTTGCACATTACATTCCTCAAATAGCTCACTTTTGGTATGCTCGCGAGGTCTACAGCTCCCAGAGCCACTAGTTAGTAAATGTGTAGTAAAACTTATGTTAGTTTTGATAAAAAAAATGTGTGTGTAATAATTGTGACATTATTGATTAAAGGTCTTAATGCGGCTATTGTATCCGTTTGTAACTGATAGAGGCACTTTTATGAAATAATACTTAATACCTAGATAAGAGCACAGGTGGTCTAGTGGGAGTGACCCCGCCTTCCGATCGTAAGGTCGCAGGTTCGAATCCGGTCGTGCACCAATGGATTTTTCTATCGAAAAATTTATGTGCGCAATGCCAGTGCTCTTAAACGGTGAAGGAAAACATCGTGAGGAAACCAGTTAGTATTCTAACAGCGGCGATGGGCTTGCAACCTGTCACGTATGGAATACTAACTACTGCAAAATGTGGGTATGTGCCAAATGTAATGTTTGGACGTACCTCTGACTACCCCCCTTAGACATCCTCAAAGAATCTTGAATTAGTACCTACTTGGTACTGGGAGATCTGAAGGGATATCTACCGTGCCTGGGGATCAAAGTCGTGAAGCTGTTTCAGTTTTTTTTTCAGTTTAATACCTAGATTAGGTGAAAAGAAGTCTTTGGCGTAAAAACAAAACAAAGTTAAAGTAACAATAGAGTTTGTTTGTTTTAAGAATTAGAAAATTTAAAGTTTACACGATGGCACGCGACAAATAAAATATAAGTAAATCCTACTACTATTAAACGCGAAAGTTTGTAACTATGAATGGATGGATGTTTGTTACTCTTTCACACCGCCGGAACGGCTGAACGGATCTGGATGAAACTTGCCAGAGAGATTATAGTCTGGAATAGCACATAGGCTTTTATCCCGTGGAAATACCGAGATTTAAATCTGCGCGGGTGAAACCGCGGGGTGCAATTAGTCTAGTTTATAAATTCCTTGTCCATTCCAGACACAAGTTACACTATGACGTCTTGGTATTACCATCGTGTATACCTTACCCTATTTAAAATCATTATAAACCTTCCTTAGGTAAAATACAGTTTAGCTATGGGAGGTTAACCGCCGGCTTCTGAACGCTCGATCAAAGCTAATCGGCTGTCAAGTCCCTTGCTATCTCTATCTAATTTGAAGTAAAACCTGAAACAGCAAGTGACTTGACAGCCGATTAGTGTTGATCGAGGTTTGAGTAACCGGATGTAAAATTTATTTTATTTTTGATGACATAAAAGTGACACCAACAAGATGTCAATTTCGTAACTGTCATCTTGTCAGTGTCGCCAACAAAACTTATAATTTAAAATAGTAGCCCCATAGAATTTTAAAACTATTTTATAAAATAAGTAGGAAAGTGTTTTTTTATATTACAGATCATTGAAATTTAAAGAAACGAACATAAACGAGAGTTGATAATATTTATTAAAATAGACGACATTAATACAAACGCCGGTAGAAGACTACATTGCATAACGTTATTTTATTACTAATAATTGGTAGGTGAGTAGAGTAGATAATAATATGTCCTTAATTAGGTAAACAAATAAAATGCAATGCCTTTTATTTTACAAAAATAAGTATGTATGTAATAGAAACATTTGAGAGCAATAATCCGGGTCAATAATATATTTTTTTTTTATGTAAAAGATAGGCAAACGGGCTAACGACCCACCTAATGGTAAGCGGTCACCGTCGCCCATAGGCAACAACAACACCAGGGGTGTTGTCAGTGCGTTGCCTACCCTGAAGGACTTTATTAACATTTTTCTTGAAGCTTTTAAATCTTGGCGGGAAAACTTCTGATGGTAACTCATTCCACAGCCTATGGGTATGGGGAATACCTAATATTTATTGAAATAAAGGAGGAGCCAATGACGTTTGGTGAAATAACGTAATTACTAAAATGTTAATCTCAAAGCCAACGTTTGAGATTTTTCATAACTATAGGGTTTTTATGTGGTGTGCAAGAAAGTGTTGTCTGTCTTCTCTAAATAAATATCTATCTACATTCGTGACAATATTATGACCTTCATAAACGTTGAAATGAGCGAGTGAGAAGTTGTGTGGCGGTTGTCATCGTCTTAATTGCCAGGCTTGACTCGAAATGAAGGACAGTAGCAAGTTACTATTTAGATTTTTGTTTTTAGTTACGTCAGCCCTTGTTTCTATGTTTTTTAAATTCAGTTATAGTGATTTCAACATCATTTTTTCCAAATGTCCTAAGTTAATTGAATTTAAATGTCAAAATTTCTAATGCTTACAATGTATAAATTATTTGAAAAAGGATAACATTGTAAAATATGCACCTACTGTGATTCTAATTAAATTTAAATTTTTGATAATAGATAGAAAGTGATTTTGACGTTAATAAATTCTAATAACAGTCGTTTAGACCTCAAATAGCCTAAATGCCTTCTAAATCTGCAATAATCTCATTCCAATGACATAAATGACAGTGACAGATAAAAACGTCAAATAGTCAATTGTCACGAGTGACAGAGAGAGCGCCAATTTGTAAAAATAGTTGTTCTAGAGGAGTATTTTAAATATCATCGAAATATAATAGTATGCGAAGTATGCTAATAGGGTACAAACCATGACTGTAGTGAATTTGTCTAAGTAGTACAATCTGAAAAGAAAAGTATAGATGAGCACACAGACAACAAACTAACTATATGTCGCATCACGTAAAAAGAACGCTGGAAGGCGCGACTATTGAATTATAAAATAATATAGACAGATTTAAATTTATCGTCAATAATTTCGATTGTGACGTCACAGTAGGTGTCAAAAAGTCAGCATCCTTTGTTTCACTAAAAATCGTACTTGCGTCATCTATTTACATTGATTTCTCCTCTACTGTTCCTGTGGTCTACCCGCAAACTTTTTTTTTATCCAACTAGTTGATGGAACAAGCAGATGGCCCAACTGATGGTAACCATCACCTATAACAAAGCATTGCCTCGCAAGTCACGCACGATAGGAACGTGCCCTACTATGCACTGCCCTGCGTCCATCAACTTGAGGCATACAGTTAAGTCGCATGCGCCTGTAATTACACCGGCGACCACACTCTTCAAACGGAAACACAGCGTTGCTGCTTGGCGGCAGAACAAGGCGTGCTGGTAGTACTTCCCCGGACGAGCCACACACAAAGAGCTCTACTATTCTGAAACTTACTGTTTCTGTAGTTTCCTCGCCTGGGGGAGCGTGGCAGGGTCTTCCTTGCAGCAGAACTCACGGGCGCCCTTCACATAGCTCCGGATGTACTGACTCCAATCAATCATCTGATGGGAGCACAATTTTTAACAGACTTCAAAAAAGACGGAAACAAATAAATAATCACTACATAGTATAAAAAAAAGTCGCTTTCTCTGTCCCTAAATCTCTATGTCCATATGTATGCTTAAATCTTTAAAACTACGCAACGGATTTTGATGCGGTTTTTTTAATAGATAGAGTGATTCAACAGGGAGGTTTATGTGTATAATACATGCATATTATAGCAAAGAAACACCTTGCACCCGTGCGAAGCCGGGGCGTGTCAGTCAGTAAATAATAAATAATGCTGGACAATCCACACAGCACCATCTAGCCCCAAAGTAAGCTACTCAAAGCTTGTGTTATGGGTACTAGATAACATTACATAGATAGATATTTTTTTATTATACATAGAAAACACCCAGACCAATGAACAAATTTCTGCAGATCGTATACAAATTTGTTCCGAGGCGGGAAACGAACCCGCAACCTCTTGCGTCGCAGGCGGACTCTCGCCCGCTGCGCCATTGAGGTCGTCAAAGGAAGGTAGGGAGGTTTTCAATTCGACTTTACGTCATACAAAAAAAACCGCTAGCAACCAAGCTTAGTTTGTTGCCAGTTCTTCTAGGCTTTGGTCGCGACGAGCTGGCGATGGCGGTAGATTCACCTGCTTATAAGACACTAGCGACCCGCCCGCGCGCCCCTGCTTCGCACGGGTGCACATATCATGCATGTATTATAATACCTACATATAAACCTTCCTCTTGAATCACTCTATATATTAAAAAAAACTGCATCAAAATCCGATGCGTAGTTTTAAAGATTTAAGCATACATAGGGACATGGGGATGTAGAGACAGAGAAAGCGACTTTGTTTTATACTATGTAGTGATGATAGTGATTTCTAAGTGATCCCTGATATTGTACTGAATAAAGACAATTTTGATTTTGACTGTTTTTTTGTTTAAAACCTCATAGCTACCTATAGGTCGCGTCAACCAAAAAGAACGCTGAAAAACTCTGTAGGGGATGCACAAGCATACAAAATACTCGCGTCATCACATACCCTCACCCTCTTTCCGGCGTTCTTTTTCGTGACGCGCTATATCAAGCACTAACTCCAGATTCCATCTGCTTGACCAACTTATACTTTGACATAGCTAATAGATTATGTACTTTAAAATAAACTTCTAGCAGACTCCCCCCCCCTCTCTGTTTATGTTTAGTCCTGTCCATGCAAAGGTTGCCTGGAAGAGATCGCTGTTAGCGATAAGGCCGCCCATTGAATTATTACATATTTTGGATTTTAAGTTAAAATGTTATCTTTATTTGGTTGTGATAATCAATAAAGATTTATCTATCTATCTATAACTAACATGAGCATCAGTGTAATAGGTCTCATTGTCCTCCTTCGAGACCGCAGACTGAAGTGCCAGAAAATTTTCGTTCTTAAAATGCCACTCCTTGGTTGTGTAGTACTGCAGGACTTCTAGGCCGTAGTTGATTCTTTTCTGCATCTTTACCATGCTGGAAAGAGATTTTTTTACAGTTCTTTATTTATCATAATAATAAAAATAACACTTAAAACTAAACACTGTTTAGTTAGGTATATCACTTATCACACAACTTACTAGGCTAAAACGCCTCTAAAAAAGGTTTTTATAAAAGTGTTATTTATGGGCAGGAAAGAGAAAACATAGCTTCAAATACAGACAGACAAAAAATCCTACTAATATTGTAAACGCGAAAGTTTTGTAAGTATGGATGGATGGATGTTTGTTACTCAATAACTCCAGAACGGCCGAACGGATCTGGATGTAACTCGGCAGAGAGATAGATTATAGTCTGGAATAGCACATAGGCTACTTTTTATCCCGTGGGAATACCGGGATTTAGAACTACGCGGGTGAAACCGCAGGGCGCTGCTAGTTATTTATAATACACTTTTTCTTCTTAGAAAATATTATTATCTGCAAATACACTTTTTCTGGACGTGTTAAGTTTCTTTCGAAACAGTGTGGTGAATGGATTTTTGGTGTGCCTCCAGAGGCTTCTTTCTAGCACTGCCAGTACACTAAAAAAAGTACTTAATAACAAATACATTTGACTGCTAAAAAAACCAAACCAGTGCAATCACATTGCGCGCAGTTAGGAGGATGCCGAGCAAAATAATATAAAACAACAGTCACTGTTAAATCGATTTTATCAATGTTATTGCAGTAATTAATATAAATCTATGTAATAAGTACCAGATTGAACGTATCTACAGTTATTCCGTGGCAAACATATCAATTTATACATAGTTTAAATTACGTTTAGTAAAAATTACGTTTAAATTGATACAAGTTTTCCTATTCAAAAGTTAATTTTGCTTACCAAAAAAACTTTTTTATGCAGGAAACATTTTTAAGCTGTTATAGTACTTACAGAGTAGAAGAGGAAGGATGATTGGCTATCGTGTAAGATATGACAGCTTTATAAGAAAAATAATCGAAGGAAAGGTAGAAGGAAAGAGAGGCAGGGGAAGACCTAGGATAAGCTACATGTGCCAAATAAAAGCGAAGGTTGCCGTCATGTCTTACAAGGAGGTCAAGGAGGTTGCCCTAAGAAGAAACACCTGGAGAGAAATGCATCAATTACGCTGACAAGAGCATTGCTCTTAGATTAGAAGAAGGAGTACTTACAATGTCTTCTTGCCCATGAGGAACAGCAGTAGATCCACGAAGTAAGCCGGCAGGAGATGCGTGAAGAACAGCGCGATCTGATGCTGCACCCAGGAACTCTTCGGGGAGCCGCCAGGGTACCACAGGCAGACGGAGAATGGGAACTCCTGGACGTGGACGCGACCTGGAACACAGATGGAAGCACTGGAGTTAAATCCTTCTAATATTATAAACGTGAAAGTTTGTAAGTATGGATGGATGAATGTTTGTTACTCTTTCAAGCCGGAACGGCTGAACGGATCTTTTTGAAACTTGGCAGAGAGATAGATTATAGTCTGGGAATAGCACATAGGCTACTTCTTATCCCGTGGGAATACCGGGATTTTAATCTGCGCGGGTGAAACCGCGTGGCGCAACTAGTCACCTATAATTTAATCTAATTTATTATTTGAACATAATAATAATATTTGTATTATTAGAAAAGTGTTTCCTTATATTATTAAGAAACTATTAAATAATAAATAAATAAATACATAATGCTGGACAATCCACACAGCACCATCTAGCCCCAAAGTAAGCTACTCAACGCTTGTGTTATGGGTACTAGATAACTGATTTAACACATTATATACTTACATAGATAGATATTTTTTATTATACATAGAAAACACCCAGACCAAATTTGTTCCGAGGCGGGAATCGAACCCGCAACCTCTAGCGTCGCAGGCGGACTCTTCGTCCGCTGCGCCACTGAGTTCGTATGCCATTATGATAATTATGCATCACTAGATTTGGTTCCTAGCTTTACGACGCTTCAGTGATAACTTAGCCTCACCCATGTCTAACGCCTCTCCCCAACTCACTGGGTTGACATCCGACTGAGTGATGTTGCAAATTCGGATTTCTTCAGGCCTGAAAAAAACATTAATCTCATTTTATTGTTACAAATATTTTTCAGACAGCGCCATCTGTCGCATTTCTCTGGCATTAAGTTTCGATCTACCGAATTTGCTAGCTAGAAGTTTTTATAAAAATCACAGAGATGTCGCTACTGTTCGAGTTCTAAGAACAAAATAATACATTCCGTCTTATTATAAAAATGTGAGTTAGACTAGGCTTAAGCCAGGACTAACTGGTCCGTGGTCTAACTTTGATACCGAAGTTGGTCCCTGCTCTATAGAAAAATCAAAGACTTAGACCAGACGTTATTATAAAACGGAGTTTATCCCCTAAACCACGGTTTAAAGATAAACCCGAACGACCCCTAGTTTAAGTATGGTCTAACTAATAAAAATCTCATTTTGCCAAATTTTATTTGGTCTCCCACATAAGTTTATTCAATAAAACAACTTGTAGCACTGCATTATCCAACATACATTTCAAACTCTAGACTCCGATCTAAATTTGAAATGTCAAAACGCATGGGTTGCCACGAATTTGTCAATATCAAGTTGATAACGAGATTTAAAACAAAAAGGCGGAGATCTGAGTCAAGAAGAGAAACTAAAAATTGATTCGTTAAAACGAAAGACGAGGTAGTATGCGCATATGACTTTAGCCTGCGGCAAGAGAGTACAGTTATACCAACTTATCTAAGCCGGTCTGAAGTTAGCTGTTTAGAGAATTCTCGATTCACTATTGGCCATTTATGCACAAGCGGCTAACTTCAGACCGGCTCAGATAAGTTGGTGATTCCAAAATGAATGAACGATTGATTGCCATAATTTGTTATAGTCTGTGGATATTTGTTGAATGATTATGTTCTGTGATGATGAATCATGGACTATCTCAGGTACTATGTAGTCTTCGACTAAAGTGTCTTTTGTAATACGAAAATGATAAACCAGAGATGATCCTAAATTTATGAGATAAACCAGGTTTAAGTTGTTTATAATAAGAAAACGTGACTTGAGCTAGGTTTAAACCCAGGTTTGATTTGTTTATAATAAGGCTGATTGTGTTCGAGATTAGATTTTATTTTCATCTTCCCGTAATTCCTTCCAGACTTCATTGGGAAGGTTTTCTTGAATTTCAGGAGGATGTAGGGAATAATCGATCTACGTCGAACCATCAAGAATTCTTGAAGTTTTTCTCAACTTTTAATAGGTAGGTATGCTGTCAAATTTCTTTAAACTCAGCATACAAAATCTATGGCCAAGACACAAGTCCGAGGCATTCTAGCAATTACTAATAATACTACACAGAAGGAACTTAATTTATCTATAACTTTGTTAATTTGTCACTGTAGGTTATCTGTTTCAGGTCTTTTGTTTAGCTTCTTTATTATTGTTATATCTGTTGAGTAGTAGAGCTCTTTGTGTGTGGGTCGTCCAGGGAAGTACTACCACCACGCCTTGTTCTGACGCTAAGCAGCAACGCTGTGTTTCGGTTTGAAGAGTGTGGTCGCCGATGTAGTTACAGGCACATGAGGCTTAACATCTGTATGCCTCAAGTTGATGGACGCAGGGCAGTGCATCGTAGGGCACGTTCCTATCGTAACTTACGAGACAATGCTTTGTTATAGGCGATGGTTACCACTTAATATCAGGTGGGCCATCTGCTTGTTCAATCGGTGTTCTCTGTTTATTTGTGAATTTTATTAAGTAGGCTCACAATACACAGAGAACACCGATTGAACGTTTCATAGTGATCCTTGTGATCCAACTGAATAAAATAAATAAATAAATAATGCTGGACAATCCACACAGCACCATCTAGCCCCAAAGTAAGCTACTCAAAGCTTGTGTTATGGGTACTAGATGACTGATATATTTAATACATTATATACTTACATAGATAGATATTTTTTATTATATACATAGAAAACACCCAGACCAACGGAACAAATTTCTGCAGATCGTACACAAATTAGTTCCGAGGCGGGAATCGAACCCGCAACCTCTAGCGTCGCAGGCGGACTCTCGCCCGCTGCGCCACAGAGGTCGTCAATAGAGGTATAAGTACCTTCTGAAGTTCTTGACTGACTTACTTTTCGACTCCGGTGGTGTACGCGAGAAGAATGCAGCCGTTCACAACCAAGTCCACTGGAATCACATCAGCTTGGTACTCCTCGTTGCAATGCATTGTCCGGATCACGCCTGCCAAAAAATAAATCATAAATAATGGGGTCGATTCTGCAGTGCAAGTACCGTTCTTATCGATCGCTTATTTGACATTTAGAATCGTCAAAAAATCGTGAAAAATAGTTTCAACAATGGATAAAACCATTTTTAACGAATTTTGACTTGCACGGCTGTTGTTGCATTATCCTAAACTAACCTAATCTGACAGCTCTAAAATTATAGCCGTCCTTGTTGTTTCGGTCTTTTAGAAAAGGATGGCAATATTAATAGTGCTGTCAAATTAGGTTATGTTAGGAAAATTAAACAACATTGCTGGACATTCAAATGATAAATGTGACGGTGGTTCTATATTTGAACAGACAACATATTTGACCTACCCTCGCACTGACACAGCTACCAAAACAACTACGAACGCTAGTGCGCAGCGCGGATGGACGAAAGTCGATTCACAACTTTGAGTCCAAAATACACGCTGGCACACTTTCATGCAACCTACGGGCACATACGCTAAAAGGTATGCCTATTACCTGGCATGCACCTAGCTGGCACAACATTCTATTTTTGGTCAGGTACTGGCATGCCACGTGAGGGAGCGGTCGGCGGCTACGAAACCGGCATGTGTGAACGTCGCGATTGGTACAGGCATGCCAGTACCGTACTAACTCGTCAATGTGTCCACAATGTGCCCGTAAATCCTGCATGCCTGTAAACTGCCTACCGTCCCATTTTACTGGCACGTGTATTTCGCCTTTATTATGTCAATAAAGTTATTTGTATTTGTATTTATGGAATACGGATCGAATCGGTTTGCATGTTGTTAATGTTGATGTTGCATTCAATTATTGTTGTTCTTTTATTTACCTACTAGCTGGTACCCGCGACTTCGTCTGCGTACTTTTCGCAATAAAAGGTAGCCTATGTCCTTTCTCAGGGTCTAAAGATTGTCTGTGCTAAATTTCATCAAAATCGGTTGAGAGGTTTAAGCGGGAAAGCGTAACAGACAGACAGGCAGAGTTACTTCCGCATTTATAATACTAGCTGGTACCCGCGACTTCGTCTGCGTACTTTTCGCAATAAACGGTAGCCTATGTCCTTTCTCAGGGTCTATAGATTGTCTGTTCCAAATTTCATCAAAATCGGTTGAGAGGTTTAAGCGGGAGAGCGTAACAGACAGACAGATACTTTCGCATTTATAATATTAGTAGGGATTAGTAGGGATTACGATGATGGCATGAAAAATTTAGTTCTAAATAATGAGTGAATGATAATGGTATGTAGTTGAAATGAATGATTTATGATGTAGGTAGTGAAATTGGTAATAGCTAATTAATAATGATAAAATAATGTAATTTAAATAATTAGGTAATTTAATGTTGTTGCAAAATTATAGAAACAGTTTAATTTAGTTAGTGGCATTTCTAGATGCTAATTACCGGGAGCACCGGTGGTCTAGTGGGAGTGACCCCGCCTTCCGATCGTGAGGTCGCAGGTTCGAATCCGGTCGTGCACCAATGGATTTTTCTATCGAAAAATTTATGTGCGCAATGCCAGTGCTCTTAAACGGTGAAGGAAAACATCGTGAGTAAACCAGTTAGTATTCTAACAGCGGCGATGGGCTTGCAACCTGTCACGTATGGAATACTAACTAATGCAAAATGTGGGTATGTGCCAAATGTAATGTTTGGATGTACCTCTGACTACCCCCCTTAGACATCCTCAAAGAATCTTGAATTAGTACCTACTTGGTACTGGGAGATCTGAAGGTATATCTACCGTGCCTGGGGATCAAAGTCGTGAAGCTGTTTCAGTTTCAGTTTCAATTAAAAAAAAAACGGTAAGCATCGCGCAAGGGCATAGATGCGGAGTGTCAGTGCAATATCGTTGATTAGAATATCCTGCGTATACCTGTGATGATATTTTGAGACAATAGTAATCTCTTTTGATCATAGTGTACCTATTGAAAAATATCCCTTTGTTTTATTCTCTTCGCCCGAAAACTCATGCCCGCTGTCATACTCCGGCAAGCAAGAAGCCTCCTGACAATGATAATTTGCTGATTTGGTGTTGTACAAATTCATTATTAAAAAATAAAGCAAATGATTATTAAACTAGATAATATACCTTTTCCAGCTCCGACCAAGAGACCAGTAGGTCCGTTTAGGTTATCTACCCAACCTGGTAGAGGCTCCTTCAACGCTGCAGTTACTGTAAACAAACAGAGTAAGTAAGAGCTTTTTGTGTCTCGTGCAGCGGCGTCGGGCCTGCAAACTGTCACGTTTCCGAATCACTGGCATAGTAGTAGTAGTTTGTGGGCGTTGGTCGCTTGGAACTGGCACTAGTCACCTAGTTTTAAGACGTTTCAAGGTGATCCTTGTGATTTTAATGAATAAATGTTTTTGACTTTGGCTTTGAATACCAACAAACAAGCAAAATAGGTCTAAGCCAAATACATCTTACTTCCTCCAAAGACATCCTTGAATAAACTCAAATCAAATCAAATATCAAATATTGGTAAAACTTGAGTTGGTATTACACATCTGAGAGGATATCTACCTTGCCTGAGTTTGATTTCAATAGGCTGTACTTTAATTTCTCATAAGAAAGAGACAGCAACAGACTTTTCGGTCTGTTATGCTATTGGCGCGCTCAAAGACAACTAGAATAAGTCTGAGAGGATAATTACCGTGCCTGTTTGATGTCAATAGGCTGTACTTTAATTTCTCATAAAAAATACCCGCTGATGAGATCTACCAAACGAGACCTAAGGGTTTTTTACAGTCTAGCCGGGCTAGCCCTCTTTCTTTCTTCGTTATTTTTTTTGCTCCTGTATATAGACAATCTTGCCAGTGTCAAGTGATTCAGAGATTATATGCTCTTTGTTAAGTTTCTAGTCACGTCAGTCGAAAGTCGAGTCAGTCAATTGTTTTGAAGAAAATGGTGGCGGTTTCTTCAAAACATTTGAAACATTCTCGGTCAAATCACGATATCACATAATACCTACACTTTCATTTAAAATGCTTACACTTTGTGCTAAGACCACAAGTAATGTTGGTTAAAATACCACCAAAATTACACAACACAACTCAAAATAACACTAGAAAAATAATTAAAATGATAATGCTATGTTGCTTCGATAGATGACAGAAAACGAATGGGTCTAAGCCCTGTAGCCCTCATAATCCCTGCCATTATATAGCGTGTAACGGAAGGGGGTATCAACCCTGAAGGAGGTGAATGTGCTCATGAAACTCAACAACTTTCCCCAAAGAACATAGGTCGAAATATGAAAAAAAAATTTGGCCCTCCCATAGTAAATCAATCAGCTGGTAGTCAGTTTTGTAAGGGAGGGCCAAATTTTTTTTTCATATTTCGACCTATGTTCTTTGGGGAAAGTTGTTGAGTTTCATGAGCACATTCACCTCCTTCAGGGTTGATACCCCCCTTCCGTTACACGCTGTATAGCGGCTCAATAGAGTATTCTTGTCACTGTCACATTCATGCCAACGAAAGAGACAGCAACAGACTTATAGGTCTGATAAGCTATTGGTGCGCTCAAAGACAATTAGTATAAGTGCCTACTACTAAGTATCCTCATTTTAAAAACAAATATCCACGGAACAGAGAATACCCTAATTACGTATGGTATACTAGTAGCGCCCTGCGGTTTCACCCGCGTTGTTTTAAATCCGATAGTATTTCCACGGGATAAAAAGTAGCCTATGTGTTATTCCAGACTATAATCTATCTCTATGCCAATATTCACCAAGATCCGTTCAGCCGGTCTGGAGTTATAAGAGTAACAAACATCTATCATCCATCCATACTTTCAAACTTTAGCATTTTTGATATAAGTAGGATACCCATACTTTCAAACTTTAGCATTTTTGATATAAGTAGTATTATTGGTGAAACAAATACCTAATTTAACGCCATCTAGTGACATCTTTAGTCAACGATTACTTTGTCTACTCACCGATAGATGGCCGTGCGATCGCTATAGGAAACTTTCCTTTGTACTGAGAAACGAGGTCTTCGGTTAAATTTTTCGTGTACGCGTATGTGTTTGGCTGAGGTTCTATTATCCTGAAAGAAATAAAATAAATATATTGGTCAACTGCTTGACGAACTGACATACGCGGGGAATAAAGTTCTCGAATGGCGACAGATTATGTACATTTTGGAACTTTTTGACGTTAAATGTATAATGGTACCGATATTTGATCTAATGGGTTGTAGGTAAAGATACAAGATACGATGTGCCGTTGTAGTTGGGAATTAAAGCCTTTAGGGTCAAATTAATTCATGCATCTGTATGCCTCAAGTTGATGGACGCAGGGCAGTGCATCGTAGGGCACGTTCCTATTGTGCGTGACCTACGGGGCAATGTTTTGTTTATAGGTGATGGTTACCACTTAACATCAGGTGGGCCATCTGCTTGTTCCATCAGCTAGTTGCATAAAAAAAAAAAATGCAAGGCCCTGGAATGCGAAGCTCGTAGATCCTAAATCCTTTCACCCCTGTTTTGAAAGAAACTGACATGAAACGAAGACTGGTATAGATCGTTTCACGTAAAATTAACACCTCAAAAAGGCTCCCTTCGAGGTCATCAATGCGCAAACACCAGTTTTCCAGTTTTTTTAATGAGACTAGAATCTTACTTTGGCTGCAAATGTGTCAGTAGCTCATCATCCATCCAGCCAGTGCAATGCATCACATGCTGCGGCCGATGCTTCGCTGGATACAGGATCTCCTCAAGCACAGGCACTTCGCAGCGGCAGTAAGCGGTGGAGACATGCATAAACACCTCCAGGTGCTTCATCCCTTCAGCGAGCTCCAGCACCTTGAGGGTCCCAGCTGTGTTCATCTTCACTGCGTCTCGGAGGAACATGTCGAACCTGATAAGGTAATAGGTCCTTAAATGTATCTTTTGGAAATGATAGCTATACTGATGGAACAAGCAGATGGTTAACCTGCTTGTTGGACCAGCAATGGTAACCATCACCTATAACAAAGCATTGCCTTGTAAGTCACGCACTATAGGAACGTGCCCTACGATGCACTGCCCTGCGTCCATCAACTTGAGGCATACAGATTATAAGCCTCATGTGCCTGTAATAACACCGGCGACCACACCATTCAAACGGAAATACAGCGTTGCTGCTTGGCGGCAGAAAAAAGCGTAGTGATTGCTCCCCCGAACGAGCCCCTCAGAAAGGCAGTGCATCGTAGGGCACGTTCCTATAGTGCGTGACTTACAAGGCAATGCTTTGTTATAGGTGATAGTTAACTCTTAACATCAGGTTGGCCATCTGCTTGTTCCATTAGCAAGTTGTATAAAAAAATGCAGTGGCGTCTTGACCGATGAATTATAGTTGAATATGAAAAGTCAGCGATATAAAATGGCAGCATACGCTATCTACTAGCACTGCATGTTCCGTGACCCTTCTTGTCTGTTCTTCTAGGCTTTGGCCGCGAGGAACCAGCGTA
The DNA here is from genome assembly GCA_963576535.1 of Plemyria rubiginata. NCBI lineage: Eukaryota > Metazoa > Arthropoda > Insecta > Lepidoptera > Geometridae > Plemyria > Plemyria rubiginata. The sequence goes on from OY754933.1 coordinate 4,683,230, forward strand.
AGATTACTTCACCTCGCTACTTTATAAGTTTCAGTGATCCTTAATTTTGATTTTGACTTCCGTGCCTAAGACAATTCAATGTGATCTTTGGTTAAACTGAAAGTAGATTTTTTTTTTCATTTTATTTTGATTGTGACTTATGTAATCAGGAGAGGCCAAACATACATACCCACAAACCGCAGCTACATATTTCATACTAAACTTATTTTCGTAGATATAAAGTCATACATTCACACTCAATACACACTTTCAATACAGTCATGTCATTAGTACCTATGTTTCAATTAATTTAGTGATAGTCGTTTTATATTGTTATAGTTAGCCTATAAAATGTAAATCCATTATTGGCTTTCAGCTACATTTATTATGTGTTATGTTAGTTATATAATACAAAGAGCTGTGGATTTTGTTCAATAAATAAATAAATAAATAAATAAATATTTAAGAAGAAGAATGTAAAATGGTTTACCTGACACAAGCAGCACAGTGAAATATGATCTGGCATTCCCTCTGTAGTTCCTCTCGGTCTTCAAAGGATATTCCCAGATCATCGACCAGGATATCGCCTTGCACCAATTGCAGCTTCTCCAAACATTTCGGCTGCTCTTTCTGAAGGCGATCAAAGATCTGGAAGTGTTGGGGATGTTAGACATAGATGGCACTTGTATAAATAAGTACCTCATTTTCTGTCTTGTGCAAGCTTGGGTTAAGAAGTTCAGACAAACGTGGAGTTAACCATTTGGCTAAGTGGTAGGTCATTTTAAACCCTATCCAGTGATACAAAACCATAGGTATATACGGTCCCACGGCTGACTTCAGAATTGCCTAGATTCGTATGTCATGTGTCATGTCTTCCTGCCCTTATCCCACATCCTGTGGGCTCGGTACATCAGGGTTTTTTCCTCTTCCCTCTGTCATCCGTCATCTCTGTAGTCACTCCCTTCTTAGCCATGTCATCTTACACCCAATTCATCCATATTTTCTTTGGCCTTCCACTACTCATTATCCATCCACATTCACACACAGTCTTTTCGTTACATGACATTCTTTCCTCCGCATGACATGCCCATACCACGCTAACCTATTACTCATTTTCTCAGTCACTGGTGAAACTTTCAAACTGCCTCTAACAAACTCATTCCTTATCTAGCCATTCTCGTCACTCCACCAATCCATCTCGACTATCGCATCTCTCTCTGCTGCATGCACTCTAGATTCGTCTGTAACTACATTAAATAAAGCATTATTGCGTTTCATAATACATAATAAATAATGCCAGTGCTCTTAAGCGGTGAAGGAAAACATCGTGAGGAAACCAGTTAGTATTCTAACAGCAGCGATGGGCTTGCAACCTGTCACGTATGGAATACTAACTATTGCAAAATGTGGGTATGTGACGTAGACATCCTCAAAGAATCTGGAGTTAGTACTTGGTACTGAGACATCTGAAGGGATTATAAATAAATAACAATAAATATTGGTGGACTTTCCACACAGCACTATCTACCCCAAACTAAGCTTATGCTTGTGATATGGGAACCAGATATCTGCCGCGCCTGGGGATCAAAGTCGTGAAGCTGTTTCAGTTTTATAATACATAAGTGCACTACACTTTTTATCGACTTGAATAGATATTTGCATCCCTAGTTAGTAAATCATACATGGTTAAATAATTACGCATGCAAATATTTGATTTACCTACTTAGTCACGTCACATGCATGTATTTGCAAATAAAAATGAATAGGTTCAGAATAATGATTTTTAGTTCTGCCACTCATCACTAGATGGCGCTACTAACCTTGATATTGAAATAATCGTCCAACCGCTCCTTGCTATTATGCCCCTTCTTCGCCCGCATCAGCACGTATATTCTTTTTATATCAGGGCATGTTCTCAGTAGCTTCTCCACGAGGACCTTGCCCATGAAACCAGTGGCTCCAGTGATGAATATTGATTTGTTTGCGTAGTACTCTGCTACGCTAATAGATAACGCCATTTTGGAGTTGCGCTGTAAAGAAAAAAAGTTTACTGCTATAATAATTATTTTTTTATTAACACAGAATAAACTCTAGTTAATGTACGCAGGGCAGTGCATCGTAGGTAAAGTTCATGCAATACAATCAAGTTAAGGTTACCGCTTAACATTAGGTGGTCTATCCGATTGGTTCCCATCAGCATGTTAAGCTATCAGTTTTAAAAATAAACTGTTTATGCAGTAACTTATGAATAATGTAATTATACAGACGACGCTACTCATTGAGGGTCAGGTAACGTTGGTAATTTTTACGCATTTTTTATGTTAATGTCACACCTGGACGAAGAAAATCAATGCGGATGCGCACATCCTCATCATTATCACTACATAGTTTATAACAGTCGCTTCAAGCTGTCTGTCTGTCCCATGAATGCATGATCTTTAAAACTACGGAACGGATTTTGATGTGGTTTTTAATAGATAGTGATTCAAGAAGAAGGTTTGTATAACACGTGCATAATATAGCAGAGAAACACTGCACCCGTCCGAATGCGGGTGGGTCGCTAGTCAGCCTTAAGGGGAACTAGATGACATACCTAAGTGTTTTATTATTATGTCAGCTATCAGGTTCATAGATTAAAAGCTTTGCTAATTTTGAAGGGATTAATCATAGGCCACAACTTCATTGTTTTTAAAAAATAAAGTTAATAGGTACTTTGATTCCCAATGGGTCCACGACATTTAAAATTTACTAAATAATATAAATAACGACCTCAGTGGCGCAGCGGGCGAGAGTCCGCTTGCGACGCAAGAGGTTGCGGGTTCGATTCCCGCCTCGGAACAAATTTGTGTACGATATGCAGAAATTTGTTTCGTTGGTCTGGGTGTTTTCTATGTATAATAAAAAATATCTATCTATGTAAGTATATAATGTATTAAATTATAGTACCCATAACACAAGCTTTGAGTAGCTTACTTTGGGGCTAGATGGTGCTGTGTGGATTGTCCAGCATTATTTATAAAAAAAAATGCTTAATACATTATATACTTACATAGATAGATATTTTTTATCACACATAAACACCCAGACCAACGGAAGAAATTTCTGCAGATCGTACATAAATTTGTTCCGAGGCGGGAATCGAACCCCCAACCTCTTGTGTCGCAGGCGGACTCTCGCCCGCTGCGCCACTGAGGTCGTCAATTTAATTATTTCCTTTCCCAATGGGCCCATAAAATTTAACAAACAATTTTAAGGGCCCATTGGGATGAAGGGGCAGTAAAGGTTTTTGATAATTAAAAATATTGAAGAAAGTTAATTGACTCAGGCGTGACTTTGCGGAAGTCCATTGTTAAATATAAATTAACTCGAACAAAGCAATATGTAGTACTTATCCGCTGAACTAATCTCCTTAAGCTGGAATAAACTTAATTAGACTTCGACACGTGTTTCACTTCTCTACGAAGCATCTTCAGGAAATTGACCCGCTGTGCACCGAACGTGTTACCTCGTCGAGCGCTGAGCTGAAAGTGACTTTTTCTAGCCCCAAAGTAAGCTATTCAAAGCTTGTGTTATGGATACTAAATCGAAAACAATAGACCTTGGACATTTAGCAGTAAGCCTATTGAAGCTATGCATTATTAAAAAAATAATTTCAATCGATACAAGTTTTCCTACTCAAATGTTTGCATAGATAAAAAATAGTAAAGCTAAGAGAGGTAGGTAGTTACATTAGCTTTTGTCTTATTATACCTAAGTGTAGTATAGGCAATGTAATTATGAATTTATATGCAAAGCATGGAAACTTCAACTGCGTATAAAATATAGGTGAGTAGGTATATACGAGTTAATACGTTTACTCACTTCCGTTGTTTGTACTAGTGGCTCTGGGAGCTGTAGACCTCGCGAGCATACTAAAAGTGAGCTATCTGAGGAATGTAATGTGCAAGTGCATTTTCCGTTTTGTGATTTTTTTGATCTTTTTGATTTTTTTGGCATCATCTTGTGCAGAATGAGGTCCTTTGTGTTTCTCTCAAATTTGATTGAAAACCATCGATTGTTTGATGAGCTATCCTGTTCATCATGCTGAAGATCCTTATCAGATCTTCGCCAAACTTTTATGAGACCAACTTATAGTTACTACCTTTCAAATAAAAAAAGAATAATCGAAATCGGATCTCATTTGGTGGAGATATCCAGTATATCAAATAGCCCCCTTTTTGCCCTTTTTTTGGGGGAAGTACCCCTCTAATCAAAAATCCCCGACGACAAAAAATTCTAATAAGTCATATAACCTGTGTACCAAGTTTCGTCCAGATCGGTTAAAAAATGCGACCTGTAGAGGAGAACAGACAGGCAGACAGACAGACATCCGGACAAACGCATTTTTGGTAAATGTGGAAACTGAGACGCTTCGCTCGCTCGGTCAATAATATTTGTTAAAAATTATGTAATTTTTTTTAATATTAATTGTTAATATGAAATTGTTATTTTTTTGCGTTTACGTTTATTTTATTTTTAAACAAGCAATCGAAATAGTGCTGTATGCCCTACAACTACTACGAGGTATAAATAATTTATAATTAAATCATTTAAACGCACGGCTTGTATACACCATTACAACAACAACGACATTGAAATATTATGAAATCATGTATTTTGGTTTCATTATTGCTAGGGCACGGTATGTGAATAATGATAGATTTGTGTGTAATTTTGTCGAACCAGTGCGGTGAAAGGATTTTAGTGCGCCTCAAGAGTTCCTTTCGAGCACTGACATGTTGTTTTTAGCCTGATCATGAAGGACACTTTTAAATAAATCAACAATAATATCTTTGTTCGGTTGGCTCTTGGGACTGTTATACTCTGTCCAAACTCAAATAGAGCGAAGCGGCAAGGGTTGGTGACGACAACCTAGTTTTATTATGACGTTTCAAAGTGATATTTTTCTTCTTCTTTGTTTATGGCTCCTGTCCGGTTTTTTTGATTGAACAAGCAGATGGCCCACCTGATGTTAAGTGGTAACCATCACGTATAACAAAGCATCGCCTCGTAAGTCACGCACGATAGGAACATGCACTGCCCTTTTTTTTTTTTTTTTTTTTTTTTTTTTTTTTTTTTTTTTTTACGTTGGAAAAATGCTTTACGCATCCCCTCCATCTCGGGATGCTGCCCTGCGTAACAAGGCGTGCTTCCCTGGACGAGCCCTTCACAAAGAGCTATACTCGCTCTTCTTCTTCTTCGTTTTTTTATATGGCTCCTGTCTATAGACAATCTTGCCAGTGTCAAGTGATAGAGATTATATGCTCTTTGTTATGTTTCTAGTCACGTCAGTCGAAAGTCGAGTCAGTCAATTGTTTTGAAAATGGTGGCGGTTTCTTCAAAACATTTGAAACATTTTCGGTCAAATCACGATATCACATATTACACTTTCATTTCAAATGCTTACACTTTGTGCTAAGACCACAAGTAATGTTGGTTAAAATACCACCAAAATTATACAACACAACTCAAAATAACACTAGAAAAACAATTAAAATGAAAATGCTATGTTGCTTCGATAGATGACAGAAAACGAATCCGAGCTATACTCGTAATAAAACATCCGTATAGACAATCTTGCCAGTGTCAAGTGTTCTTTGATACTCTTTAGTCAAGTCAGTCCATAGTCAAAACACGTCATTTGTTTTAGAGAAAACGGTGTCGGTTTTCTTCAAAACATTTAAAAAAAAAACAAATCACGATATCACTTACACTTTCATTCCAAATGCTTCCGAAATTACACAACACAACTCAAAAATACCCTAGAAAAACAATTAAAATGAAAATGCTATAATATGTTGCTACGCAAAATGACAGAAAACGTATCCCAAAGTGATCTTAATAGTAGTCATTGAATATATATTTTGACTTTGACAGTACTATGTACAGTTTGACGGTACGTACAGTACAGAAATAATTTTTGAAATCGGGCCAGTAGTTTTTGAGCCTATTCGGTACATACAAACGTCCAAAGGTTTCCTCTTTATAATATATGTTATTTATATTATATAGAGTGTGGCACCTCTGGTGTTACAAACGTCCATAGGCTATGCTATGGGCCGTATGCTTGTTTGCTACCTTGGTAGTATAAAAAAAAAAAAAAAGAGGCGAATTTCCTCATACAGACTGCGATTTTCTCACGATCTTCTTAAGTTAATAACGTGGTGTAACATATCAAAAACGAATGGGAAAATGGAGGATTGTTATGTGATTCACACGTTATAAAAGAATGTGGATTTTTCGATCGTGCGCCAGATAAAGTCCTACGTTGTTCAATACGCAAACCTATACATACAAAACAGCCTTCACAGCTGTCCTAGCTCTGCCTTCTGTGCCGTAGGCCGTGAGTTCGATTCCCATCGAGAATAAAAATCTTGTTTGATGAACATACCTAATCATAAAAATTTTGTGTGATAACAAATTCGCGCGAGTGAAACCGCGGGGCGCAACTAGTACTTAGTACATACATTTATCGATACTTTATTGCACAAAAATACACAATCGGAGTCAAAAACAGACCAATTAAATTTACTTTAACGAATAACATAACTTTTACCGGTTATCTAAATATATGTAACTCAAAGGTGACTGACTGACATAGTGATCTATCAACGCACAGCCCAAACCACAGCACGGATCGGGCTGAAATTTGGCATACAGGTAGATATTATGACGTAGGCATCCGCTAAGAAAGGATTTTGATCAATTCCACCCCCAAGGGGATAAAATAGGGGATGAAAGTTTGTATGAAACTTTGTCAATTTTAATAATAATAATACTTTTTAACGCGAGCGAAGCCGCGAGCAAAAGCTAGTCTAAATATATATAACTCAAAGGTGACTTACTGACTGACTGACTGACTGACATAGTGATCTATCAACGCACAGCCCAAACCACTGGACGGATCGGGCTGAAATTTGGCATACAGGTAGATATTATGACGTAGGCATCCGCTAAGAAAGGATTTTGATCAATTCTACCCCCAAGGGGATAAAATAGGGGATGAAAGTTTGTATGAAACTTTGAATTCCTTGGCGCGAGCAAAGCCGCGGGTTCAGCTAGTTTTAATTATAAGCCACTGAACCTATTTTAAAATTACTATTAGAAACTATATCCTCTCTAATAAAAAAAAGATTATTAAAATCGGTTCATAAATGACGGACTTATGCGGTATGTACCTAAAAACATGAAAAGTCAAATTGAAAAACTTCCTTTTTTTAAGTTAAAACAGAAATGGTAGCTTCCGGTCGTTGACTTGCAAACTTGTTTTGTATGTTTTTTTTTAATCCTTTTCGCAGGTTAAACAATACAGTAAGTATTTTGACCTTCGCTAGAGACCTTGTTTTATCAGATACTTCGACCACATGCCATAATAGTTTGTGGTCGATTAGCTAATGGTCCGTGCTATGGAAAATTCAGAGCTTCATAATGACAAGCAATTAAATGATAAAAAAAACATGATAAGGCAGTTTCTATTTCAGCTTCTTCAAATTATAAAGATAGCAGCAAGTGACTTGACAGCCGATTAGTGATGATCGCGCTTTCAGAAACCGGGGGTTAGTCACTCAGATATTATGTTAATTCTGTGTTTATTAGATTATTTTCTATTCTATGCCTAAAACCAAGGAACGCCGTGTCTAAAACTTTTTCTGCCGCCAAGCAGCAACGCTGTGTTTCGGTTTGAAGAGTGTGGTCGCCGGTGTAAACAGGCACATGAGACCTAACATCTGTATGCCTCAACTTGATGGACGCAGGGCAGTGCATCGTGCGTAGGGCACGTTCCTACCGTGCATGACTTGCGAGGCAATGCTTTAAAGGTGTTGGTTACCACTTAACATCAGGTGGGTCATCTGCTTATTCCATCAGCTACCGAGTTGTTGTTTATAACTTTTGGGAATCCTCGCCTTGAGGATGAAATAATAATATTTTCTAGGCAACTTTTAGACTAATCTTATCATTCACTACCGCGAGGGAAGCCACGTGCGACCGCTAGATATAATATTTATGATTTGATTATATTGAGGCCATTGTCAAAAGTTAAACTTCAAAGTTTTTGTGCCAAGGTCCCTATCGAAACTTCGAAAAGTGATTCATGGGGCCTTAGCTAGCACCCTCCCTTTTTTGCATTTTGTGAACTTTTAAACAATATCTTAATAAAAATTGCTGAGCAAAGCTCGGTCGCTTAGCAGAAAAACACTGATAAAAACATTTTCTAATAATGAATCTTAGCTAGATCGATTTATCGCCCCCGAAAACCCCTGAATACTGAATTTCATGAAAATCGCTGGAGCCGTTTCTGAGATTTAGATTACAAATAAATAAATAATTTCTAAATCCCTCAATTTATCCTACTTAATATTATAAACGCGAAAGTTTGTAAGTATGGATGGATGGATGGATGGATGGATGAATGGATGGATGTTTGTTACTCTTTCACGCCTGAACGGCTGAACGGATCTGGATGAAACTTGGCAGAGAGATGGATTATAGTCTGGAATAACACATAGGCTACTTTTTATCCCATGAGAATACCGGGATTTAAATCTGCGCGAGTGAAACCGTGGGGTGCAACTAGTATTCATATAATAGTGACACTACACCTTCGCGTGTATATTGCTGGTGTATTACGTTTTCAAACTGTTCACAGATATAGGCAAAACATTGCATAATCTTCTAGCTTCACACACATCGTCGTAAAAAAAAATCTAAATCGAAATCTGCGCGGGTGAAACCGCGCAACTAGTTAGGTTATACGTAAAAAAAGACTGGTCGTAAGGGCAAAAGATTCGTAATGACATTGGCGCTACTTTTTGATTACGTAACACTACATTGCATACCGGTTTCTTTAAAAATGCCAACGTTTCTTTTCAATGCCACTACGAGCAGCTGTTAATTTGCGAATGCGTATTACGAAATACGCGAGATCTTCAAATGGCAAATGCTGAGTGGAAGCTTTTTTTATGTCACTATCACTCTAGTTGCGCCCCGCGTTTCAGCCGCGCAGATTTAAATCCCGGTATTCTCACGGGATAAAAAGTATCCTATGTGTTATTCCAGACTATAATTTATCTCTGCCAAGTTTCATCTAGATACCTTCGGCCGTTCCGGCGTGAAAGAGTAACAAACATCTATCCATACTTACTTTCGCGTTTATAATAGTAGTAGGATATTTTCGTCTTATTCGTTTGTATGTGTATTTTTGTATCGTCAAAAAATATTTTCTATTTCTTGTTCATGTCTTGTCACTTGTTCTTTCGGAACAGTGTGGTGAAACGATTTTTAAGTGCGCCTCGAAGAGGCTATATACTTTCGAGCACTTGACAGATTTTTTAAGACGTGCAGCATCATGATGTTTTTCATCAACATTTGAAAGTATTAGCACTATGCAAATACATTTTTGGACAGAAAAACTCATTTGTGCACGACCATCGAACCCACGACCTTAGGATCGGAAGGCAAGCCTACCACTAGACCACCAGTGCCCTCTGCATTAAGTACATGGAAAGACTCGACAAAAAATACTTTTTTTTCCTTTATTTGTTCTTAAAAACTCTTTTAAGAAAATAAATCAAGTCGAATTGAAAACCTTTTTTTGTCAGTTTATTTTTGAGAATGGAAAATACACTCACACTATGACTCAAAAACTACTCGTCATGTCTGACTCAATTTAAATGGAACTACATTATAAGCACTAGCTTTCGATTAAATAAAGAATCATCAAAATCGTTTCATTCAGTAAAAAGTTATAAGGTAACATCCAAAAAAAAATTTTTGGATGGAGAACCTCCTTTCATCGGTTCTTTTTATCGTTTAAAAAGTATATAATCTATTTCATTTGACACTGACAAGGTTATCAAATGACAGGTGTCATGAATAAATGGAGCGAAGAATATTGGAGGCGAATCATTCCCTGTCATCTAACGAAGCAACATAGCATTTTCATTTTAATTGTTTTTCTAGTGTTATTTTGAGTTGTGTTGTGTAATTTTGGTGGTATTTTAAACAACATTACTTGTGGTCTTAGCACAAAGTGTAAGCATTTGGAATGAAAGTGTATTATGTGATATCGTGATTTGACCGAAAATGTTTCAAATGTTTTGAAGAAACCGCCACCATTTTCTTCAAAACAATTGACTGACTCGACTTTGGTTGGACTGACGTGACGTGACTAGAAACATAACTACAAAGAGTATAATCTCTGATTCACTTGACATTGGCAAGATTGTCTATGACAGGAGCCATAAAAAGAAGAAAGAAGAAGAAGAATATTGGAGGCAAATGTCATATTTGTTTTGACTTATGTCAATAGCAAACTGTATGAGTGGGACTTCGCAGACTTGAATTATTGGTTTAGCTCAGTAAATATTTGATGTTCCTACTAAGCAATCCATACTTTCAACAATCTACGCTTGTTGTTAATCTTCTTAGATTCTACTAACCTACGTATTTTGATGACTTTGCATTACGGTAGGGTGACGGCTGTGCTTTTTTAGGCGTTGACAACACCTAATAGGTATTCCTCTCGCTCGCACGATTCGACATTTTGAAAGATATAAAATCACAAATCGAAATTTTGGAAAATCGCAAACAACTATTTTGTGTGATTTTTGAGTAGGTAAACTTGTATCTAGGTTTAGTAATTTCATATCTTTCAACAAGTCAAAACGTGCGAGCGATAGTCACATTAGCTCTTGTCTTCACCCGGGTGAATAGAAAGAAAATAAATCGACAATGTCTATTAAAATCAGGCATCTAAGTAATAGAAGTTAATTTCAAAAGTATAAGGGTACTTTGTACTCTTACACTAATTTTAAACTGAAACTGAAACTGAAACAGCTTCACGACTTTGATCCCCAGGTACGGTAGATATCCCTTCAGATCTTCCAGTACCAAGTAGGTACTAATTCAAGATTCTTTGAGGATGTTTAAGGGGGGTAGTCAGAGGTACGTCCAAACATAACATTTTGCACATACCCACATTTTGCAGTAGTTAGTATTCCATACGTGACAGGTTGCAAGCCCATCGCCGCTGTTAGAATACTAACTGGTTTCCTCACGATGTTTTCCTTCACCGTTTAAGAGCACTGGCATTGCGCACATAAATTTTACAAAAGTAAAATTAAAGACATTGGGTATGCCATAACACAGGGCTATCCTAGTTTGGGTACCAATGTTGTCCAACCAGGAAATGCCGATATTGTAACACGTTTCAACCCTAGTTTATAAGATATTGTGATGTTTGTTACGAATCCAAAATAAATTTCATTTCATTTCATAAGGGTACTTGTACCTTTATACAAATTGCTGAGGATCAGGAACATTATACCACCTGATGTTATGTGGTAACTATTACCTATAACAAAGCATTGCCTCGACATAAACATGGCTTATGATGAACCCTGCATCCTAAACTTGAGGCATACAGATGTTAAGCCTCATGTGCCTGTAATTACACCGGCGACCACACTCTTCAAACCGAAACACAGCGTTGCTGCTTGCCGGCAGAAAAAGGCGTGGGTAGTACTTCACCAGACGAGACACACAAAGAACTCTCCAATGATGATTATATAACTTAGGCACATAAACTAACGATCCAATAACTACCACAAGGCTTTATATAACTCGGGTCTTAAACCACAAAGTCTGCATACTTAACTAAAATACATTTAACTAAGGTATGACTAACAATTATCCTTGAATGAATGAATGAATGAAAAATTCTTTATTGTACACCAAAATTTACAGAAAAAAAGAACACTTAGTAATATAAAAATAAAGTAGTAGGTACAATGGGCGGTCTTATCGCTAAAAGCGATTTCTTCCAGATAACCTTTGGATGGAGAGGATTGTTAAAATATGGAAGATCCTTCATTCCGATAAATCAAAATCAAAACGTTCTTTATGAGACTAGTGTAGTCAGGAGAGGCCAAACATACATACCCACAAACCGCAGCTACATATTTCATACTAAACTTATTTTCGTAGATACAAATTCATACATTCACACTCAATACACACTTTCAATACAGTCATGTCATTAGTACCTATGTTTCAATTAATTTAGTGATAGTCGTTTTATATTATTAGTTAGATTAAAAAATGTAAATCCATTAATGGCTTTCAGCTACATTCATTATGTTACTTATATAATAATACAAAGAGCTGTGGATTTTATTCAATAAATAAAATAAAATAAAAAATAAAATTTATTCATTACACTCATAAGGATAATTTTGAAACGTCTTGAGAACTAGGGGAATCTAGACGCGATCAAAGCCTAGGCTATTTTAACCGACTTTAAAATAGGTAGGTACCTATTCTCTGTTCTCAAAACTATTTTTTTATTGTATGTTTTTTACGCGATGACTACGCCAAATAAATTGATTTTGATCGTTTTTATACCTCAGTGGTAATAACCATCCTATTATTATTATAAACGCGAAAGTTTGTAAGTACATAGATGGATGGATGGATGTTTGATACCATTTCACGCCGGAACGGCTGAACGGATCTGGATGAAACTTGGCAGAGAGATAGATTATAGTCTGGAATAGCACATAGCACATTTAAAACTGCGCGGGTGAAACCGCGGGGTGCAACTAGTATTCATATAATAGTGACACCTTCGCGCGTATATTTTGCTGGTGTATTAAGTTTTCAAACTGTTCACAGATATAGGCAAAACATTGCATAATCTTCTAGCTTCACACACATCGTCGTATTTTGTGTCTAGACTAGTCTAGAGGGGTAGTCAGAGGCACATTTGGCAGTAGGTGGTATACCATACGTGACAGGTTGCGAGCCCATCGCCGCTGTTAGAATACTAACTGGTTTCCTCACGATGTTTTCCTGAACCATTTAAGAGCATGGTTATTATAATTGCGCGCATACATTTTTCGAGAAAAACCCATGGGTGCACCACTGGATCTAAACCCACGACCTTCAAACCACTGGTATTCTGTTAAGATTATTTTTAGAGTAAAATATTTGATACTAGCGACCCGCCCGCGCGCCCCTGCTTCGCACGGGTGCACATATCATGCATGTATTATACATATAAACCTTCCTCTTAAATCACTCTATCTATTAAAAAAACCACATCAATATCTGTTGCGTAGTTTTAAAGATATAAGCATACATAGGGATATAGGGACAGAGAAACCGACTTTGTTTTATACTATGTAGTGATTATTGTGCTTTTGTGTGTCGCCTTGTTATTGTGTTTTTGTCGTCAGTCGCACAGCGTCCTACCGTGCTATTTTGTCACGGACTCGTTAAAAGCAGGTAGGTAGGTAGGTATCTAAATAATTATTGATTTTGTACGCCTGTAATGGTAGGATTTTAGTGATACTCATAATTTTATGAAGACCTTTATTTAACATACCTAAATCTCTGACAAAATAAAATATTTGATTTGATATGCTTCGAATAAGGTTATAATTTCTTTTTTTCATAATCCATTTCATTCAAACTTTTTATTTATTTTTATATTAATTCAAAATAAAACAACAAATAGCCATTCGATTTGAACGCATCGCCTCTGTGTTTATGGTCCGCTCACCTTAAACTTTGGTTTAGGAGTGTCTTTGATTACCGTTAATATATTTCGTTTTGCAATGGCATGCAGCACCTTGAATTAAATCCTTGTATTAAAAACAGAAAGTTGTTTTAATTATTGCCTCATCGATAACATATAAATGTTATTTTATTTTAATTTTCACTAATTTTATCGACGACCTTCAGGGTTGGTGATAGATGCGTTGTACCCTTTATCCTATTATTTATCCACATAATATCAACGCGGCGATCCTTCAAATTCGAATAAAGAATGCGAATATTTGTTTAAGTTTTATTTAATATTTGTTTGTTTCTTTTTAATTATTTTCAAGGTATGTTTTTATTTACCGCGACGTTCCTTCAAATTTGAATTTAGAACGCGATGGTTTTTATTTGATTACAATTTAGTATTCGAATTTCAAATTGTTTTGATTAATTATGTAGGTATGATGTATAGTTAAGCTCATGTCTAATTATTTTATAGTAAATACTACCTTACTGCCTGACTAAGATAATTAATTTATTATTAAATTAATTTAAAATTTATTAATAAGTTACCTATTCAGGTACTTACAATTATATAATATTAAAAGTATTTGCTGATGATCACTAAAAAGGATACCTATCTTTTTTAGACAAAACGAAAAACAAGGTAGTTGTCAATCAATTACGTGACATATTAAACTACCTACTATTATAGGTATATTAAAAAAGAAAGCACAACATAGAACAAATAAAAAATCGCAGTAACAAAATTATTTTAAAAAACTTACCCGAAATTCACTCTAAACAAAACCTCCAAAAACCTTCACACAGCACTTTCGAAACTTACTTTGACTCTGACATTTGCAGAATATAATAATTATAATATTATTATACTGAACCGTTTAACACAAGAGTCGAACCTCGAATGATTCTACCATGAGCCACCCACCTCCTGCAATCAGATCTACCTCAGTATAATCTGTCAGTAAGATTAATGTAGCCTGACGTCACATCGCTGTCTGCCATTGTCTATCCGGCAATAGGAAAAAGTAACAAGAATGAAAACCTTCTACGAACTAACCTTTTTACATAGGTATGTAGCTCTTTTATATGATTTTTTTACCTTCTTTATCCGCCCGCAGCCATGATCAAAAAATCTGTAGTTATGTTTAGTTTATTTTTATTACTCAGTTTTAATTTATTTATTTATACAGTCTAGTTATAGTAGGTACACAAATAAGTACAAAATCTATAAAAAAATATAAGACCTGGGAAACATAAAAAAATATAATTCACTTATAAATATTTAGCAAATTTTCACTTCACGTTAATATTGGTGTCAATTCTGTTGTTGAATTTTCCTAATTTAGTCTATTTTGACAGCACTAAAAACATTGTCGTCCCCTTCTAAAACCCCGAAATGACAAGGATGGGTTATAATTTTATACTGTTAGAATTAGTTAGCTTATGATTCAAAATAATCGACATAATTGAAAACATTGAATAACAGTTTCACATTACTTAGATAATGACATAATGAGGCTCGTACTTTTTTGTGTACTAGTTGCGCCCCGCGGTTTCAGCCGCGCAGATTTAAATCCCGGTATTCCCGCGGGATAAAAGTAGCCTATGTGTTATTCCAGACTATAAACAATCTCTCTGCCAAGTTTCATCCATATCCGCTCAGCCGTTTATTAGTAGGAAGTAGGATTGCATCAATACACTAAAGCTGGGTATGGCCAAACTGTATTGAATCTTTCAGGCGCCAATCTTTAAATTCAAACTTTGGTGACATGGGGTCCTCAAAGTCGGATTAATCGACTAGCAAGTCTTACCTACAGCAATAGCAAAGCAGCGGTGAGATTTGTTTAATCAAAAAGCAACAAGAGCTGAAACTGCCTAGTTTTGTAGCAATTTATTGCTGCCATTGTATAGCTGTCCTGCGGCCCGATTACGCTAATGTCTGGCTATCGAGATGGCTTTCAGTTTGAATTTCTATTCCCATCCATCCTCTACAATTGCATTATTATCAAACATGAAACGTAAAATCTATAGGTATGCCACATGTTGATAAGCCGGGCAGTGCATCGTAAGGCACGTTCCTATCGCGCGTGACTTACGAGGAGTATGTATATAAGTATGCCTCAAGATGTTCATCACACAAACGTTTGTTCTGTGTGGGATCGAACCCACGGCCTACGGCGCAGAAGGCACTACCAACTACTACCAACTGAGCTGTGAAGGCTGTCGATATAATAAAGTTAACAGGTACCAAACAGCCAGCGGCCCGATTACGCTAATGTCTGGCTATTGAGATGGCTTTCAGTTTGACATTTGATTCCCATCCATCCAAGGAATTTAGCATCCCAAGGAATTTAGATACTAGATCCATCCATTATGTTGCGATTACAAGGGAATCAAATGCTCATAGAGTATATTCCTTGATCAAATGTCAAACTGAAAGCCATTTCGATAGCCAGACATTAACTTAATCGGGCTGCCGCTATAGGTACCTAAATACACAGAATAAATGGTAGTGCGTAACGTCGGACCTTTCCTCAGGTCAATAACTTTAACAACGTACATAACTTCTTACGTCAATTACAACAAAAAATATAAAAACACAATTTTGTACAGTACTAGGGGTTTTGGAAAAACCAGAAAAAACGCATAATCCCCCTTTGTATCTCTCGCTCAAAAAACTATGAAAGAGATGGAAATTTTATGGTGTCTATAGTTTTTGTGGACTTACGTTTCGGATGATTCAATAGTAAATTGGCCAAGAGCGAGTAGGGTCATTGGGTTTCTAAAGCCAGTACATGTTTAGCCATGCCTGTTTCTGGCGTTGTAATAAAAAAATACTACAAATGGGCGCTCAGAAATATGTTACTTATTAATTGAACCAAAGCTCACTTAAAAAGGTCATAAAACTAGGTGAATTTATAAATAAATAAATAAATAATGCTGGACAATCCACACAGCACCGTCTAGCCCCAAAGTAAGCTATTCAAAGCTTGTGTTATGGGTACTAGATGACTGATATATTTAATACATTATATACTTACATAGATACATATTTTTTTTTATTATATACATAGAAAACACCCAGACCAACGGAACAAATTTCTGCAGATCGTACACAATTTTTTTCCGAGGCGGGAATCGAACCCGCAACCTCTAGCGTCGCAGGCGGACTCTCGCCAGCTGCGCCACAGAGGTCGTCAATTTATGAGCCAATTCCACGCAGTTCTTTTTTTAATGGCTCCTGTCAGTAAAGCACCTGTACAGACTATCTTGCCAGTGTCAAGTGATATCAATATAAAAGTTTCTAGTCACGTCAGGACAAAGTCGAGTAAGTCAATTGTTTTGAAGAAAATGGTGGCAATTTCTTCAAAACATTTGAAATATTTTCGATCAAATGACGATATCACTTATTACGCTTTCGTTCCAAATGCTTTTACACTTTGTGATAACGCCGTAATGTTGGTTAAAACACCAGCAAAATTACAGAACACAACTCAAAATAACACTAGAAAAACGCTTCTCAAAATGTCAGAAAACGAATCATCGTTCATTAGGTATGTTCAATAGAATGACTAACCACAAATACTATAATTATTTACAATGATTAATCAATAAATGAATTAAATATGTACTTACTCAAATTATTGATGACAATAAAAAAAAAATAAAAAAAATAAAAAGTTTTTATTTCAGATTTCATCCATAGGTTTACTTAAAACTAACATACACAAATAAATAGGTATCAACACAATTTTGATCAGTGATAAAGCCCACCCAGGAAGTTAAACCCTAGGTGGCCCCTATCACTCTCAACACAAAACACTTCCATATCGGAGAGCCATACCTATCCGATATTGTTTTCAGGATGCTGTTTTGGCTGTCCCGCACTCTGCGAATCAGGGATGCAGTTTTTTTGCGGAGGACGGCTAAGAAGCCATCCGTTTGGTACTCCGCAAACATCCCTGACGCACTACAGAAACGGGGCAGCCCCAACATCATCCTGAAAACATTATTATATTGGATGCGAAGGGTCTCCAACGACTTTTTGGTGTGGCTGATCCACAGGTTTGCCGTGTACAAGCTTTGACAATACGCCTTAAAAAGTGTCACCTTGACTTCCTCCGTACATCGGGCAAACCTGCGGATCAACATGTTTCCTCGCACCGCCAGAGCCCTACGCTCCCTTTCAATGTCCACATTGTCTTTAAGGTCTTCGGTAACGTGATGACCTAGATATTTGAATGTAAGATAAGAAAAAAGAAAAAAGACGAATACCCAGTTTGCGATAATGAAGATACTGATAACATGCAATTCTTCATTCCCATTGTCTCGGATGACTGACCTTGTAAACATAAGGAAACCGCTGTAGGATCTAATGTAGATGATTTGAACAGCCTTCGCAGCTCAGTTGGTAGTAGCTCTGCCTTCTACACCGTAGGCCGTGGGTTCCATCCCCACGCATAACAAAAATTTGTGTGAAGAACATAGATGTTTGTTCTCAGTCTGAGTGAATTTTAAGACAATATTTTTTTAAATCGTAGAATAATTTTAGATAGAGTTTTAGGCATAAAAAATATTGATGGACTGTGTGAAAGATGACATGAGTCAAAAAGGGTGAGCACCGAGATAACGAATGATATATTTAATGCATTATATACATACTTAGATAGATATTTTTTTATTATAGGAACATAGAAAACACCCAGAACAACGGAACAAATTTCTGCAGATCGTACACAAATTTGTTGAGGCGGAAATCGAGCCCGTAACCTCTTGCGTCGCAGGCGGACTCCCGCTGCGCCACTGAGGTCATCCTATATAATAACTAGTGGCTCTGGGAGCTGTAGACCTCGCGAGCATACTAAAAGTGAGCTATCTGAGGAATGTAATGTGCAAGTGCATTTTCCGTTTTGTGATTTTTTTGATCTTTTTAATTTTTTTTGCATCATCTTGTGTAGAATGAGGTCCTTTGTGTTTCTCTCAAATTTGATTGAAAACCATCGATTGATGATGAGCTATCCTGTTCATCATGCTGAAGATCCTTATCAGATCTTCGCCAAACTTTTATGAGACCAACTTATAGTTACTACCTTTCAAATAAAAAAAGAATAATCGAAATCGGATCTCATTTGGTGGATATATCCAGTATATGAAATAGCCCCCTTTTTGCCCTTTTTTGGGGGAAGTACCCCTCCAATCAAAAATCCCCGACGACAAAAAAAATCTAATAAGTCAAGTCAAGTCAATAAGTGTGCCAAGTTTCGTCCAGATCGGTTGAAAAATGCGACCTGTAGAGGAGAACAGACAGACAGACAGACATCCGGACAAACGCATTTTTGGCCAATGTGGAAACTGAGACGCTTCGCTCGCTTCGCTCGCTCGGTCAATATTGTTGGACTTTCCACACAGCACTATCTAGCCTCAAACTAAGCTTATGCCTGTGATATGGGAACCAGATAGCTGATATACTACATGTATACTTTTTTTTGTAAATACATACTTATAATATTATATAACACCCAGACAGAGAACAAACATCTATGTTCATCACACAAATGTTTGTTCACGGTGGGAATCGAACCCACGACCTACGGCGCAGAAGGCAGAGCTTCCAACTGAGCTACGTCGGCTGTCATAATAGATTTTAAGTTTCATGTTTGATATAACGTTGTTACGGACACTTACTTCTTATAAAGGTAGGCCATCTGCTTAGTAGTATAAAAAAAAGCTTTCACTCAGCTGGTTTGACATTAATATTTTTTTAACCGACTTCAAAAAAGGAGATTCTCAATTCGACTTAGCTAGTTGTATAAAAAAAAAGACTTTTTTTTAACATTGTTACCCAATAACTTTTTTCCGGGTGGACCGATTTTGATGATTCTTTTTTAATCGAAAGCTGGTGCTTGTCACGTGATCCTATTTAAATTTGATCATATATGACGAGTTTTTATGTTAAGTAGTATGAGTGTATTTTCAGTGCATTTGAAGTAGTTTTTTTCTTCTATGAGTTATTTAAATAAATGCTTGCAATCAACATCCGACATTGGACAGTATAGCCTTGTTCGTCAAGTAGCATGTCATAAACTTGAAAATTAACTTAATAACCTTGATAAGCACCAATGAATAAATTTTAATGGTAAGGCCGAAGGAAGGCTTGGCCCTAAACTCGACTTTAGGAGGCTGACACTTCTTCTTTTATCCACTTGACAGTGATGTCAATTCTGTTGTTTAATTTTCCTTACTTAACTTATTGACAGCATAAATATTGCCATCCCTTTCTAAAAGACCGAAACAACAAGGACGGCTATAATTTTAGAGCTGTCAGATAGGACAGATTAGAATAATGCAACAACAGAATTGACACTAGAAACTTATCTCCAAAGAGTAGCCATAAAAAAGAAGAAAGAAGACATTGTCAATCAGTAAAAATCCTAAATCCTTTTTCTTTGCAATAAACATTATAACTAGTAGTTCGCCGCGAAATGAGATCTCGTGACGCGACGCGAACGCTCCGAAAATTTAAGTAAGTGGTAGTTAGAGGCAAGTCCAAACATTGTGTATGGATTTGTCTCTGGCTGCCCTACATACTAAGTATGGTAACCAAGTTTCAACTGAATTGGCCTATTTATTGAAGAGTTCCGTTGAACAGACCCTGGCTCCATAATCAGAACAGGTTGCTATCACCGTTTAATGATAACTAAGTACCTTCTTAATTTATTTTCAGTAAAAAAAAATATTTAAAAAGCAAAGAAACTGGTCGACCAGTAGAAAAACCTTGATGTCAACGAAACTCTTAGAAATGGGAGCTCTTGGGTCGTTGGTTATTTCAATTTACCTTTTTTGTTGTATCTCAAAAAGCGGGCATCCTAGAAAAAAAATAAAAATGGTTTTGGAATGTTCAAACCAAGCCATGACATGTAATTTATTTTTTTTGTGTAACTTTTTTAATTTTTGCCCCCTTAGAAAACCCCGTATTTTAATAACCCCTTATCCGATTTTACTCATATACTTACCAGTAAATTTCTCAAGTACAAGCTATCGACTTACCAAATTTCATGCAGATCGGATAAGCGGTTCTCAAGTTATCGTCGGACAAACATACAAACATACATACATACATACATACATACATAAAATGCCAAATCGCCCAAGTTGATTGTAAGATCTTCGTTCGCTTCGCTCACTCGATCAATAAATAAATAAATAAATTTTTGCATTTAAATATACGTTTTTCCAGCGATATATCCCTTGACACGTATTTTTACATAAAAAGAGATACATAATATCATCATTATTGTATGCATCTTTTAGGAAACAACAAAATTGTGATTTTAAAAATGAGATAGGACATCGGCCTCCCCTATCCGCTTCCAGGAAGAACGATTCTGAGCCCTCTCCATCCACCAACTACCCGCGATGCTACCAATGTCGTCAGTCCATCGGGTAGGAGGGCGTCCCACACTTCGCTTTCCTGTTCGTGATGAATGATAGGTCAATCATACTATAAATTCATCCTAAATCCGGTGATGAAATTTGATTGGATTCAGATATAAATACGATTTTTATGATTTATTTAGAGGTTTTGGTATTTAGAACAGATTAATTTTGACAGTTGCGGCCATGACCTACACTCATGTGGGTGACGGTGTAATTTAAAACGATACCTACGTTCAAACAAGTTTTGGAGTAAGCCAGACCTAGGCAAAGTTTGGAAACACTGGCGGCCTTACTAAAAAAAATAGTCAAACATATACAGGGTTACTGGTAACTCGACGTATTCCTTGCAGGACGTCATAGTAGAGCTAAAATGCAGCAAATTAGGCCACCAAATGTTCTACCGAAGTTCAGTAGTTTTTGAGTTAGTTAGATTTTTTGGTGATATTTGCCAAAGTTTTAGGCATTTTTGAACTTTTAATTATTAAAAATATCTGCTACGGCATCAACTATGATATTAACTTAAATTTCAGTACAGTCGCGCCGTGAATCATTTTTAAATTGGCTCCAAATGATTTAATTTGGGATTTTTCATAAAAAAACTAAAAATCTAACCAACTCAAAAACTACTAAACTTCGGTAGAACGTTTGGTGGCTTAATTTGTTGCATTTTAGCTCTACTATGACGTCCTGCAAGGAATACGTCGAGTTACCAGTAACCCTGTATACAGGGTCCCAGAACTCAACGTCAAGCCGAAACGGGGCGACAGGATTGATTGTAAACATCATGAGAAAAATCAGAAAAAAAATTGAAATAAAAAAAAACAAAAATCATTGTTATTGACTGTGATTCTTAGAAAATATTATTTAGGGTTACGGTTCCAAAGTTTAATAATAATAAAGCTTTTTTAATTCCACATTTCACATGTACATGATTGTTAGTAATGTTTGCTTATCCTAAGTGTTAATGTGATGTGGATCCCTCGAGGGTAAAAGCCAAAGTTTAAATGAACAAAAATAATAAAAATTAAACACAATAACCGAAAAATGGTTACAGATTGACCAAATTTTTTGGTTTTTAAATGCCCATAATTTTCAAACTGCATGGGATAGATTTTCTTCTGATTATTCTCATGATGTTTATAATCAATCCTGTCGCTCCGTTTCGGCTTGACGTTGAGTTCTGGGACACCCTGTATATACAAATAAGCCACGATACGAGTGAATAATACTAGCTAATGTCACTCCTGCTCGCACATTTTGACTCAAGCACATTTCCCTTATATTATTGTATTATTTGTGTTTGAACAGTATTTATGCGTGTTTCTTTAGAGTTATTCTTTCAAACAACCTCCCCGAAATGAAATAAAATGAAATAATAGCCAATCGCACCTCGAAATTGCGAGCCGCTGTCACCGGACTCTTAAGGAAAGACTGTTGCGCTATGTGGAATGTGAAAGGATGGATGTTTGTTTGTTACTCTTTCACGCCGGAACGGCTGAACGGATCTGGATGAAACTTGGCAGAGAGATAGATTACAGTCTGGAATAGCACATAGGCTACATTTTATCCCGTAGGAATACCGGGGTTTTAATCTGCGCAGGTGAAACCGCGGAGCGCAACTAGTTATTTATAGTTAAGCGTCGTTTTGTAGTATGAGGGTGGTGTAGTCGTTGCGTCCACGCTTTCCGATCCTTAGGTCGTGGGTTCAACCCCTCGTGCACAAATTCTGCAAAATGAATCTTTCAAGAATAACCGGAAAATTGAATGTCTATCTAATTTGAAGGAAGTGACTTGACAGCCGGTTAGTTTTGATCGAGCTTTCAGAAACCGGCGTGAGCGTCGCAAACTGGAAATCCATAAATGAATTAAAAGGTCTAGTTAATAAACAATATTTTAATTGACTTGACTTTAATTGTTATGGATATGTGTGTTTTAATCATTTGCTACTTAATTTTTGTAAGGAAATCATGACTAATTCTTTTGGATGTTACATTTATTTACAATAATACAATTTTATTATTTACATATTTCAAATACTTATTTATTGACAGCCTCAGCAGCGGGCGAGAGTCCGCCTGCGACGCAAGAGGTTGCAGGTTCGTTTCCTGCCTTGGAACAAATTTGTGCACGATCTGCAGAAATTTGTTCCGCAGGTCTGGGTGTTTTCTATGTATAGTAAAAAATATCTATCTATGTAAGTATATAATGTATTAAATGTATCAGTTATCTAGTACCCTAACACAAGCTTTGAGTTTGTCTTTGGACTTGTATAGGTTGGACACAGTTCGGTATATGCTCGAGATAGAACACGTTTATCGATCATGCACGATATCTCGGGTCTGTACCTAGCATTACAGTCTTTTCGTGAGATGGCATCTTCGTTCTTCCTTCGCAGGATATGCCCATCTACACTTACCGTTTATTATCTATTTAGTAGCGACCCGCCCGCGCGCCCCTGCTTCGCACGGGTGCACATTGTTTTTCTACTATATCATGCATGTATTATACATATAGACCTTCCTCTTGAATCACTCTATCTATTAAAAAAACCGCATCAAAATCCGTTGCGTAGTTTTAAAGATGTGAGCATACATAGGGACATAGGGACAGAGAAAGCAATTTGTTTTATACTATCTAGTGATAGTGATTCGTAGATTAGTTCTCTCGCGTTCAATGACGTAGGTACCTACCTTTAAATCTCGCATTCAATGACGTAGAGGTAATTATTAAACTCATTAAACTATTGCTATCCTCCTATCCTCATTTATTTAGTAGATAAGTCTCTACTAATTCAAATCATTGCGTCCTTTATGTGCGTAACAAAAGAAAGTTTTTTATTTTTTTTCGTAGGTACTACAAGTAGTACTTACCGAGGTACCTTTAAATATTTGAAAAGTTAAGTAATTAAGATTTAAAATCTTTCAAAATGTACAAGTGCGAGCGAAAAGTACATCGGTAGTTTTCGCCATCTAGGTGCCATTCTCGACCAAGCCTAGGAGAACGACGAGAAAACGGCGTTTTTTCGTAGGACTAAAATAACGAACCTCCAAGGACGCTATCTAGTGGGAAGTAGCAGTACTAATAGCAAAGTAAATAGAGGAACGGATCTAATATTTACCGTTTATTATTAGATTATTGAGTGCATATTCATCGTAATTATATTTGCATATTTATTTTTAGATTTCGTTAGGTATATCCTCTTCCTTATAGTGTTTATTTGCATTACTTGCACGAGTTGCACGTATAACCTAATATACCTACCTAGGTACCTTAAAACCCTTCAAAGTTGTTAAATGAAAGATAAAACGTTGAAAGCATTTTTATTATTGTTATAAATAAACGCAGTACCTAGTTTTGCCTTTATGTCACGAGTATACTTAGATCTATTTCATAAAGAGATTTTTCATCTAGCGGCGTGTAGCGGAACTAAATAACGCCATTCAAGGAATGGTTTGAGGCAACTTTTTTGTGGTTTGTTAATCGTAGTTTTCAACAGATGGCGTTATACCTTAGTTTTTTTATTCATCTTTATTAGTATGTAGGTATGCAATTCGTTCTCTTTTTGAATTTCTTATAAAGTTTTAATCTATCATTATCAACCCAAAAAAGTTTCTACAAAGTTGATGATTATCATGCCTTATTTATTTTTATTGAACCAACAGCACAAAAAACATGAAAGAGGACAAATTATAGTAGCGTAGGGCCACTAATAGTTTTCCCGAATAGAAAAGAAGCACAACAAGGTCTTACACATTTCCAGAAAGAATGATTCTGAGCCCTCCACACCCACAAGCGTCGAAGCGTCCCGTAATTATAGCGATGAATAAAATTAATGTTGACAGACGATAAAAAATCATCTACCTAAGTACAAAAGATTTTAAGAGCAGTTATAGAGCTGTATTTAGGGAAGTTCTCGTCCGGGGAAGTACTGGCACCATATCTTTCTCTGCCGCCAAGCAGCAACGCTGTGTTTCGGTTTGAAGAGTGTGGTCGCCCGTGAAAATAAAGCTGTGGGTAGGTATGTGGCTAAGTCTGCGTACCGAATTCAAGTTGATGGACACAGGAATCATAATCTATCTTCCATAACTTACAAGGCAATGTTTTGTTGGTGAGGTACCACTTAACATCTGGTGGACTTGCGGCCGCAAGTAAAATAAAAATAAAAGGCCCGCTTAGGTACCTAATAAAACATCAGATAGACACTAGTCATTATTCTGTGTTCGCAAACTTAATTATTATAACACTGTAATTTATTCACAAACATAATATTGCATTAAAAAATTAACCAAACCGAAATTTCCTAATTTAGCTGACTTAGAAAAATGTAATATTGCTGTATGGGTCAACACAGTACATAATGACGTAACTGTTACCTACATAAACGCAACGTAGACCTGTCTACTTTAGTGATGGGACAGCCCCTCGAGCATAGATCATCGATACGATAAAATTTAACAGTAATTCTCGATTTTTTTTCTCATGTTCTAAGTCTCAGATAGTGGTATACGTTTGAAAATTGCCGACCGCGCACTGTGCAGGTTTTTTTTATAAAAAATAAACCGTCCTTTGACTACAATCTCACCTTGGCTTCACATGTGAGCGACGATGTAGCCGAAGTTGGAGCAGAACGGTCTAGAAGACACCTATTCACTCGAACCTTGAAGATATTTAGATTATAGTGGTCAGGAAAAACAGATGACGGTAACGAGTTCCATTCCTTAGCAGTTCGCATAACGTAGCTAGAAGCAAAACGCTTAGTGCTAATAGGTGGTATGCTAACCAGGTATGGATGATACCCGACCGTGCGTCTACTAAGTCTAGAGTAAAGTAAACATACCTTTGCACTTGTGGTAGAAAGATAGAGACAGATATAAACAGCGCAACTTTTCACTCAAGTACCTATTTACGGGACGCAAGCAGTGTTTAGCTGCACCTAAACTTCAGCCAACCTAATATGTCAACAAAATTCTTGAAGAAGATTTTGTTTTATTTATTTTAGACTAAGCTATAACAGATATTTAAAACTATACTATGGAAATTAGCAGATTATAAATGAATGTCTTTAGATTAATTTGGCTATGGAATATTAAAGTATTATAATGTTACTAGCGACCCGCCCGCGCGCCCCTGCTTCGCACGGGTGCACATTGTGTTTCTACTATATCATGCATGTATTATACATATAAACCTTCCTCTTGAATCACTCTATCTATTAAAAAAACCGCATCAAAATTCTTTGCGTAGTTTTAAAGATTTAAGCATACATAGGGACATAGGGATATAGGGACAGAGAAAGCGACTTTGTTTCATACTATGTAGTGATGATGCACTAGTCAGTAGGTAACTGCTGATCAGGTGAGTCATCAGTAGATTTTCCTCACAAAAAAGAAAAAAAAGGTGCCTGGACGAAATCTCTTCACATAAGACCGCCCAGTGTACTTACCAGTGTACCCAGATTTAGATTAGATTTTAGAGCACCGGTGGTCTAGTGGGAGTGACCCCGCCTTCCGATCTTAAGGTCGCAGGTTCGAATCCGGTCGTGCACCAATGGATTTTTCTATAGAAAAATTTATGTGCGCAATGCCAGTGCTCTTAAACGGTGAAGGAAAACATCGTGAGGAAACCAGTTATAGTATTCTAACAGCGGCGATGGGCTTGCAACCTGTCACGTATGGAATACTAACTACTGCAAAATGTGGGTATGTGCCAAATGTAATGTTTGGACGTACCTCTGAGACTACCCCCCTTAGACATCCTCAAAGAATCTTGAATTAGTACCTACTTGGTACTGGGAGATCTGAAGGGATATCTACCGTGCCTGGGGATCAAAGTCGTGAAGCTGTTTTCAGTTTTTTTCAGATTTATGATGTATTCTTGTTTAACAATAAAGTGTTATCTATCTATCTCAAAAAAGCGTAAATCATCGATATCGGTAAAAACGCGTCCTGTCCGTGTCCCCTCCCTAGGGTAATGAAGCGAGACCACTTTCACTGAATCTGTTTATATGTTTCCTACTGCTTCGCGTATTTAGCATCTAGTTCGTCGGTCTTATCGCTGGGTTAGGTAACTTCTTGGGATAACACAAACTTGTGAGGCTGGTTTGGGTTTAATTATTCGACTACAAAAGAGCGGTAGAAACCAGTAAGTTTGTTGGCTGTTCTTCTCGGCGGCGAGCACCGGTGGTCTAGTGGGAGTGACCCCGCCTTCCGATCGTAAGGTCGCAGGTTCGAATCCGGTCGTGCACCAATGGATTTTTCTATCGAAAAATTTATGTGCGCAATGCCAGTGCTCTTAAACGGTGAAGGAAAACATCGTGAGGAAACCAGTTAGTATTCTAACAGCGGCGATGGGCTTGCAACCTGTCACGTATGGAATACTAACTACTGCAAAATGTGGGTATGTGCCAAATGTAATGTTTGGATGTACCTCTGACTACCCCCCTTAGACATCCTCAAAGAATCTTGAATTAGTACCTACTTGGTACTGGGAGATCTGAAGGGATATCTACCGTGCCTGGGGATCAAAGTCGTGAAGCTGTTTCAGTTTCAGTTTCAGTTTCAGTTTTCAGTTTCTTCTCGGCTTTGGTCGCGTCGAACTGGCACTAGAGTCACCTAGCTTTAGGACGTTTCTTATTGATCCTTGTGAGTTTATTGATTACTAGGTAGCGCCCCGCGGTTTCACCCGCGTAGCTTTAAATCCCGGTATTCCCACGGGATAAAATGTGCCTATGTGCTATTCCTGACTATAATCTGTCTGCTAAGTTTAATCCAGATCCGTTCAGCCGGTCCGGCGTAAAAGAGTAACAAACATCCATCCATCCATGCTTACAAACATAAGCGTTTATACCTAACTATGTAGCGCCCTGCGGTTTCACCCGCGTAGTTTGAAATTCCGGTATTCCCACGGGATAAAAAGTAGCCTATGTGTTATTCCAAACTTTAATCCATATCTCTGCCAAGTTTCATCCAGGTCCGTTCAGCCGTTCCGCCGTGAAAGAGTAACAAACATCCATCCATCCATGCTTACAAACTTTCGCGTTTATAATAGTAGGATGTTTCCGCAAGCACCACTACGTCAAAAGCACCAATGCGGATCCAGGTACCTAGGCTGTATAACAGTAAGTATATCAGTCGGTCAAACTACTCGTCAAACCAGTATCTTGCGTAATCACATTATTGCTAAGTATAATTTCCATTATTACGTACATGGGTTCTGTATAGTGAATCACTACATAGTATAAAACAAAGTCGCTTTCTCTGTCCCTATATCCCTATGTCCCCATGTCTCTATGTATGCTTAAATCTTTAAAACTACGTAACGGATTTTGATGTGGTTTTTTTAATAGATATAGTGATTCAAGAGAAAGGTTTATATGTATAATACATGCATGATATAGTAGAAAAACAATGTGCACCCGTGCGAAGCAGGGGCGCGCGGACGGGTCGCTAGTGTATTTTAAAGTGGTCTAGACCCACCACCATCTCTTGAAGCATTCTTTCAATATTACTTTTATGTCAATGTCTTATGTCAGCTGCACAGAGTCAGCTTTATGATCAAAAATTAAGTAATATTGAAATAAGAATGCTTCAAGAGATGATGGTAAGGGCCCTGCAGATAGAGTTTTAAGAATAGTAGAGCTCTTTCATATAGCTCAGTCACATAGCTGGAAGAACTGACAACCGCTTGAGGCGAGGCAAGGAATTGAATTTTTTTTTTATTATCAAATTATTATTTTATTAGATAAATTTAATTTACCTAAAACTAATGACCTAAAAATATAATATAATAACCATAATAACTAAAACATATTATTAAAAGGATTCCCTTTAGGCAAGGTACCGAAGATGCTGGCAGCATTCCCCCTTTGGATAGCCAGACTAATTCTTCTAAACCAAAGGGGGAATGCTGGCAGCATTCCCCCTTTGGATAGCCAGACTAATTCTTCTAAACCAAAGGGGGAATGCTGGCAGCATTCCCCCTTTGGATAGCCAGACTAATTCTTCTAAACCAAAGGGGGAATGCTAGCAGCATTCCCCCTTTGGATAGCCAGACTAATTCTTTGTACGAGGTAGCTGCCAGCTCTTCGGTCCTCTGGAACTGGCACTAGAGTCACCTAGTTTTAAGACGGTTCAAGATGGTCCTTGTGATTTTATTGAAAAAACATATTTTGACTTTGACTTTGACTTTGACTCAATCTCTTTTTATTAGATTGATTATGAACTATAACTTTTATTACGATTGCTACATATAGATTTAAATTAGTTATAGTAATATTTTTTAATAGTAACATTCATCATTTTTAAAACAATTCTGATTGAATAAATGAAATGACCTGTATCTCTTTTGTAAAAGATAATATAGAGAATTTTTTTATATTCTACTAGCGACCCACCCGCGCGCCCCTGCTTCGCACGGGTGCACATATCATGCATGTATTATACATATAAACCTTTCTCTTGAATCACTCTATCTATTTAAAAAAACCGCATCAAAATCCGTTGCGTAGTTTTAAAGATTTAAGCATACAAAGGGACAAGAGGACATAGGGACAGATTAAGCGATTTACTATGTAGTGATAGTGAAGTATTTTGATACAGCGGTGTGGACGGTTTTGTAATAAAAAAATGTACACGGAACTCTAATTTGCTCGTCGTTTTGTGAAATTGTAGCGCGAACATTGAATGATGAAACTCATCGATAGTTTCCTTAGAAAATACTTGTCTTAAGACGTAGACAACCGTCAGTAATTTTATTCGAGAGCAGCCCATCCTGGCTTAGTACATCTAATTTTTTGAAACCTATGGTTTCATTTTTGGAGTTTTAGTAAGGATACGTAATTTTTGTTTTAATAGCCTAATAAAATTAAAAGCCTAATAACTAATTTACGAAAACGCGGGCTGTATTTCGCGCGTTTTTAAATTGATTTCTTTTTTTTTGCCAAGCCGACTTGGCGGTCTATGGGCCGTCGTACCAGCCAGTCTTTCTTTCTTTCTTCTTTTTATGGCTCCTGTCATAGACAATCTTGCCAATGTCAAGTGATTCAGAGATTATACTCTTTATAGATAAGTTTCTAGTCACGTCAGTTCAAAGTCGAGTCAGTCAATTGTTTTGAAGAAAATGGTGGCGGTTTCTTCAAAACATTTGAAACATTTTCGGTCAAATCACGATATCACATAATACAATTTCATTTCAAATGCTTACACTTTGTGCTAAAGCCACAAGTAATGTGGGTTAAAATACCACCAAAATTACACAACACAACTCAAAATAACACTAGAAAAACAATTAAAATGAAAATGCTATGTTGCTTCGTTAGATGACAGGAAACGAATAAACCAGCCAGTCTTTATTCAAACAATATTTGACTTTCAAGCTGAAACTAAGCCTTTTTGACTGACTCACACAGGGAGAGGCTTGTTATTTGTGTGTAGGCTATCTTTATTTTTTAAGTGTTTGTTAATCTACATACTGTGTATTCTCTACCTACTGCCTTTTTTTCTGTTCTTTCTTGTCTGTATGCTTCTTCTGTGTAAAAAAACTGAAACTGAAACAGCACCAGAAACTGAACAAGCAGAAAGTCCACCAATATTTTATTTTATTTGATCCCCAGGTACGGTAGATATCCCTTCAGATCTCCCAGTACCAAGTAGGTACTAATTAAAGATTCTTTGAGGATGTCTAAGGGGGGTAGTCAGAGGTACGTCCAAACATTACATTTGGCACATACCCACATTTTGCAGTAGTTAGCATTCCATACGTGACAGGTTGCAAGCCCATCGCCGCTGTTAGAATACTAACTGGTTTCCTCACGATGTTTTCCTTCACCGTTCTTCTGTGTGTTGTCGTCAAATAAACTTATATAAATATAAATATAATATATAAATATTGGTGGACTTTCCACACAGCACTATCTAGCCCCAAACTAAGCTTATGCTTGTAATATGGGAACCAGATAGCTGATATACTACTTATAATACTTTTTTTTTTTGTAAATACATACTTATAATATTATATAACACCCAGACAGAGAACAAACATTTATGTTCATCGCACAAATGTTTGTTCACGGTGGGAATTGAACCCACGACCTACGGCGCAGAAGGCAGAGCTACTACCAACTGAGCTACGTAGGCTGTCAATGTTATATTCTAATCTATTCTATTTGCGTTCGATTTCTTTGGCGCTGAACACTGAAGATGTTCCAAATTCAAAAAGTGCGCGGGAAAGTTAATTCCGGGTGGTAGTACGCACCCGGTGCGGTGTGCATGTCTCCAGCTTCCTCATATTGAAAATGTAATTTCTATAAATGCCAATATTTAAAGCATAATTAGTGCACTCATAGATTTGAATCATAATTTAGCTGCCAAATAAACAACGATGCTATAAGCTTATAATAGTGTGTAAGCTGGAGTAACATGTCTCCAGCTGCCTCAGTCAGTGTGGGCAAACGGCTAATGATAGAGATATATAGTAAACGCAAGGATTTAGTACCTATTTAGTGCACCTGGTACCAAAAATTTCAGGTCTGTAGCTAGGAAACTCTTCGAGTTATAAGACTTCATTAACGTGTAAGCTGGAGTAACGGTACGTGAAAAAGCATATGCTCGTTCTCTGGAATGGCTGGAGCTAGCAGGTTGCTTTAAGTCTCCAGATTTAGTACCAAACGAATTAGCGAGGTACCAAATATTTGAAGTGTCTCTGTTCAAAACTCTATGAGTTACAAGCTTTTCCAGCTTTTTTTGTTTGTCCAGCTTGCACATGTTGGATCTCAGCAACCACAATAGGTACAGACTCGGTTGATGTCTCTGAACCGAGCTATGAATTAGTGCACTCGGTACCAAAAATTTGGAATCTCTAGGACAAGCAGTTCTGTTGTAATCAGCAAAATAACATTTAACCGCCAAAAATTCAAAGCATTTCGACGCGACCATAAAAATGATGCGTTGCCGCTCTGAAGGTGATATTACGCTCTGCGGATTTGAACGTATTTTACCCGCGATAAGAGTCTTTTTTGTATGCACTCAGTCCTTTAAATTTCTGAAGGCATAAGCTTGTAACTCATAGAGTTTTGAACAGAGACACTTCAAATATTTGGTACCTCGCTAATTCGTTTGGTACTAAATCTGGAGACTTAAAGCAACCTGCTAGCTCCAGCCATTCCAGAGAACGAGCATATGCTTTTTCACGTATCGTTACTCCAGCTTACACGTTGATAAAGTCTTATAACTCGAAGAGTTTCCTAGCTACAGACCTGAAATTTTTGGTACCAGGTGCACTAAATAGGTACTAAATCCTTGCGTTTACTATATATCTCTATCATTAGCCGTTTGCCCACACTGACTGAGGCAGCTGGAGACATGTTACTCCAGCTTACACACTATTATAAGCTTATAGCATCGTTGTTTATTTGGCAGCTAAATTATGATTCAAATCTATGAGTGCACTAATTATGCTTTAAATATTGGCATTTATAGAAATTACATTTTCAATATGAGGAAGCTGGAGACATGCACACCCCGGTGCGTACTACCACCACGCCTTTTTCTGCCGGCAAGCAGCAACGCTGTGTTTCGGTTTGAAGAGTGTGGTCGCCGGTGTTATTACAGGCACATGAGGCCTAACATCTGCTTGTTCCATCAGCTAGTTGTATAAAAAATATATATATTATATATATACTCCACTTGCGTCCTTATTCAAAACATTTTCAATAATTCAATACAATCAAATATTCAATTACATAAAAAAACTAATACGCACAATCTCAGAAATAAACATAAGTTACATTTAAATAAAGTACGAACTAACTACGGAAAGAAAACAATATTATTTGAAGGAGTACAGCGTATAGCTGTCTGTACTCCTTCAAATAATATTGTTGTTTCTTATCGCATTCTTTAATGTCATTTCATCAGGTAATTGGTTGTATAAACCAATTACCTAATGAAATGACATTAAAGAATGCGATAAGATTCACTCGTTCAAGTCAAAGCTCTATAAACACGTCTGTGTCACACTGTACCTAACCTGCAACAGCTGTTCTGTAGTCATAAATGTACCTACCCTTTTTTTTTTTTTTTGATGCTGGGAAAAATGCGTTACGCATTCCCCCCCATTGGAGGATGGGAGGGATATGTGGGACTCCCCGGTTTCCGCTACCGGTATACCCACTAAACAACCCAGCGGCACTCCTGCGTCGTCTTTGTTGGAGGGGAACTGGGATACTGGCAGAGCCTTTTCATCCAGTCCCCCGCCGACGACCGCCCGCCTTTACAGCGGGGCCCGCAAATGTTGTACCTACCTAAATGTATACCTAACTTATCCTACCAAGAACCGACAGCCATCCAGAGGCAAAAATATACTGTTATAGGTACCTATAACATCACCATTCTTATCTTATTATAAGTGAACTATGTATTATGTTTTTATAAGAATAAATGTCTTTAAACCTAAATTATTATACACATGTAACAAAATAAAATAAATCAATTATATTAATAGATAATCCAGTGAAATTAATAGGTACATAAATATACCATATCCAATTTTATAATACATTATGTATTCGAAAATTAACAAATATAATTATAAAGGTTGTACGTTTTGTTGCGCCCCACGGTTTCACTCGCGCAGATTCTAATCCCGATATTCCCACGGGATAAAAAGTAGCCTATGGGCTATTCCGGACTATGATCTATCTCTCTGTCAAGTTTCATCTAGATCCGTTCAGCCGTTCCAGCGTGAAAGAGTAACAAACATCCATCCATCCATCCAAAGTAGGAGGATAAACACAAACATCAGTTTGACGCAAAAGTGCAGCTAAGAAAGACGCTTATGAAAATACTGAATCTAAATAATAATCTGAACGGAAGCGATTGCGCCATGGCGCGACACGACACGGTAATGTGAACCTAGCTGTATTATATGGTTAAAAATATTTATTTCTCAAAGAACAAAGTTCACTTACAGAGAATAAACATATTACAGAATGTGTGTACACAGTCAACACATTACAATATTATCAATACATTACGGTCTAGAATATAATTTAAAAATTATGCTAATTGCTTTCAATGAACGATTACTTAGCACAAGTAGTGACCTCTAATCATCGGTTCACGTTAACAGGATGATGAAACTTATAGACGCGCTAATAGACCGTAAGTTGCGCGCAAGCTTTTGTAAACACGCGGGAGAGTTTCGCTCGCGTTCGCGTTTAGACATCACAATTTTGAAATGAAAATGTAAGTTGGTTTATCCTGTTTAGAATGAGTCCAGATAAGGGTTTTGTCTACCGAAGATAAGACAAAAATTACGATAATGTTTATAGTATGGAAATCAGATAGCATTTTTATGTTTCTCAGTCTAGATTCTCAAAGGAGGTGCACATAAATTGTATATATTTGTATATAATTGGATATATATATTTTCTGTTTATATTTGAGTTAGCTAATAGGAAGCATTGACTACCTTGCGCCGTTTACCGTAAGGTCACATTCCAAGTTTTAAGATTCTTGCATTCATTTGAATCAAGACATATCCATTTGTTGTACATATATTCCTTTGATATATTTTTCTTTAAGCACTCTCTGATAAGATTAAAAACCTTTATTAGCAGCAACAACAACATACAAATTGCTATCTACAGAGCAATATGCACCGTTGCCTTCCGCGTTTGGTAGGTACTTACCTACTGCAGGGTTAATATATTGTCTACTATACATATAGAAGTAGCGCTAGTATTCGAACGTCTTGTGACCGCATAGTTGGAAGTGCACTAGTCCAAAGATCTGTTTATGATCGTGGAAGCGATTAAAATTGGCAGTCATTATTCGTAAATAAAGGATCAAAAAAAAGAAAGAGAGACTGGGTTAGAAAGAGAGACTGGGTTAGCAATTTAGGTGACAACTAGCTGGTACCCGCGACTTCGTCTGCGTAGTTTTAATTTGAATATTATGCAATAAAAGGTAGCCTATGTTCTTTCTCAGGGTCTAAAGATTATCTGTGCCAAATTTCATCAAAATCGGTTGAGAGGTTTAAGCGGGAAAGCGTAACAGACAGACAGAGTTACTTTCGCATTTATAATATTAGTTGGGATAAGTATGTAAACACATACTTGGTTTTATTGTTTACTAGCTGGTACCCGCGACTTCGTCTGCGTACTTTTCGCAAAAAGGTAGCCTATGTCCTTTCTCAGGGTCTAAAGATTGTCTGTGCCAAATTTCATCAAAATCGGTTGAGAGGTTTAAGCGGGAAAGCGTAACAGACAGACAGACAGACAGAAAGACAGACAGACAGAGTTACTTTCGCATTTATAATATTAGTTAGGATTTAGTATAGGTATGTACCTATGTCAAAAAATAAAATAAAACCACTTTACTGTTAAATCGATTTGGAAAGTAGAATATCGGCTCTATTTTACTTTCCAAGTCGACATAACATCCACATAATCTGCTTATTTTAGCTGTAGGTTTTTAATTTCATTGTTTTTTAGTCTACTTAGTACTTGTACTACTTAATTAATACCTAGACATAGTTTGTGAAGATACGTATTGTGAAGAGAGACTAAATACATTTTTTCATTTCATTCATTTCATTTAATACATTATATACTTGCGTAAATAGATATTTTTTTATTATACATAGAAAACACCCAGACCAACGGAACAAATTTCTGTAGATCGTACACAAATTTGTTCTGAGGCGGGAATCGAACCCGCAGCCTCTAGCGTCGCGTCGCAGGCGCACTGTTTCCTGCTGCGCCACTGAGGTCGTCTAATACAGTCTCCATACAAGAGGCAGACGTTACGAAGAACGAAACACGAAAACTCGGCTTGGGGTACAGTTTTTCGTTTTCCAAATCTTCCGATTTAGTGTGGAGATTCGACTAGCAATGAGATGAAAACGAAACTGAGACTTATGGTACCGCGCACCGACGGTACCGTCCGTAATCCCTACCCGTATGTCTCCGAACCCTGTAGGGGCGCTGTTACGTGTTGCCTCCAGTGAAAGGTGGTCCGTTGTGGTGGTAGCTGGACGTGTGTGAAAAATGATAAAAAAATAAAGTGCGTTTTTTAGCGGTGGAGTTTCTCTATATTCACTGTGAGTACATAGTTTTTTAATTGGGTTTCTCATCATATTAATTTTTTTTTTAAGTTTTACAGTGTTTACTGTGTAGTATGGTAAATAACAAAGATTTTATAATTTTCCAAAAGTTATTCTCCGAGCGGGATTTGCAAAGTTGGTAGCGTAGCCCCGTATCTTTACCACACATGGAAATCACAAAGATTTTATAATGTCCCAAAAGTTACTCTCCGAGCGGGATTTGCACAGTTGGTAGCGTAGCCCCGTATCAAGGGGAAGGGCGCGGGTTCAAATCTCGCTCGGAGAATAACTTTTGGGAAATTATAAAATCTTTATTAAAAAAGTGTTTTTTAAAAGGCTTACTAACAGATAACTGAAGTTTTCTTATTCACTGTGTCTTTTATGGGGCTGAATTCTTAATTATTTCGTGCGCGCAGTATAATAAGGAAAAAAAAGTGGTTTACGAGGCGGATGGTGGAGTTTCTCTATATTCACTATGAGTTCCTGATTGAGTTTATTTAATTACATTTTAATACCTTTAAAAACTGAAACAGCTTCATGACTTGGCTCCCCAGGCACGGTAGATATCACCTCAGATCTAATTCCAGATTATTTGCATTAATACGTAGTACGTGCATATCCAAATCATGTTCATTTATAAATTTATGTATTATAGTAAAAACTCATTTACATTAATTTATTTTATACTAACAATATCCTACTCCTACATAAATGTGAAAGTTTGTGAGTATGGATGGATGTTTGTTACGCCGGAAAGGCTGAACGGATCTGGATGAAACTTGGCAGAGAGATTTATAGTCTGGAATAGCACATAGGCAACTTTGTATCCCGTGGGAATACCGGGATTTTAATCTGCGCGGGTGAAACCGCGGGGCGCAACTGGTTTTTCATAAAAATAGCAATACAGGGTTTTTGCACGTCCCATATCCGCGCGTCCCATACGCTACAAGGATGTTATAAAACAGTTATAAAGAAAGCTGTTAGATTTAACTACGTATTGTAAAGTAGTAAATAAACTCATTGCATCTCCTTACATCACTCTACCGCACGCACATTTCATAACTAGGTACCTAAATGATAAGTTTACGAAAAACGGTGCCCGCTATAATTTGCGAAATGTCATCATGTGATTGTGTCTGTGTAAATAAATAAAATAAATTAATTAAAATTTAATTTATTTATTTTATTTATATACACAGACACAATTACATGATGATATTAAAATTTAAAATACAAATTAAATAATTAATAATAAATTATTAATAATTAAATAATTAAAAATAAATAATTAATTATTAAAATTTAAATTAAAATTTAATATATTTATTTTATTTCATTTATTCAGGCTAGATTTTTTTATTATTATTATTAATATTATGTGGATAGAGATGATTGTTTAGGTGTTTCTCGATTGAATACACATTATGCTAGGACGCAAACAAATTGTTAGGCGCTAGTAACTGCTTGTTTGAACACTATGAACGAATAGGCATATGATTTTGGTAAATTTTTAAAAAATCATGGATATTATGATAACACGGAATTCGTCGACATTGGACTGAGGTAATCTAGCCTGAATAGATGCGTAACGACGTGACCTACCTCCCCCTCATGGCTTTACATCGACCTTCCGGACACCCTGTATATTATTATTACAAACAATTTAATTAATGTAAAAAATACAATGCAATGTCAAATGTAAAAAAAATTACAAATTGCTAGTCAGATTCAAAACAATTGTGTAATAATAAAAAATGACAAAATATATGCAAAATTAGGCCTTAGGCCAAATTCAAGTTAATGCAATATAGCTTTGAGTAATATAATACGTAAATATTTTTTTGTTAATACACATGTATGACGACCTCTGTGGCGCAGCGGGCGAGAGCCTGCCTGCGACGCAAGAGGTTGCGGGTTCGATTCCCGCCTTGGAACAAATTTGTGTACGATCTGCTGAAATTTGTTCCGATGGTCTGGGTGTTTTCTATGTATAATAAAAAATATCTATCTATGTAAGTATATAATGTATTAAATATATCAGTTATCTAGTACCCATAACACAAGCTTTGAATAGCTTACTTTGGGGCTAGATAGTGCTGTGTGGATTGTCCAGCATTATTTATTATTTATTTATTTTATTTATTTATATACATACATAATAGTATTATTTAACATCCAGACAGAGACATCATTTATGTTCATCACACAAATGTTTGTTCACGGTCGGGATCGAACCCACGGCCTACAGCGCAGAAGGCAGAGCTACTACCAACTGAGCATTGAAGGCTGTCAAGTAATTATTCGTTTGTTTCAGTTTAATATTGAGGAAGCAAACAACTTAAATCAAAATGGAGAAAGCCCCGAAAGTTATCACTGAACTGCTCGGCGAATATCAGTAAGTAGTAAGAGTAGTAGACCCCTTCTTTCGTTGTGTGTGGCTCGTCAGGGGAAGTACTACCAGCACGCCTTGTTCTGCCGCCAAGCAGCAACGCTGTTTACATTACAGGCACATGAGGCTTAACATCTGTGTGCCTGAAGTTGATGGACGCAGGGCAGTGCATCGTACGGCACGTTCCTATCGTGCGTTACTTACGAGGCAATGCTTTGTATATAGGTGATGGTAACCACATCATCAGATGGGCCATCTGCTTGTTCCATCAGCTAGAAAAAGAGGTATAAATACATGTCACCAATTACTTAAAACAAAGTTTGAAATACCATCGTATTCCTGCTCTCATCGCATGCGTAGCCCACGCATGCGATGAGAGCTCTCTTAACTCTCTTTCTCTACTCTCACCTACCATCATCATCATCGGCTTAAAGAAGTCCACTGCTGGACATAGGTCTCCCCTGTACGTTTCCAGGAAGTACGATTCTGAGCCATATCCATGCGCCGACTTCCCGCGAGCCTAACAATGTTGTCAGTCCATCGGGTAGGAGGGCGTCCCACGCTTCGTGTTCCCGTGTGTGATCCTTTATTTCCCAGCGGTTGCCGGTTTCCGAGCTACTCGTATATGGCCTGCCCATTGCCAAATGATTAACAAAATCTTCCATCAGGAAAACCATGGAACTCCTCAACGGAAACGACCCCGACGCCGTGAATCTGAATCAGATGAATCTGGAGAACCCTGACGCGACGGAGGCCATCGCTGACTTCTACGACGGGTCCATCGTACTGGTGACTGGCGGGACTGGGTTCGTGGGGAAAGGTAACCAGTTCCAACCTCTTAGAAGGGGTTGGAAACGACTTTGATACTCAGGCACGGTAGATATTCCCTCAGATCTCTTAGTACCAAGCACCAGGGGCTACTAATTCTAGTTCATGGTGAGGGTATAAGATCTGCACCGCCCCACAATTGGGGTATTGTGCATTGTCCCCTGCTAACCTCACCCCAGCCAGCACAACTCCTTAGTAGCAGAGTAGAACTTTGGGTCGATGGCATCAATGTTCTAGCATCCTCGATATGTGGATACAGGGCAGCGAGATTCGATCAGCTCTTGCAGTTTTCGATCTGGCTGGCGTTTGTTGCAGAGTGATTCAGTACTACATGCTCTATAGTGTCTTTTTCCCGTAAGCCTTAGGCTGTCCCTAAGGCTTTCGGTCTCTATCTGTCACTCCGGGAGGTTCTATCTAGATCTAGGCACCCAATAATAATATTTAGTTGGTACTGGATAGATCTGAGGGGATATCTATAAATCAGAATCCAGGTTGATTCTAATCGTATTTCCTTGCAGCGCTTCTGGAGAAACTGCTGAGAAGTTGTCCTGGGATAGAAATCATTTACGTCCTGATGAGACCTAAGCGAGGCCTTAGCGTCGACCAGAGGTACAAGGAACTGCTCAAGCATCAGGTAAGATTATAATCAGTAAATCCTAAAGCTAGAACCATAAACCAGAAGTCCAGAAGATAGAAGAAGAGGTATATCATGTTGACTGTTTGTTAATTTTGAGCATTTCCCATGCAGCGGTATCTTCATCTTTCTGCCCTTATCCGAGGCTAAAGGGTCATCACTACAGATTTCTTCTTCCGTTTCCTTCTATCATTTATCATCTTAGTGCTAACTGCTTTCTTATTAGTTCATGAATAATTTATTTGGCTTGTCCCATACAATGGCATAAACACAAAACTTAATACTAGACATAAATAAAAAAAACACCCTGACCCGGGCTTATCCATCAAAGGCAACCACAGCTAACACAGGCATCATATAATATAGGTTAATTAATTACACCAGTAATTCGCCCCGAACTGAGATTTCTTGACGCGACGCGAACGCTCCAAAAACGTAAGTGGTAGTCTCTGGCTGCATGGTAACCAAGTTTCAACTGAATTGGCCTATTTATTGAGGAGTTCCGTTGAACAGACCTTGGCTCCATCATCAGAACAGGTCGCTATCACGAAATATCTAAATCCCATCCTACAGGTGTTCGACCGGATCCGAACCCGTTGGCCAGACCGCCTCTCCAAGCTCCACCCCATCACTGGCGATGTCTCCGTGCCAAACCTCGGAGTCAACGCCGACCAGCGCCTCCTGCTGAAGAGAGTGACGGTGCTGTTCCATTCGGCAGCCACAGTGAAGTTCACTGAACCCCTGGCTGCAGCCACAGCTCTGAACGTGCAGGGAACTGCCTCGCTGCTGCAGTTGGCTGGAGATATGCCTCATTTGAAGGTATCTATAACCTACTAATAATATAAACGCGAAAGTTTGTATGAATGGGTGGATGGATGGATGTTTGTTACTCTTTCACGCCGGAACAGCTGAACGGATCTGGATAAAACTTGGCAGAGATATAAATTATAGTCTGGAATAGCACATAGGCTACTTTTATCCCGTGGGAATACCGGGATTTAAATCTGCGCGGAACCGCGGGGCGCAACTAGTGTTACCATAAATGGTTTTGTATTGTACTTGTATCAATCTATAGAGACCTTCTTTAACTATTCCGTCTTAGATCATTTATCGTTGTCAGGTAGATAGAGAGAGTC
This sequence comes from Plemyria rubiginata, assembly GCA_963576535.1. Taxonomy (NCBI): domain Eukaryota; kingdom Metazoa; phylum Arthropoda; class Insecta; order Lepidoptera; family Geometridae; genus Plemyria; species Plemyria rubiginata. Next base: position 4,724,340 of record OY754933.1, read on the forward strand.
TCCGTCTTATCGTAGCCACTTATTTGAATTGGCACCACACTGGAACTTCATTATTGTATTATTTGTAATAAGATCGCAATAAAACGGAGGACAAAGCCGCTAGTTCCGTGGTCGCGTGGAACTGGCTCCCAAGACCACCTGGATTTAAGACAATTGTTGTCAAATGAGGGGAAAGCGGAATGGGACGCCCTCCTACCCGATGGACTGACGACATTGTTAGGATCGCGGGTAGTCGGTGGATGGAAAGGGCTCAGAATCGTTCTTCCTGGAAGCGGATATGGGAGGCCTATGTCCAGCAGTGGACTTCTATAGGCTGATGATGATGATGGTGTTACAACTGAAATGCCTCCGAATAGAGACAGATATAGAAAGGTTTACATGATGATTTTAATCAGGCCATAGAGTTGAAACTGTTTCATCCAAGGTACTTCTATCCCCAGGCTCTGGTGCACGTCTCCACAGCTTACAGCAACGCTCCTCGCTTCAACATCGATGAGCGCGTGTACCCTCCACCATACGACCCAGATAGCATCGTCAGATGCACCAAGATGTTACCACCAGAGACTGTGGAGCACATCGCAGAAGCTTTACAGGTCCTTAAATTTTACCTTTATACAACCAACTGATGGAACAAGCAGATGGCCCGATGGTATGGTGATATGGTGGTAACCATTACCTATAGTAAAGCATTGCCTGATGAATCACGCACGATAGGAACGTGCCTTACGATGCATTGCCCTACGTCCATCAACTTGAGCTCATCAAGGAATCTCCTATTTTCATAGTGAATGATGCCCCAGGTATACCTAGCTCGTAGAACGGACAGCCCCTGAGAAGTAATAAAGATTCTGGAATGAAGACCATGAATCGTATGACAAAGATGAACTGACAACGCTGTACAGCTCATGGGAGGTCGGTGGATTGACTTTTGGTCTAGACTAGTACTACTACGGACTAGTTTCAAGAGTAGCAAACCTATTTTGTGTGTGGCTCGTCTGGGGAAGTACTACCACCACGCCTTTTTCTGCCGCCAAGCAGCAACGCTGTGTTTCGGTTTGAAGAGTGTGGTCGGTGTAATGACAGGCACAAGGGGCTTAACATCTGTATGCCTCAAGTTGATGGACGCAGGGCAATGCATCGTAGGGCACGTTTCTATCGTGCGTGACTTACGAGGCAATGCTTTGTTATATGTGATGGTTACCACTTAACATCAACAACATGTAACGAGGATCATATAAAAGAGCGATAGATACCAAGCCGAGTTTGTTGCCTGTTCTTCTCGGTGTTGGTCGCGTGGAACTGGCACTAGAGTCACCTAGTTTTATGACGGTTCAAGATGGTCCTTGTAATTTTATTGAATAAATATATTTTGACTTTGACATTGACTTTGACATCAGGTTGGCTAATTGCTTGATCCATCAACTAGTTGTATAAGAAAAAGACTTAAAAACATTTATTTAAAAAGAAAAAAAATTCTAAGGGCGGCTCTTGTTTTGTTTATTCCAGGGTGAACACCCCAACCCCTACACGTTGACAAAAGCTCTTGCTGAATCCATAGTCTACAACCACACCAATCTTCCTGTCTGCATCGTTCGTCCTTCCATTGGTAAGTTGGTGACACCTTCACAGCTCAGTTGGTAGCTCTGCCTTCTGCGCCGTAGGTTCTGTAGGCCGTGTGTTCGATCCCCACCGAGAACAAACATTTGTGTGATGAGCATAATTGTGTGTTCTCGGCCTGGGTGTTATTATAATTATTGTATGTATTTACAAAAAAAAACACATTACATCAGCTATCTGGTTCCCAGCTTCCAGCAGCTAGCGCTGTGTGGAAAGTCCACCTATATTGAAATTTCAATATTTTATTAATTGAAATATTTAGAAGTTATCAATCTGATATAATCTCTTCATCATGCTGTCGTCTATCCTTTAAAATATAATCTATGCTAAAATAAATAACTTAACATGTAAAAATACATTTACGATACAATGATTTTTTCGAATTGGGCTGGAAGGCATGGAATTGACTAGCCTTATGAGAAGTTGGTTTTAAATTGAACTAGCGACCTTTGATTGACCATTGACGCGCGCGCGCCCCTGCTTCGCACGGGTGCACATATCATGCATGTATTATACATATAAACCTTCCTCTTGAATCACTCTATCTATAAAAAAAACGGCATCAAAATCCGTTGAGTAGTTTTAAAGATTTAAGCATACATATGAACATAGGGACATAGGGATATAGGGACAGAGAAAGCGACTTTGTTTTATACTATGTAGTGATGATGAGTACAATATTGTAATCGCAACACACATCTATTTGCGTCAAGACTTTTCTACAGTACTTTAGAACCATGAGAACGCGCAAGTGCTTCGATACAATCGATACTTCTTGAATAATAAAATAGTCATTCTATGTGAAAGGTCAGAAGGAGACAGCTGGATCCAATTATATCTAATACCTGCATTATTTATCGAATTAGGGCGACCTGGAGCCGTTTATACCGATTCTTAACTGACTTAAAAGAGGAGGAGTTTGACGACCTCTGTGGCGCAGCGGGCAAGAGTCCGCCTGCGAAGCAGGAGGTTGCGGGTTCGATTCCCGCCTCGGAACAAATTTGTGTATGATCTGCAGAAATTTGTTCCGTGGGTCTGGGTGTTTTCTATGTATAATAAAAAAATTCTATCTATGTAATTATATAATGTATTAAATATATCAGTTATCTAGTACCCACAACACAAGCTTTGAATAGCTTACTTCGGAGCTAGATAGTGCTGTGTGATTGTCCAGCATTATTTATTATTATTATTATAATGTATTAAATATATCAGTTATCTAGTATACCCTTATCACAAGCTTTGAGTAGCTTACTTTGGGGCTAGATGGTGCTGTGTGGATTGTCCAGCATTATTATTATTTATTTATTTAGGGTTCTTTTTTTTGCAGTAACAGCTGCGCTCCAAGAACCATTCCCTGGGTGGATCGACAATGTTTATGGAGTCACTGGTAAGATATCATCATCAGCAACTTATGTTAGTCCACTGTTGAACGTAGGTCTCTCCAAAAAGATTCTTATGTTAGTCCACTGTTGAACGTAGGTCTCTCCAAAAAGATTCTTATGTTAGTCCACTGTTGAACGTAGGTCTCTCCAAAAAGATTCTTATGTTAGTCCACTGTTGAACGTAGGTCTCTCCAAAAAGATTCTTATGTTAGTCCACTGTTGAACGTAGGTCTCTCCAAAAAGATTCTTATGTTAGTCCACTGTTGAACGTAGGTCTCTCCAAAAAGATTCGCAGAACTTGTTGTAAAACGTTTAAAGGAACTTTTTAGCTATTGATTTGAACAGCACAATAACAAGGTTATAATTTTGAGTTTCTGAAACAGACAAAATCCTATGGTTTTTTATTTCTAACTAAAATCAAATCCCGATATTCCCACGGGACAAAAGTAGCATATGTGCTATTCCAGACTATAATATATCTCTGCCAAGTTTCATCCAGATCCGTTCAGGCGTTCAAGCGTGCGTAACCTAACAAACATCCATCCGTACTTACAAACTTTCGCGTTTATAATATTAGTAAGAAGGATAATAATATAATTTCTGTTGGGATGTGTAGTATATTAGAGATCAGTGGTTGGGATGCTAACAAGTACCTACTACTTATTTCGAGTGGTAGAGTTTGAGGGGTGTGGTTGTTGGTGAAGTCACAGATCCTGAGACACTGAACTCAATAAATTTATTGAGGTCAGTGCATTGAGTAATATTCAGTAATTAATTGATGGGCGCAGGGCAGCGCATCGTAGGGCACGTTCCTATCGTGCGTGACTTACGAGACTATACTCACATAATCAGATGTTCCCTTATAATTCAATACAATTTTAACCTTGACATTGATCCCCTTATTTGTTTCTAATAATAACAGCAGATAATTTAAACAAACTTATTACTTGTAAGTTAAGTAATTAGTTTGTTTAAATTATCTGCTAAACTATCTATATTATCTAAACTATCTATCTATATTAGTTTGTTTAAGTTATCTGCTGTTTACTGTTTATTATTATTAGTGTGTCGCTCTTGTTGTAATTGTGTGTGTGTTATCGTCATAAATAAAAGCTTTTCTTTCTTGTCTTTCTTTCTTTCAATCAAGGAATTTGAATACTAGATCCCAATTCTGTTGTTAAATTTTCCTAATTCATTTTATTTTGACAGCACATAAAATATTGCCGTCCCTTTCTAAAAGACCAAAACGACAAGGAGAATCGACATTATTGACTTCTGAAGAGAAGTTCGTCTAAATTCATCTTTATTTATTTAATACTTTATTGCACTAAAACAAAGTACAAAAGGCGAGCTTAATGCTAGACAGCATTTTCTACCAGCCAACCTTAACAGGTAGAAGAACAAGGTTGGCGTGCTTAATTATACTAACATACACAATAATAATATGTTAACATATTTCCTATAACTATAAACTAAATACAATATCTAATAAATGAAAACCAAATATATATCTATCTATAATATACTTACATAATACTTACAAAAATATAATAAATAGTATTCATGTGGTCCAAAAATAGTAATCATGTACAAGGCGTTTGAAAACGGGTTTTGAGGACGTCATTTTCTCCAGGTCATTTTTTTTATCTTTTCTCCAGGTATTGTAATGGAGATATCCCGGGGTACCTACCGCTCAGGGTATTGCCGGGAGAAGTTCGTGGTAGACTTGGTGCCTGTGGATATCGTGGTCAGCTCGTGCATCCTGGCCGCTTGGAGACAGGGGGTGAAGCAGTAAGCATCTACTATCATACTAGAAATAGAATAGAATAGAATAGAATAGAATAAGTTTATTTGCAACACAGAAAAATATACATCAAACAGTTTTTAAATTAAAAGGCACTATAGGCATGTATTATTTTTACAATATTGAAATATAGGCTACCTACGGTAGTGCATTTTGTGCTGAAAAATGGAACCTAACTCAGCATAATACTAATCGAATGATCGAGGAAAATTTGCGCAAAACTTGTACTGTCAACGGCATTACATATTGAAATTATTTTATTTCTCAGCGGCATTCCAGAAAGAAAGAAAACTCATTTACTCATGCACCACTAAATATAAAAAAAAACTTAAACAAACCAAAACCAGTACCGTAAAACGGGGTGGATAGAATTCAAGGGGTGAATGAAAATGACCCCAAAAAAGAAATTATTAACAAACATTTTCAAATAAAAACACCAAATTCTACATATGTAGAATTTGGTGTTTTTATTTGAAAATGTTGCGTATTCAAATGTAAACAAACAATGTGTAAACAAACATTTTCAAATAAAAACACCAAATTCTACATATGTAGAATTTGGTGTTTTTATTTGAAAATGTTGCGTATTCAAATGTTTGTTAATAATTGCTTTTTTGGGGTCATTTTCATTCACCCCTGGAATTCTATCCACCCCGTTTTACCCCGGTACGTTAACAAACTAACAAAAAACTTCAAATTTAACCCCCGGTTTCTGAATCAACACTAATCGGCTGTCAAGCCACTTGCTATCTCTATCTAATTTGAAGTAAAAGCTGAAATAGCTAGTGACTTGACAGCTGATTAGTGTTGATCGCATATGTAATTCATAAGAGTAGTATAAGAGTTATTTTATTTACTTATTATCCACCCCTTGGGGTAACCAATTTTATTTTTTTATATAATTTTTTTTCTATTTATCAATTTTTTAATTTCTTTTTTATTTTTAAGCTGATCATAATAATAACAGAATTTTTCAAGTTGTTCAAGTCGAAAATATTTAAAGATTCGGAAAAAAATCATAACTTGAAAACCATAAAAAATCGCGGAACACACATGAGGGTGATTTGGGTACCCCAAGGGTTGTTCTATCTCTGGAATTTCGCTTGACACTATTTTTAAGGACATCCTGTATAGGCAAAGGTCGGAGGATCGTAATAAAACAGCTCTACACACTACCACATACAGGGGTATATGTAAAACTGAAACAGCTTCACGACTTTGACCCCCAGGCACGGTAGATATCCCCTCAGATCTCTTTAGTACCAAGTACTAACTCAAGATTCTTTGAGGATGTCTAAGGGGGGTAGTCAGAGGTACGTCCAAACATTACATTTAGCACATACCCATATTTTGCAGTTGTTAGTATTCCATACGTGACAGGTTGCAAGCCCATCGCCGCTGTTAGAATACTAACTGGTTTCCTCACGATGTTTTCCTTCACTGTTTAAGAGACTGGCATATGTGGGATTATATATATAGTATTTCTATATTTCTTTCTTTAATTTCCAGGCCTGGCAGGTGTCCTGTGTACAATGTGACCTCAGGCACCATTAACCCCCTCCAGTGGGGTCAGTTTACCAAGCTCTGCGTGAAATGGGCGAGAGAAAACCCCACCAAGTGAGCCTAAATCGAATTGAAAATAGATTATAAAACTAAGGTTCAAGAGAAATTTAAGTCTTCAGGGTAGGTAACGCAACGACAACGCACCTGGTGTTGTTGGTGTTGGAGACCGCTTACCATCAGGTGGGCTCGTTTGTCTGTTTTTAACCGACTTCAAAGAAGGTTCTCAATTTTTTGAGAGCTTTGAGCTTTGAGTAGCTTACTTTGAGGCTAGATGGTGCTGTGTGGATTGTCCAGCATTATTACAGCAGGGCCTCGCTAATCCGGACGGGCAAAAAATCGGCCCTTGCCGGATTATCAAGGTGTCCGGATTATAGTCTGTAAAATTATGTTGAGGTTTATCATATATAAATACATACAAATATGTACATAAAGATATTAAATAAAATACTAGACGATTTCAAGCGTCTTATTATTAACTAGCGACCCGCCCGCGCGCCCCTGCTTCGTACGGGTGCACATTGTTTTTCTGCTATATTATGCATGTATTATACATATAAACCTTCCTCTTGAATCACTCTATCTATTAAAAAAAACCGCATCAAAATCCGTTGCGTATTTCTAAAGATTTAAGCATACATAGGGATATAGGGATATAGGGACAGAGAAAGCGACTTTGTTTATTTTATACTGTGTAGTGATTTTATCGTTTCGTCCTCAGATATGTGATGTGGTATCCAAATTTCGCCTTCACCGAGTCCAGATTCATAAACACTTTCTGGGAAGTGACGTGCCACTTTCTGCCTGCCTTCCTTTACGATATGCTGCTGAAGGCTCAGGGTCGGAAGGCTATGTAAGTGGATTATCCTTTTTAAGAGTAGTAGAGCTCTTTGTGTGTGTCTCGTCCGGGGAAGTACTACCACCACGCCTGTTCTGCCGCCAAGCAGCAACGCTGTGTTTCCGTTTGAAGAGTGTGGTCGCCGGTGTAATTACAGGCGCATGAGGCTTAACATCTGTATGCCTCAAGTCAATGGACGCAGGGCAGTGCATCGTAGGGCACGTTCCTATAGTGCGTGACTTACGAGGCAATGCTTTGTTGGTGATGGTTACCACTTCATTAGTTAAGCCATCAGTTTCACCAGTTGTAAAAAAAGGTTTGACTTTGGGTCATCTGCTTGTTCCAGTAAAAAAAACTTTCAAAACCTGAGTTGCCATATTGATTTTACATTTCAGAATGATGAAGATAGCTCGCAGATTCAAAATGGCCGCCGCCACTGGCGAATACTTCGCCAATCACGAATGGCAGTTCGGAGTGTCAGAGCTGACAGCCCTTCACGACGACGCCGCCACCACTTGTGATGGCAACACCTTCCTCCATTGGCCAGAGTTTGACTGGGACGCGTATATAGGGGCGTATATGATGGGAATCCGAAGGTTTATACTGAAGGATAGTGTGGATTCACTGGCTACGGCGAGAAATAAGCTTAACAGGTGAGAATATAGTAGTATTATATATAATCGCGAAAGTTTGCGAATATGGATGGATGGATGGATGTTTGTTACTCTTTCACGCCGGAACGGCTGAACGGATCTAGATGAAACTTGGCAGAGAGATAGATTATAGTCTGCAATAGCACATAGGTTACTTTTATCCCGTTGGAATATCGGGGTTTTTATCTACGCGGGTGAAACCGCGGGGTGCAACTAGTAGTACATAATTATTAGATTTAGAAATTATTCTACTTAGGTACTTTTTTAACCGACTTCAAAAAAGGAGGTTCTCAGTTTGACTGTTTTTTGTGTTTGTTACCTTACCTATAACTTTTTACTGGGTATGACCGATTTTGATGATTCTTTTCTTATAGAAAGCTAGTGCTTGTCATGTAATCTTATTTAAATTTGAGTCCGATCTGACGAGTAGTTTTTGAGTCATAGTAGTATGAGTGTATTTTCCAGTGTATTTGGTTTTTTCTTGAAACGGTAAAGTATATCTTTTAGAAATAAAATTACAATTTTATAAATTATTTATTACAAAATGTACAACATACATAAACAGTTGAGCTATCTACAGACCGATTCAATTCTGTGGCAATCGGAAGTTTATGAAAACACACTGGCTGCATTGCCACACTGGATGTAGCCGCACATGCACATGTTTTGCCACAGTTTAGCAACAGGCGAAATTTGGTGCAAATTCCACAAGCTTGGTGCGCGTTGAAGTCTTTTGCGTGAACAAAATATGTTCTAATCTTTCTCTCTTCTGTTTCGTATCACGTCATCATTTTTTTTTTTTAATAAAAATAATGCTGGACAATCCACACAGCACTATCTAGCCCCAAAGTAAGCTACTAAAGCTTGTGTTATGGGTACTAGATAACTGATATATTTAATATATTATATACTTACAAAGATAGATATTTTTTATTATACATAGAAAACACCCAGACCAATGAACAAATTTCTGCAGATCGTACACAAATTTGTTCCGAGACGGGAATCGAACCTGCAACCTCTGCGTCGCAGGCGGACTCTCGCCCGCTGCGCCACAGAGGTCATCATTCCAAACTAGTTGCGCCCCGCGGTGTCACCCGCTTAGTGTTAAATCCCGGTATTCCCACGGGATAAAAGTAGCATGTGCTATTTCAGATTTATCTATCTCTGTGCCAAGTTTCATTCGGATCCGTACAGCCGTTCTGGCGTCATTGAATAACAAACATACAAATTTTCACATTATAGTATTAGTGGGATATTCCCGTCGTCGTCACATTTGTGGGATTAAACTTTTTTTAATCTTGTTTTTGAATGAATGTTTGATTTATCTATTTATTATTCCGTCCGTTTCGTTCCGTCTGTCCGAGGTAAAGAAAGAAAGAAAGAAAGAAAATATATTTATTTCGTCCCACAATACAAGTAGGTACTTACTTAAAACTAACAGAAAATAAAATTATAACCTACACTAATAAAGGACCTACCTACCGTTGTGCGGGGCAAAAAGGTCACGTCTCAGCTTAAATGCTGCACTAAACCTAGGTACCGTAGGTACAGTAGGTACGAGGAGTATGTCCATACATAATACCACAGCACCCACATCCTTCTTGGCGGGTGAACATTCATAGTCGTATATAGTACTTCCCCGGACGAGCCACACTCTCTATCTCTATCTCTCACAGCTCTAATCGCTACATAGTATAAAACAAAGTCGCTTTCTCTGTCCCTATATCCCCATGTCCCTATGTATGCTTAAATCTTTAAAACCACGCAACGGATTTTGATGCGGTTTTTTTAATAGATAGAGTGATTCAAGAGGACGGTTTATATGTATAATACATGCATGATATGTGCACCCGTGCGAAGCAGGGGCGCGCGGGCGGATCGCTAGTATATTATATCTAACTATTCCTTCTTTCAGACTATACTGGGTACATCGCGTTTTCCAAGCCGCGACAGGATACTACATCTTCAGACTGCTAGCTGGACGTTTACGGTAGTTAAATAAATTAACCCTTTATTTAAGAATGGTTAAGAATTAAATGATTAAATTAACCCCTTACCGGATATCTACCGTGCCTGGGGATCAAAGTCGTGAAGCTGTTTTTTTTTTTTGTTTTTTTTTTATTAACCCCTTACCGCCGATAATCGCATAAAACCATGGAATGATAATGTTATAGAATCCGCCTGCACTTATTTAAATCGGAAATTGAGGTATGTTTACTTTTTAAAATACCTGACTGCTTAGATTCAAAATTTGATATTTGACATTAATTTATCCGCGTGTGACTTTGAACTATGTAGTTCTATTTTGTTTACCTTATAAAAACATTGTTATTATGGTTGTTTTATGTGCTAGCTAGGGGCTAAAAACAGAGGCTTGTATTGTTTCGGATTTTAATCTATAGCTTTTCTGCCATTTTGTATCATGCATCTTCGATAAGATTAGGTAGGTATGTTAATGGCACCTATATTAATATAAAAGTAATTGGACGATGGTAAATAGATTTCTGTAGACATGCTCGTAGCTAAAGATTGAAAACGAGCAGAATGGGCAGCTATTGTAGTCTATCTCCCTCTTTACATTAGTGTGTAAGTAATACAGCGTTTACACTAAGCTCATGACCGTAGCAACGCATGCGTCAACGCTCTCTCTCTATCTCTCTCTCTCTCGCATTACTGCACGCGTTGCCTTTCGTGCATAAAGGTACTGACACACATGCTTATTTCCAAGCCAAAAGCATGCTTTTTTCGAGCCTTGCTCAATAAAAGCGTGTGAAAAGGTCGTGCTAGTAAATGAGCATGCTTATTTGGTCGGTCGTCGGTTGATTTTTGAGCATGCTCAAAAGAAGCATGCTTATTTTTGAGCATGTGTGTCAGTACCTTAACGTGCATTGCCCATGTCCATTTGAGCTAAGTGTAAACGCGGTATTATTATTAGGTAAGAATAGGTAGGAACTTACCTAAGTATTGTTTTATTTTTATTATTATAAAAAAGTGTAGAAACTTATTACTATAAGTTTTTATCACCTTATTTGTAATTTAACACGAATATCGCTGAATGTGTTAATATTTTAACCAAATAGTTAAATATTAAAAGTAATTCCAAATTCTTAACTTTAAGTTGCACGACAGCTACTTGAGTACCTATAGTATAGAACTAGAAAATATTTTTTAACTTTTTTTCTCAAAAATGGAGGCTTATCATGTTTACTAAGTTGTATATAGTAAATAAAATAGAGCACCGGTGGTCTAGTGGGAGTGACCCCGCCTTCCGATCGTAAGGTCGCAGGTTCGAATCCGGTCGTGCACCAATGGATTTTTCTATCGAAAAATTTATGTGCGCAATGCCAGTGCTCTTAAACGGTGAAGGAAAACATCGTGAGGAAACCAGTTAGTATTCTAACAGCGGCGATGGGCTTGCAACCTGTCACGTATGGAATACTAACTACTGCAAAATGTGGGTATGTGCCAAATGTAATGTTTGGACGTACCTCTGACTACCCCCCTTAGACATCCTTAAAGAATCTTGAATTAGTACCTACTTGGTACTGGGAGATCTGAAGGGATATCTACCGTGCCTGGGGATCAAAGTCGTGAAGCTGTTTCAGTTCCAGTTTTTCATATAGTAAATTTTTTGCGATATAAGTACCTATGTATAAGTACCTATATAAGTTTTATAATTTTATTTTATAATGGTCAACAATAATTTTATTATCTATGTGTTTGCTGTCAAATTTGTAACTGTAAGATTTGTGTTACTGTAAGAATTTTTAAATAAAAGCCTGTGTCTGAATACTAAGTAACAAATTGTATTATGATACACCTATAAATAATAATAAATAATAAATAATGCTGGACAATCCACACAGCACTATCTAGCCCCAAAGTAAGCTATTTCAAAGCTTGTGTTATGGATACTAGATAACTGATATATTTAATACATTATATACTTACATAGATAGATATTTTTTTTAATTATCTATAGAAAACACCCAGACCATCGGAACAAATTTCTGCAGATCGTACACAAATTTGTTCCAAGGCGGGAATCGAACCCGCAACCTCTTGCGTCGCAGGCAGGCTCTCGCCCGCTGCACCACAGAGGTCGTCTACCTATCTTGTTACTTTAAACATAATATACGCCGACGGGGTCATTTACCTCTGGCGTTATAGGCTAGGGTTATTTAGCCACAAGGACCCGCAAGTGGGGAGGTAGAAGAAATAAGAAAAAAAAGTAAAATAATAATGTTAGGTATTTTAATGTAAATACCATTTTATGTAATTCCAAAGCACTGAGTCACACAATAATTTGAATCTTATCTTTATAGTTAAATAGAAAAAGATTGAAGTATGTGTTAGTTTTGGCGCAATATGTCATATAAGTAGTCATTTTAGATGTTTATGTACGTCTCGCTCTTTCATGTATGGTAGCGAAGATTAGAGCGAGATAGGACGATGCGACAGACAAATGCAGAGCAGCTTCTTATACAACTGTTGTAGTTCAATAACTTAAGAATAATATTCTAAATATTGTAAAAATAATCAATTTTTAAATAAACAAATGCTTATTCATATAACAATGCCCTTTATTATAATTAAAAGACCAATAAGTTTTGACATGTTTATTAATTATCACATCTATACATACTATGATTAAGAATACTGTACAAAAACGTTAATTAATTAAATCTAATACGAAGGTTCTACCACCTCTAAGTAGATAAGTTACCTACTTAGTTCAAGTATATTTAAAAAAACAAATTTTCTTCTGTAAATTAAATAAAACCGGGTAATTTTTCTTGTCATTTAGATAGGTATACGAATTATTTCATTTAAAAAAACTACCACAACCTATCCAATAGCTTCTATGGCTATATTTAATGAAAAATTAAACAAAACATTATTATTATTTACCTTACCTACCTGTATTACAGCAAGCAACAGCAAGTTGATGGACGCAGGGCAGTGCATCGTAGGGCACGTTCCTATTGTGCGTGACCTACGGGGCAATGTTTTGTTTATAGGTGATGGTTACCACTTAACATCAGGTGGACCATCTGCTTGTTCCATCAGCTAGTAGTATTAAAAAAAAAAAAATACAAAAACAATAATAAAAAAACATTACTTTATATTATAACAGTCTTTAGACAATGTAACAATTAATATTAAATTTAGATAAAGTGTAGTAAACATTATAAAACATTTTTTTTATTTATAAGCATCTAAGGGCCTAGGCATCCATGGCAGTGACCACAGGCATCTCATTTGAACCCATTATAAACGAGTAGAGGGAAGACATCCATCCACTGAACCAGTACAGCATCAGAGCCCAGAACAGTACCCGTGTGATCACGTCCACGCACCACATCCTAATAAATAAAAATAATTAATATTATGGACCTTATTCATAATTGAGTTCATAATGAAGAAACGAATAGAATATAAATTTATTTGACACCAACACACAGAAGAAGCATACAGACAAGAAAGAAAATAAGGCAGTAGAGTTCACACAGAAGATAATAAAGGTCATTGAAAAGTTGTAGGTACATTGAAACGATAAAATAAAGAAAGAAAACACAAAAAAGAAAAATAACTAGGTATGGTAATGGTCGCTGAGCGCGCCAATAGCTTATCAGACCAATATGTCTGTCTGTCTCTTACTGTCTCTTTTCGTTAGCATGAAAGTGACAGTGACAAGAATAAAACCTATCCTACTAATATTATAAACGTGAAAGTTTGTAAGTATGGATGGATGTTTGTTACACTTTCACGCGGGAACGGCTGAACGGATCTGGATGAAACTTGTCAGAGAGATACATTATAGTCTTGAATAACACATAAACTACTTTTTATCCCGTGGGAATACCGGGATTTAAATCTGCTAATTTTAAATCGGGTGAAACCGCGCGCAACTAGTAGGATTTTGTCACACCCAAGAGTAGAGCTATTTGTGAAGGGCTCGTCCTAGAAAGGGACTATGAATAATGTGATATGTGCACCCCTGCTTCGCACGGGTGCACATATCATGCATGTATTATACATATAAACCTTCCTCTTGAATCACTCTATCTATAAAAAAAAACCGCATCAAAATCCGTTACGTAGTTTTTAAGATTTAAGCATAGAAAGAAAGAAAATACATTTATTTGACATACACAACAAGAAAAGAAATACATAGGTACATACAAAATTACAGCTATAAACAGAGACAAAACGAAAGAAGAAACAGTACCAAAAACAAAAGAAAACATAACTGTACGCCAAAAAGGCCCTGACTCAGCAATTGCTGCTTAACAAAGTAGGTAGCCTACCTTGCCAAGCAGCGCATACATAGAGACATAGGGATATAGGGACAGAGAAAGCGACTTTGTTTTATACTATGTAGTGAAGTTTATGAGTTATCTTACACTGTCATGTGCCTCCTGGCTGCCGGAAGAGTGTCGTCGGACTCCTTCAGGATGAAGATGCGAGCCGCTCTGATGCAGTCTTCGAAGTAGTCCGAAATGTCCAGACCTAAGACAAGATACGTCATAAATCATTTGGTACATAAAATAAATAAAATACACCCACAAACAGACAGAAAATAATGGTATAAATAAATAAATAAATATTGGTGGACTTTCCACACAGCACTATCTATCCCCAAACTAAGCCAAAGCTTAAGGGGAACCAGCAGTGCAAGTACCGTTCTTATCGATCGTAGTCGGTGGATGGAAAGAGTTTAAAATCGTTCTTCCTGGAAACGAATTGCGGAGGCCTGTTTTTTTATACAACCAGCTGATGGAACAAGCAGATGGCCCACCTGATGTTAAGTGGTAACCATCGCCTATAACAAAGCATTGCCTCGTAAGTCACGGTAGGAACCTGCCCTACGATGCACTGCCCTGCGTCCATCAACTTGAGGCATACAGATGTTAAGCCTCACGTGCCTGTAATTACACCGGCGACCACACTCTTCAAACCGAAACACAGCGTTGCTGCTTGGCGGCAGAACAAGGCGTGGTGGTAGTTCTTCCCCGGACGAGCCACACACAAAGAGCTCTACTATTAACACTAAGTATGATCACGTACCGACAGCATCAATCTTATAGTCTCTCCGCTCTTTGTCGTTGAGTTTCAGCCTCAGCGTCTGCGCGATATCGGACTTGAAATCCCACTGGTTGTTGGTGTAGTACTCGAACACATCGAAGCCTTTGGCGATACGGCGGTGCACCCTCATTAGTCTGAAAGTTATTAAAAACTGTATTGTAGTTTTTTGTAACTATTTATTTATTTATTTATTTAAAACTTTCACACAAAACAATATAGTGCTAGGAGGACTTAATGCTAATAGCATTTTCTACCAGGTTATCAAGAATTTATAATGTCCCGAAAGTTACTCTCCGAGCGGGATTGGAACCAGCGACCTTCCCTTTGATACGGGGCTACGCTACCAACTGACAGTAAATAAATAAATTTGAAATTTGAAACTGCGCCGCCGGAGTCCAATCACACTTTCCGTGTAGTAACACTATAAAAATAATAAAGTTATGAACATAATTTTTACTTAAATAAAATAAATAAATAATGCTGGACAATCCACACAGCGCCATCTAGCCCCAAAGTATACTACTCAAAGCTTGTGTTATGGGTACTAGATGACTGATATATTTAATACATTATATATTTACATAGATAGATATTTTTTATTATACATAAACACCCAGACCAACGGAACAAATTTCTGCAGATCGTACACAAATTTGTTCCGAGGCGGGAATCGAACCCGCAACCTCTTGCGTCGCAGGCGGACTCTCGCCCGCTGCGCCACTGAGGTCGACTTGAAACGGTAATATCAATAACATTTCTCTTTACTCATGTAAATCTGTGATGGCGCATGCAACTGTGCCGAAATATCGGGAAACAATCAATCTCATACGTTATGGAAAATGTCCCGTTTCAAGTGAAAACTATAGATAGATAGATATGAAATTATTTATTGCACATAAACAAAATGTATCGTACATATGCGAACTTAATGTAACTATGTATTGTATAGTAAGCACATTAAGTGAAAAAAAAAGATATTTACGAAGAATTTAAAATTTACTGAGTTTGGGTTGCACCAAAATGCACATAAACTTAAACAATTGTAATACAAAATCATGATAATGATATAGTCGTAATACAATACGATATTGAATACCTAGGCTCCCGAACTAGCTCTGAATGTGTTTCAGGAGACTTACTATCATCCTACCTTGCCAGAAGGACAAAAACAACAAAGATGGATGGATATACCTGTATAAATTAGAGAAAGAAAATTAATTGACAGCCTACGTAGCTCAGTTGGTAGTAGCTCTGCCTTCTGCGCCGTAGGTCGTGGGTTCGATTCCCACCGTGAACAAACATTTGTGTGATGAACATAAATGTTTGTTCTCTGTCTGGGTGTTATATAATATTATAAGTATGTATATTAAAAAAAAAGTATTATAAGTAGTATATCAGCTATCTGGTTCCCATATCACAAGCATAAGCTTAGTTTGGGGCTAGATAGTGCTGTATGGAAAGTCCACCATTATTATTATTATTATAATTTCTTTATCACACAAACATTTATAAAGATCAAAAATTTACAAGCTAGTAAGTAACTAATAGCTAAGATTAAAGAGACAAATAAAAGGTATTCAAAAAAATAAGGTGCTATGATACAGAGTAGTCCTTATGCCGAGTGCGACAAACAGGTCCCGTCTCATAGAAATGCTGCAGACCATCCATAAATAAATAAATAAATAATAAATAATGCTGGACAATCCACACAGCACTATCTAGCCCCAAAGTAAGCTATTCAAATCTTGTGTTATGGGTACTAGATAACTGATATATTTAATACATTATATACTTACATAGATAGATATTTTTTTATTATACATAGAAAACACCCAGACCATCGGAACAAATTTCTGCAGATCGTACACAAATTTGTTCCAAGGCGGGAATCGAACCCGCAACCTCTTGCGTAGCAGGCAGGCTCTCGCCCGCTGCGCCACAGAGGTCGTCAAATCCATATATATCCATAGATGGTAAGCAGTAAAACCAGACGAGACCCAATGGTGACTTCACGAACACAATACATAAATGAACTAGTTGCGCCCCGCGGTTTCACCCGCGTAGATTTAAATCCCGGTATTCCCGCGGGATAAAAAGTAGCCTATGTGTTATTCCGGACTATAACCAATCTCTCTGCCAAGTTTCATCCAGATCCGATAAGCCGTTCCGGCGTGAAAGAGTAACAAACATCCATGCATCCATCCATCCATACTTACAAACTTTCGCGTTTATAATAGTAGCATAGAAGTTCATATG
Source organism: Plemyria rubiginata (assembly GCA_963576535.1). Classification (NCBI taxonomy): domain Eukaryota; kingdom Metazoa; phylum Arthropoda; class Insecta; order Lepidoptera; family Geometridae; genus Plemyria; species Plemyria rubiginata. The sequence continues at coordinate 4,741,545 of OY754933.1, forward strand.
TATCTGACAGATAATGCTACTCTAACGTGGTAAAACCTCCCTAAGAGTGAATGAGAAGGCAGATATAACTTACACTGGTTTATATCCAAGACAGAATAGCAGCACGTCGACAAGGAAGGCCGGGACCCAATGATACATGAAGGCGCAGTAGTTGTGGTACAAACGGGAATGCTTCATCGAGCCTCCAGGGTACCTGAAAGTAGACTTTATTTACTGCCTTTGACCAAAGAGGGGCGCAGTTTATTACAATCCACCGACTATTGGTTACATATACAACGTGTAACATAACCCTAAAAGGCCAGAGACCTCGAACCTTCAGGATACCTGATGAAAAAATAGCTTATTGCACCTTTGCCCAAAACGGGTGCTGTTTTATTACGATCCTCCGACCTTTGCCTATACAGGATGTCCCAAAAAATAGTGTAAAGCGAAAGCCCAGATAGAACACCCCTTGAGGTACCCGAATTTTTTTATTTTTTATTTATTCAATTTTTGACGACCTCTGTGGCGCAGCGGGCGAGAGCCTGCCTGCGACGCAGAGGTTGCGGGTTCGATTCCCGTCGTGGAACAAATTTGTGTACGATCTGCAGAAATTTGTTCCGATGGTCTGGGCGTTTTCTATGTATAATAAAAAATATCTATCTATTTAAGTATATAATGTATTAAATATATCAGTTATCTAGTACCCATAACACAAGCTTTGAATAGCTTACTTTGGGGCTAGATAGTGCTGTGTGGATTGTCCAGCATTATTTATTTTATTTTTTATTATTTATTTTATATTGTTAAAATAATCTAAGAATATGTTGTCCAAGTCGAAAATTTTCAGTTTTTCCTTTCTGATAAACAGAAAAGACGGCAAAAATATGAATTTTTATTCAATGCACACTTACGCATGCAGGTTCGCCAGAAAATATATATTTCTAGATCTCTAGAAGACATTTACCTACTAGCTCTACTTGTGTACTCAGTGTGGCGACAGTTACCACTCACCACACTACACCGTTCAATGGCACCCTGTGCATGATGATATCGCGTCCGGCGTCGATCAGCTCTGACCAGGATATCTTGATCTCAGCTGATGATGTGAAGTTGATTATGTTAGATTGCACATCACTGAAAAAAAAGGTAAGTTGAAAAACAACTCAAATGCATTTATTAATTTAAATCAAAGAGACCGCTTTAAAACATCTTATAACTGTGGATGGAAGTTCAGGATAGGGAAAACTGAAGAAGTCTTTGTCCAGCAGTGGAACGAAAAAGGCCAATGATAAAAAAAAACTTAGTGAGGGCTAAACAAAACATAAATACATAAAAGCCTCTTCCATCAGAGAGTAGTATAAAATTTTTACTAGTCTCTGAGTTATACAAGTATATGAGTCTCTTAGAACAACCAGATGGCCTGATGTGTCATCTGCTAAAAAATTTCTTACAGGTCACGCGAATTACGAGCGTGCCCGAAGTCCATCAAGCTGAGGCAGACGGATGTTAAGCCTCACGTGCCTGTAATTACACCGGCGACCACACTCTTCAAACCGAAACACAGCGTTGCTGCTTGGCGGCAGAACAAGGCGTGGTGCGGCAGTACGCACGCGGACGAGCCACACACAAAGAGCTCTAATACTAGTTCTAATTCGTGGTGGATCGGCATGGACGTCCCGCAGTGTATTCAAAGTAAAAGTCAAAGTATATTTATTAATTTTTTTTTAAATATAAATATTTATTATAATAAGACATATCTACCTAATAACCTAAAAAATAATACAATAACCATAATAACTAAAACATATTATTTAAAGGAGTCCCTTTAGGCAAGGCACCGAAGATGCTGGCAGCATTATTTTATTTTATTCAATACGACGACCTCTGTGGCGCAGCGGACGAGGGCTTGCCTGCGACGCAAGAGGTTGCGGGTTCGATTCCTGCCTTGGAACAAATTTGTGTACGATCTGCAGAAATTTGTTCCGATGGTCTGGGTGTTTTCTATGTATAATAAAAATTATCTATCTATGTAAGTATATAATGTATTAAATATATCAGTTATCTAGTACCCATAACACAAGCTTTGAATAGCTTACTTTGGGGCTAGATAGTGCTGTGTGGATTGTCCAGCATTATTTATTTATTTATTTTTTTCAGTTGGATCACACGGATCACTATGAAACGTCCTAAAGCTAGGTGACTCTAGTGCCAGTTCCACGCGACCAAAGCCGAGAAGAACAGCCAACAAACTTGGTTCCTATATACCGCTCTCTCGTATGATCTTCCTTACAATAACTACAGCAAAATGTGGGTACGTGCCAAATGTAATGCTTGGACGTACCTCTGACCCTTAGACATCCTCAAAGAATCTTGAGTTAGTACTTGGTACTGAGAGATCTGAAGGGATATCTACCGTGCCTGGGGATCAAAGTCGTGAAGCTGTTTCAGTACTATTCTTAACAAAGAGCTCCCCTTATTAAGGCTTGTGTTCGAACAGTATTTATGCGTGTCACTGGATAGTTATTCTTTCAAAAAACCTCCCCGAAATGAAGTAAAATGAAATAATAGCCAATCGCACCTCGAAATTGCGAGCCGCTGTCACCGGGCTCTTAGTCATAAATAAATAAATAAAAAAAAAAAACATATTGGTGGACTATCCACACAGCACTATCTAGCCCCAAACTAAGCTTATGCTTGTAATATGGGAACCAGATAGCTGATATACTACTTATATACTTTTTTTTTGTAAATACATACTTATAATATTATATAACACCCAGACAGAGAACAAACATCTATGTTCATCACACAAATGTTTGTTCACGGTGGGAATCGAACCCACGACCTACGGCGCAGAAGGCAGAGCTACTACCAATTGAGCTACGTAGGCTGTCATAGTCATATCATTTATTCACCATTTGGAACACAGGGGACACTCGGTTTTGTTAACACTACTTTAGCGGCTGTACATAGGCCTTGTCATAAATAATATCATTATAAAAATTACAATAAAAGTACCTACTTATAAAAAACAATTAAAAGTGTAAAACAAAAAAAGAAATTAATTAATTATAAATGAATTAGCGGCTGTAAAGAGGCCTTGTCCAGCATGCTACCTACTACATAATACTTTTCTAAGTCAGGTTGGTGGTGGTTCCTGATTACAGTACGGCCGGCGGATCTAGACCGGCGTTAAGTTCGTTCGGAACGCTGCGCAGTAGTCACTTTTAGGGTCGAATAGGTGGTAAGACGCGGGGTGCGCGGGGTGTCACTTTGAGATAGGTATGTGCTAGATTTTAGACTATTTTTCAAATGTTTAAACTATTTTTGTCTCGCCTGTACCTGCGCACAATTTCCGAAAGCGCAACTTCAGACCGGTCTAGATCCGCCGGCCGTACTGTAGCTTGCAAACCTACCCTTTCTTGAGATAGTTCCAAGCCACTATCATGATGCCGTTGATGAAGACGTCCACCGGAAGAAAGTCTGCATAGCTGTTGCTCTTGCAATACATGGAACGGATAACTCCTTTGCCAGCACCTGAAAGCAAATATGGTGGTGCAGAGACAAACCGCTTTAGAAGAATACTAGCGACCCGCCCGCGCGCCCCTGCTTCGCACGGGTGCCCATATTATGCATGTATTATACATATAAACCTTCCTTTAGAATCACTCTATCTATTAAAAAAAACCGCATCAAAATCCGTTGCGTAGTTTTAAAGATTAGGGACAGGGACATGGTGATATAGGGATATACGGACAGAGAAAGCGACATTGTTTTATACTATGTAGTGATAGTCATTTCGAAATCATCTTTTTTGAGAAAACCGACATTTTTTTATACAATTAGCTGATGGAACAAGCATCTGGTTGTTCCATGCCATCTGGCCATCAGGTGGGCCATTTGATGGCCAGATGGTATATATATAATGAATGATGATGGAATATATATATATATAATGAACACCTAATACAACTGCCCTGCGTCCATCAACTTGAGGCATAGAGATGTTAAGCCTCATGTGCCTGTAATTACACCGGCGACCACACTCTTCAAACGGAAACACAGCGTTGCTGCTTGGCGGCAGAAAATGGCGTAGTGGTAGTAGGTACTTCCCCGTACGAGACATCGCAAAGAGCTCTGGCGTAGAAACTTTTTTATTGCAAAATTTTGACAATCCTTTCAGCACCCTCTTTCCACCCTCTTTCTTTCACCCTCTTTCCTCTTTCCTCTTTCCCTCTTTCATAGACCACGCACAGGACTGTTTTTTACTTTTTATTATTTTTTACTGTAAATTATTACTTTTTTTTGTTACCTACCTACCTTTACTTGTATTTTTTGTTTTTGGGTTAATAAATATTTTTTCTTTTTTTCGAAAGTAATAGTGACAAAACAAGAAGAAGCTATACAAACTTTATCCACCACGGACGTGACGTTTTTATGGTTTCAAGTTCTAAGACATGTGTCCACTTGAAAGGAGCCTCTTGAGGCGCACTTAAAATCCTTTCACCACACTGTTTCGAAAGGTCAAGACGATGGTTTACCAATGAGATGTTTGTCTTACCAATGAGCAGTCCAGTTGGTCCGTTAATGTTGTCTGTCCATCCGGGAACCGGCTCTTGCCAAATTGGTATCACTGAAACATTGGCACAAGGCTTTTTTTTAGAATATCCCAAAAGATATCAAATATGCATGATCTCATTCTCAAAACCTCCCTTTTTCTTACTCAACTTCATAGGTATTTTGTTTACATTTTATAAAATTTACGTTTGTACGACGCACTGTCCTGCGTCCATCAACTTGAGGCATACAGATGTTAAGCCTCATGTGCCTGTAATAACACCGGCGACCACACTCTTCAAACGGAAACACAGCGTTGCTGCTTGGCGGCAGAAAAAGGCGTGGTGGTAGTACTTCCCCGAACGAGCCACACACAAAGACCTCTACTACTCTTAAAACTAAGTATGATCACTCCTACCATCTTTTGGGTGCGATGGTCCAAAGATTGTAGGAAGGTAAAAACTATAACACTAATAAAAAAGTACAAGGCTGTTCTTACGGGCACAAGACTCTTACCAATCGAAGGTCTGAGGATGACAGCGGGTATGTGTGCCATAGCTTCCACCACCAGAGCCTCTCCCAGGGCTTTTGTGAAGGCGTAAGAGTTGGGCAACTTGTCCAATAACCTGCAATTAACGGAGGATTTGAACTAGCACCTACAGAGAACCAGAGAAAACAGATGGTCCCAAACGGTAACAAACTGGACCCCTAGAAATGCGAAACGCAAAAGGGGTAGACCTCCGAGAAGATGGGACGACGACATAGTCCGAATCGCCGGAAAAATATGGTCTAGGACAGCAAGGGACAGAGAGACGTGGAAAATTTTGGAGGAGGCTTTTACCGCCACTGGCGGTCCATACGCAAATTATTAATTTTATTTATTAAGTGCATATACAAGTTTTATTCATAGTTTAGCAAATAAGTTATTTAGTTTTAAGGTATTTTTCATTTAAGCATAAAAATAATAAGAATAATGTAATTGTACTTTTTAGCGGTAAATATGTAAAATTGTGTAGAATTAGTGTAAAGAAAATAAAGCTTTTTTATTTATTATTATTTATTTGAATTAGTACATCATGATAAAGCAAAAACATAGAACGGCGAGCTTTCAGGCTAATAGACGAGTAACACATAGCAGAGACTAACATCCAGTCTTGAACCGATATTCAAAGTGGCTTGCCTTTCGATATTCTATACGTTACATTTTGGTGAATGTGCTCAGGAACTGCTCGATTTTAATACCACCATCTCCTTTCCACCACAGGACGAGTAGTACGGCTCAGTACCACCCGTACCTGGTAAATATACCACCCATTCGCACTAAGCGCTTTGCGTCCACATTTATTATCGCCGCCAAGGAGTGGAACTCATTGCCGTCGTCGAAGGCAGGACCTACCACTAGACAACCAGTGTTCTTAACCTACTAATATTATAAATGCGAAAATTTGTGAGTATCGATGGATGTTTGCTACTCTATAACTCCAGAACGGCTGAACGGATCTTGGTGAACATTGGCACAGAGGTATATTATAGTCTGGAAAAATACATAGGCTACTTTTTATCCCGTGGGAATACTGGGATTTAGAACTACGCGGGTAAAACCGCAGGGCGCTACTAGTAAAGTATAAAGTACTAATCACTTGACACTGGCAAGATTGTCGAATTATGGAATTTGTTCTTCCTTCTTCAGGCTGATGAAGAACTTACTTGGGAGTCACAGCAGCAACGGTATCCTCGTCCATCCACTCCATGGCCTGGATGATGTAGTGCGGGTTAGCAGGCGGTGGGTAAGCCTTCTCTTCTAGAAGCTTCTCGTGCAGGTGACAGTAGGCGGTAGATATGTGCATGAACAGCTGGAATTTACCAATATTTTGAAGACATCGCTTGTTATAAGACCGCCCATTGTAAATATCTCCAGTTAATAACATGGTCATTTTGACAAATGTCCCATTTAAATAAAGGCAAAAAAAAAATAAGAAAATTGTTATTTGATATTTGTTTCCTATTCGTTAGTTTGTAAGGTGCACATTAAAATATTTTCACTCATTCATGCATTCTTTTCTTAAAAAAATACTAAGGATGAGATGCACCATCAAACGTAAATATAGCGTCAAATAAAGAGGTTCTTCACTACATAGTATAAAACAAAGTCGCTTTCTCTGTCCCTAATGTATGCTTAAATCTTTAAAACTACGCAACGGATTTTGATGCGGTTTTAATAGATAGAGTGATTCAATAGGAAGGTTTATATGTATAACTAGCTGATCCCGCGGCTTTGCTCGCGCTCGTTTACTTTGAAAATCTCATACAAACTTTCATCCCCTATTTTATCCCCTTGGGGGTAGAATTGATCAAAATCCTTTCTTAGCGGATGCCTACGTCATAACATCTACCTGCATGCCAAATTTCAGCCCGATCCGTCCAGTGGTTTGGGCTGTGCGTTGATAGATCACTATGTCAGTCAGTCAGTCAGTCAGTCAGTCACCTTTGAGTTATATATATTTAGATACATGCATGATCTAAATATATATAACTAAAAGGTGACCCGTGCGAAGCAGGGGCGCGCGGGCGGGTCGCTAGTTTAAAAATAATGTTCACCAAAAGTTGTTAAAATGACTCGCTTGACTTGCGTTAGTCTATTTAAATAAGCTAAAATATCTGTGATGTCGATAATAGCGCTGGGCCATAGGCTACTTTTTATGTAGGTGTTTTGCTTCTACCTTCATCATGCGAACAGCCAAGGATTGGAACTCATTGCCGTCGTCTGTCTTTCCTGATTCTTACAATTTGGGTGTCTTTAAGGCAGGAGTGAATAGGTGTCTTCTGGACCGTTCTGTTCCATCGTCGGCTATATCGTCGCTTACCACCAGGCGAGATCGTGGCTAAAGAACGGTCTATTAAGTTAAAAAAAGGTGCCGGGTGAGCGAGTAAACAAAAAAGATAAATAAGTACCTTCAGCCTCTTGCACTCCTTGCCTAGCTCCAGAATCAGCTTGGTGCCTCTCACGTTCAGAAGAACAGCTTTCTTCAGCTCTTCATCGAACCTGAAATCCAAGAAATTTTCAGTAACAGATATTTAAAGAAAAACATAGAGAAACAGCATTGTGACTGGTTGTCGGTGAGATCGCAGGCACATGAGGTGTAACATCTGTATGCCTCAAGTTGGTAGACAGGGCAGTGAACTGTTTTTAAGAGTAGTAAAGCTCTTTGTGTGTGGTTCGTCCGGGGAAGTACTACCACCACGCCTTTTTCTGCCGCCAAGCAACAACGCTGTGTTGCGGTTTGAAGAGTGTGGTCGCCGGTGTAATTACAGGCACATGAGGCTTAACATATTTACGCCTCAAGTTGATAGACGCAGAGGGACATGAGGCTTAACATAATGTATGCCTCAAGTTAATTGACGTAGGGCAGTGCATCGTAAGGCACGTTCTTTATTCTTTATTCTTTATTGTACACAAACTGATTTACACAAAAAATACATAATAGTCATGTACAAAGGCGAGCTTAACCCTATATAGAGTTTTCTTCCAGCAAACCTTAGAGGATAGAGAGTTCCTATCCTAGTGCGTGACTTACGAAGCAATTCTTTGTTAATAGTTGATGGTTACTGCGTAACATCTGGTAGCCATCTGCTTGTTCCATCAACAAGTTCATCATCATCTTCCTGTCCTTGTCCCACGCATGGGATCGGTACAAAAACTTGTTTCCTTCCACTCTCCTCTACCATTCGTCATATCGCTGCAAACTTCTTTACCCATGTCATAAAGATTTTATAATGTCCCAAAAGTCCGTGCCCAAAAGTTATTCTCCGAGCGGGACTTAAACCCGCGACCTTCATCTTGATACGGGGCTACGCTGCCAACTGCGCCACTGGAGTCCAATCACACTCGACGAATAACTCTTGGACATGTTACTACGGTACATATACGGTGTTTTTTGTGTACTCTTGGACAGGTCATCTTACTCACAGTCCATCCCTCTTTTCTTAGCCCTGATTCCATCTCTCTTTACCCTACTAACATTATAAACGCGAAAGTTTGTAAGTATGGATGGATGGATGGATGTTTGTTACTCTTTCACGCCTGGCTAAACGGATCTGAACGAAACTTGGCAGAGATAAATCTTAGTCTGGATAGCACAAGGCTACTTTTTACCCTGTGGGAATACCGGGATTTAAATATGAGCGGGTGAAACCGCGGGGTGCAGTTGGATCTAAAGAGTCCCACGGGTAGTTTTTACCTGATAGTAGCAGCAGCGTGAACAATGATATCCACTTCATCCACAACCCTGGCTCGGTCTGCCTGCGACAGCGCCAGTTCGGGATGTCCAACGTCTCCGCCCACGATGGACACCTTCTCCAGGAGAGGCTGGATACCGCCGCGCATCTTGCGGAGCTTCTCGAAGAGCTGGAATGATGGAGAGCATCTTGGTTGTAAAAACATAGACGAGTATAATTTTCACTTGCATCGGGAAATTTACCATGATTTATGAGTTTCAAGAGTGTGGTCGCCGGTGTAATTACAGGCACATGAGGCTTAACGTCTCTATGCCTGCAGTTGAAGGACGCAGGGCAGTGCATCGTAGGGCACGTTCCTGTCGTGCGTGACTTACAAGGCAATGCTTTGTTATAGGTGATGGTTACCAATTTGCTTGTTGCTTGTTCCATTAGCTAGTTGTATTACTAGTGGCTCTGGGAGCTGTAGACCTCGCGAGCGTACTTAAAGTGAGCTATTTGAGGAATGTAATGTGCAAGTGCATTTTCCGTTTTGTGATTTTTTTGATCTTTTTGATTTTTTTGCCTCATCTTGTGTAGAATGAGGTCCTTTGTGTTTCTCTCAAATTTGATTGAAAACCATCGATTGTTTGATGAGTTATCCTGTTCATCATGCTGAAGATCCTTATCAGATCTTCGCCAAACATTTATGAGACCAACTTATAGTTACTAACTTTCAAATAAAAAAAGAATAATCGAAATCGGATCTCATTTGGTGGAGATATCCAGTATATCAAATAGCCCCCTTTTTGCCCTTTTTTGGGGGAAGTACCCCTCCAATCAAAAATCCCCGACGACAAAAAAATTCTAATAAGTCATATAACTTGTGTACCAAGTTTCGTCCAGATCGGTTGAAAAATGCGACCTGTAGAGGAGAACAGACAGACAGACATCCGGACAAACGCATTTTTGGCCAATGTGGAAACTGAGACGCCTCGCTCGCTTCGCTCGCTCGGTCAAATAAAAATTCATAATTAACGGGAAAATGCTTTTAGCATTAGCAATCACGACTATCACACGAGCAAGCCACCGGCCACTAGTTATTTGCAACGACTTGTAGATTGTACAAGCGTAATATAATAATAACTCGCTTCTCCAAGAGATAATGATCGTCTATACCAAGGTTACCGTCAGTCATGTTATGAGTGTTATTGCTTCACGCAGAGCAAATTCTTTTTGAAACGCGCCATTTTCGTAACCCGCCATTCCTTACAAGTTGATGTCTCAATTTTGATAACTCTTTTTATTCAGTTTTATTTATAACTAGCTGGTACCCGCGACTTCGTCTGCGTACTTTTAATCTCTTCATCTCTTTTTTTCGCAATAAAAGGTAGCCTATGTTCTTTCTCAGGGTCTAAAGATTGTCTGTGCCAAATTTCATCAAAATCGGTTGAGTGGTTTAAGCGGGAAAGCGTAACAGACAGACAGACAGACAGATAGTTGGGATTATTTTTTGCTCGTACTTCAAATAAGCAATGCATACAATTACAAATAGTCCCACACCAGATGACTCGACTCATCCGAAGTGGATGAGATTTATGGAACAAGCACATGGTCCACCTGGTGTTAAGTGGTTACCATTAACTCTAACAAAGCATTGCCTCGTAAGTCACGCACGATAGGAACGTGCCCTACGTTGCACTGCCCGCGTCCATCAACTCGAGTCATACAGATGTTAAGCCTCATGTGCCTGTAATTACACCGGCGACCACACTCTTCAAACGGAAACACAGCGTTGCTGCTTGGCGGCAGAACAAGGCGTGGTGGTAGTACTTCCCCTGACGAGACACATACAGAGCTACTCTCCGTATTTCCACACGATGCCCAGTCACCGTTTCAGAAAACTATTTAAACTTTAGTGTTTTACCACCTAATAGGTACACTTTTACTACCTTAAGATAATTATAATGAACATAATCTTGTGAGCCTGCAACTGTGACCTACTAAGCTAAATGCACGTTGCACAAAACATTACCCAAGATTTGATAGTCGGAATCGTTGCATTAATATTCAAGGTTCTTCCAAGGTTGCCTGGAAGAGATCGCTGTCAGCGATAGGGTCGCCCATTGTTTTACCTAATTGTATGCTTTTACCCTGTACTATGTTTGTGTGTGGTGAACAATAAAGAGTTATCTATATCTATCTATCTGATATTTATCTATCTAATATTTTTTGTTCCTAAAGTTTTCTTCGCGCGGGTGTAGTGGGAGTGAAAAATTTACATGCGCAATGCCAGTGATCTCAAACGGCGAAGGAAAACATCGTGAGGAACCTTTCACGCCGGAACGGATGAACGGATCTGGATGAAACTGGGATGAGATTATAGTCTGGAATAGCACATAGGCTACTTTTTATCCCGCGGGAATACCGGGATTTAAATCTGCGTGGGTGAAACTGCGTGGCGCAACGAGTAGTATCATAAATGTAAAATTTTGGATGTATGGACGTTAGTTACTCAAATAACGCCAGAACGGCTGAACGGATCTGGGTGAAACTTGGCAGAGAGATATATTATAGTCTGGAATAGCACATATTCTACATTTAATCCCATGGGAATACCGGGATTTAAAACTACGCGGGTAAAACTGCGGGCGCAGCTAATACATAAAAGCTAGAGAACAAACATCTATCTTTTTTTATGGTATACAATAAAATATTTTAATTCATTCATCTATGTTAATCACACAATGTTTGTTCTCGGTGGGGATCGAACCCACGGCCTACGGCGCAGAAGGCAGAGCTACTACGGTCATGTACAGGATAGCCTGAGCGTGTATATAGTTCATAGTTAGTTCATAGTTCATTTATTTATAACAAATTATAGTTACATGTCGTAATATTAATATTAGATTAGATTAGATTAGATAGATAGATAGATTAGATTAGATAGATCCTTATAGCTAAGCTAGTCGAGTATGTGGTGTATGTGCCCTACTAAGTAGAATGCGGTCACGCATGTCGTTGCTAAACATTCTCCTAGCAGTAATTGACAAGTTAGAATGTGCTAAGTTAGAATGTGCTAAGTATTGCTCCATATTGGGGCCACTCTCACTACCTTCACCTATTTATGTTTAGTCTATGCCTTAGTTCAATTGGCATCACATAGAAGGAGGTTCACCCTACTACTACATATTATAAACGCGAAAGTTTGTAAGTATGGATGGATGGATGTTACTCTTTCACGTAGGAACGGCTGAACGGATCTAGATGAAACTTGGAAGAGAGATTGATTATAGTCTGGAATAGCACATAGGCTACTTTTTATCCCGTGAGAATACCGGGATTTAAATCTGCGCGGGTAAAACCGCGGGGCGCTACTAGTCACTACATCACTATCACTACATATATGTATGTGAAGAATGTGAAGGATGTTGTAACTAGGATAAAAAAAAACAAATTTTTCAATAAAAACAGACTTCAAATACACCGAAAAATACACTTCTACTGTACTCTACAGGGTGTCCCAGAACTCAATGTCAAGCCGAAACGGGGTGACAGGATTGATCGTAAAGATCATGAGAAAAATCAGAAAATAAAAATTACTACAATAACCAAAAATTACAGGGTGGCCAAATTTTTAGGTATTTTTTAAATGTCAGTCGACTAAAGAGCCAAATGATCCTTTCAACACACTGTTTTAAAAACAAACAGTGACATAAGACGAAGAATAACTCACGTCTCCGTTGAAGATTTCTTCAAGTCTCTGCTTGGGGTTTTTTCCTTTCTTCTCTCTCACCAGAAGAATAATCTCGCCCACATCTGGACATTTTCTGAAAACAGCAAAACAAGTCAGATTTTATAGCTAGAGAACTCTGCGTGGCTCGTCCGGGGAAGTACTACCACCACGCTTTTTTCTGCCGCCAAGCAGCAACGCTGTGTTTCGGTTTGAAGAGTGTGGTCGCCGGTGTAATTACAGGCACATGAGGCTTAACATCTGTATGCCTCAAGTTGAAGGAAGCAGGGCAGTGCATCGTAGGGCACGTTACTATCGTGCGTGTTTTACGAGGCAATGCTTTGTTATAGGTGATGGTCACCACACAACATTTTTTTTTAACAAAGCATTGGAATTTGCATAATTATAAAAAATGCCTTTAGATAAAAATGTCTGCCTCTTATACATGTCTTTAGTTTTCTCTTTAAAAACATCATCCACAATGTATAGGTCTATTTTATTTCAAAATAAGAGAAGCATACCTTAGAAGTTTCTCCACCAGAACCTTCCCCATGAAGCCGGTTCCTCCAGTGATGAGGACCTTCAATCCGGTGAAGGTCTCCGCGATGCGGTCAGGCAGGGATTCCATTTCTGACTGGTCTACTGGCATGTTGCTGGGGAAAATAATTTTATGAAAAAAAAAACATGCAAAAAGTGGAGTGGGCTTACCGAGGTTTGAACCTGTGATGTCTAAGTCTCAACGTAAAAGGCGTAGTACATTTGCAAGATTCTGTAAAATTCATTCTGAAAGCTCGATCAAAACTAATCGGCTTTCAAGTCACGTGCTACGTATGTTAGCGAGCGAGAGTATTTTTAAAACTGAATAAAGTTAGTTTTGACTGAGTTTTGTGAAGTTTAAAGGAGTTAGATATTTTGAAAATTCATTTTTAATTAGATACTTCTGACGCTGACTGTACTTACAATAAATAGATAACAGTTTCTTTATTTTTAATCAATGTCAAGGCGTTGACCTCTTCCGTTTGTATACCTACCTAGTTATATAAGACGAGTTGCACCTACTTATGTGCATATAATATATGTATGCATAAAGTATTGTCTTGAATTTACATACCTACCGAATAATTTATCAAAGGTCAGACAGTCATGTTATAATTATTTTAATAGGTACCTAGGTAGTACATATTTACGGTGGCATACCCATAAACGTCATAGTAGAGGAGGTATTTATTTATGTAGGAGTTTTATCTTGGCGTTTTCTCATCACATTCACACCTACCCGATTTATAATTAACAACCTATCTAAATAGCTACCTACACATACCTACACCATGACACACTACCTACACTACACATTTCATTACCACGTTTTGTTTTACACATTGTTCTCTTTTTTTTTGTGATCAACTTTATATTTTATGTCTGTTTTATTCGTTAACTTTTACCTTATTATTTTGGTTTGTCTTTTCAGTATCATCTGCCTACCTACATAAGTTGCTTATAAAATGTAGATTCGTTTTGGTTTATGCACAATGTATATTATATAGTTTATATTAGACAATAAGAAAACTGTGAATCTAAGAATGAATAAATAAATAAAATAAAATAATAAATACATATTAAACTTAACTATATTTTTTTATAACACACCTCGCTGATGATCAAGCATTTGGCCCACCTGATGTTATCCTACTAGGTACTATTATAAACGCGAGAGTTTAATATGAATGGACGGATGGATGTTTGTTACTATTTCACGCCGGAACGGCTGAACGGATCTGGATGAAACTTTGCAGAGATAGATTAGTCTGGAATAGCACATAGGCTACATTTTATTCCGTGAGATTACCGGGATTTAAATCTGCGCGGGTGAAACCGCGGGACGCAACTAGTCTTATATATCTTATCTTAAAAAAGGTATCGCATCGTAATTAAGTCACGCTCGACCGAAACGTGCCCTACGATGCACTACCCAGCGTTCATCAACTTGAGGCATACATGTGTGTGACTGTAATTCTAGGCATCCACACTCTTCAAACCGAAACAGCAACGCTGCTTGGCGGCTGATATAGGTTTGGGTATGGTGGTAGTACTTCCCTGGGATGAGCTCTTCACAAAATCCTACCCCAAAATCCTCAAGGCAAAAGTCTAACTGCCGAAATATTATATTCCGATTATACTGGATTTTAGATGACCCCTTGGGTTGGCTATAGCAATCCTTGTACCTGAGTAGATAGGGACTTGAGGATAGGGGGGATGCAAGTGGGGGTAGATGGCAAGTCTTCCCCTTGAGTCCTTTTTTCTAGGAAATGAAAAAAAATACTTTATTTTTTCAGGTAAGTTACTAGTTAGGTTAGGGTTTTTTTTTTTAATATGAAAAAAATTGGTAGTAATATTTCATCTCTATGACAAAAAGACTCAAGGGAAGGAATTCTCATTAGGTTAGGGTTATTTTTTTTTTTAAAGTGAAGAAATTTGAAGGAAATTTTTTGGATTTTTTTTTTCATTTCCTAGAAAAAAGAACTATAGGGAAATACTTGCCATCTACCCCCACTTGCTTTCCCCCTATCCCCAACCCTCAACTCAGGTACCAGGGTAGTTATAGTTTAACCAAAATTACTTCACTACATAGTATAAAACAAAGTCGCTTTCTCCCTATATCCCTGTCCCTATGTATGCTTAAATCTTTAAAACTACGAAACGGATTTTGATGCGGGTTTTTTATAGATAAAGTGATTCAAGAGGAAGGTTTATATGTAGAATACAGGCATGATATAGTAGAAGACAATGCGAAGCAGCCGTGCGAAGCAGGGGCGCGCGGGCGGGTCGCTTGTATATCAATAAAACCACGACCAGGAATCACTTCCACGCGACCAAAGCCTAGAATAAAAGGCAAAAAACTCACCACTTTGATCCCGCTCTTTTGTATGATACACAACACTGTTCAGAACTTAATGACACCACAAAAGTACATGAAAACCCAAATACTATTTAGCACCTACCCACATTCCTCAAACAACTCAGACTGACAGTGCCTACTTCCAGTTCGGGTTACCAGCATGTGGTAGGTAAGTGATTACCGTCCGTTTCGTCAAGTTCCACAGTGAGGCAATAAGCTGCGCGGGCGCAAGCGTGCAACTCGGCCTTGGCATACTGCACTTAGCGTTGCTTGCAGTTCAACGTGCTATGCTCCTTTCGATAGTTAAAGTGAAGACAAGAGCTAATGTGATTCTCGCTCGCACGTTTTGACTTGTTGAAAAATCGCAAACAAATGAAACACAAAAGGAAAACATGTATTGATCAAAATGATATGTTTACTAAACTGTGTGCAATGTGATTGCACACAAAATGGTTGTGTGCGATTTTTCAAAATTGGGCTTATTGATTTTATATCTTTCAAAATGTTGAATCGTGCGAGCGAGAGCTACTAGGTGCTGTCAACGCACTTATTCTCCTTTTTGAAACATTGCGGTGAATGGTTTTAACTTAACCTAATTTGCTAGTTAAATAAGTCATATATTATATATATATTTTATATATTTTAGTTTGTAAGGTATTTATGCTATGGGCCCTGTATTTTTATTATGTTGCCTGAAATAAATGATTATTATTATAATGGATTTATGTGGGCTTCGAACTCGGGCACTTGATACAAACGGTACATTGTTTCATCTAAATACACTAATTATGAACAGGAAACCTTTGCATTCTTGTATGTAACGAATATGCCCACTACTGGTCCGATTTCGAAAAATCTTTCACTATAAGAAAGCTATACATTATCCCTGAATAACATAGGCTACATTTATTACCGGAAAAATTAGGGATCCCTACTAAAACATTAAAAATGTAACTCAAAGTGTAATAATGTCTTTCATCGCATACGCTTCGGAAAATATTGACGATAGAACAAAAAAATGGTCTACAATTTGCAGTTCCCTAGGATCACTAAATACTACTAGGGTTAGGACTGAGGTGATTTTACTCTAAATACTTTTCCTTAGTAACGTAAAACAGATAACTCTAATCTTATGTTTGTTCCGCAATAGTTCATGGAAAAGCGATAAACAAGGCAAGCCGACAAAAATAACAAAACAAAAAAAAAACAGTAAATTTGAAACAGTGTGGTGAAAGGAAAAAAGGTGCGCCTCAAAAGTGTAACTTCCCGGGGTGAGTCACGGATATTATGTTCTGTGTGAGTCACACACAAAGAGCTCATTACTAACTCACTGTATTTAGGATCTTTGAACGCACTCATAGTTGATAGATATGTCACTGTCATGTAGCTATGACATGCTAATGTAAGTCTGTCTCCCTCAAAGACCTTGTACCTATAACTAGACTGTGCGCCAAGGCGCAAGAACCGGTCCGCGTGAGAGGGCTCCTGGTGGGAGTGTGTCCCTTTCTAATGAGGTGACCATGAATAACCAAACAGAACACGGGACAAATTGCTTGTACGATTGCGTATCCTAACATATTGATGACCTATTTACGCTACCATATTTATATAAGTAAAAAAAATTACCAAAAGATCTCTTGTGTATATTTTTTTGGAATCAACATCACTTTCCCTACACGTGGGTTAAGGGTCGGAAATACTTTTTTCTTTCCTTTATAATAGGTAAGTATCACCATTCTGACTTACCGTTAATTTGGCAAAAACCTAACAACATTCGCTCCTTACAGACGTAGTTAAAAAAAAGCTAGGTTTGTCAAATGTGAGATATCACCATAATAGCATATTTATTATTATTAAACCAGTAAAATAGAGGAGGTCAAAATATAAACCTGATGCAATATTCTGGAATTAGTTTTTATTGAATTTGTTTTATACATTGCTGGACAATACTGTTTTACGCAATTTTTGTTTTAATGTAGCCTTATCTACTACATACTTGAGGGTTAGACTTCCCTTAGCTTCTAAGTCTTAAATTTAAGAATTTTTTCAACCAACACACTGTCAGGCGTTGTTGTAACACTTTCACATCTCGACGTAATTTCTTTTTACGTGGCGTGTCAGTAGTTGCAGCGGATTCTGTTTGTGTACAAACACTTTCCGTAATGGTAATCTCCTTTATGGCACTTTCTTGCAGTTTTGCCTTTTTTGGTGCTGGTCCTCTACCTCTTCTATAGGTACAGATATTGCGTAGAACATGCACTGTTTTTTTGTAGGGCATGACCTGTAAAGATATTTGAATATAATGGGACACGGTAGGTAGGTAGACAAGAGTAGACTGGAGCAGAGTAGTGCAGATGAGAGGTTCTATTTATTTATTTAAACGTATGCCAGAATATAAATAATAGGCGAAACAAAATTTAAACAAGTACTGATCTTTACTAGTACACCTACTTAACTTTAAATTAAATATTACCTTAAAAATTCAAACAAACCAAAACTAAAAATTCAATTTACCACGTCGGCTCAGTAAAACTATGTGAAAAAGGCATCGCAAAATTTGAATTTTCAAGGTTATTGTTAATGCGCGGACACACTCGGATGATTTATTCTTACCTTAGAAAATATTGACGGGACAGCATCAGGTTTCAGCATTTTACTAGTATATCCAGGAATAAAGTCGTCACATTTAAAATGCGCACTGCAAACAACAGACGACTGAGTTTTTTCCAGGTACTTTATTTTCCAACTTCAATTTCTAGTTTTCGTTCTTTGGAAATCTACAATACAAGAATTAGTTATTAACAACAAACGTCATCGTCTCAAACTCGAAGAACGCGTTAAGAACCACTTTTTTTCACCGAAATCTCCAATTTATGACAGTCGAGACGTATCAACCTACCTACTACTAGGTACGAGATTGTAAAAAAATCTTTGATCAACAAAACTCATGGTTACCCTTGAACATAATTGTTGTTTTTACTTACCCATGGAAAGAAAAGCGGCTACCGGGATAAGACTCATTTTTGCACCCTTTCACACAACAAGAATTCACCATTTTTCATTAAAATTAACAGGTTTTATGAAAATTTACACTATCACAAATCGAAGCACGAGAATCATCCAAACAACCACAGTAGCAAACCGCCATCTGCATTTGGTATTACCAGCCCCAAACATTTAATTACTACTCTTACATACTCAGTGTTATTGGATAATTTATGAAATACAACGAATTGATGATTATTTATACCTACTTTATGAACAAGAAATATTTAATAAAGTTTCAAAGATTATAAACGTTCGTTTTGGTAATTCATAAAAAAGCAAAACGTATGTACTTTATTGTACCATTTCTACCAAACCGGTAGGTTAGTTGAGCTGGCAAGACGTCAGACAAGGACACACTCCCAGCAGGAGCCCTCTCACGAGGACCGTTTTTAGCTCGCTACCGCTTTTAAGGAAATTATAGGTACAAGGTCTTTGGTCTCCCTATCTTCCTTTTACGGCCCTCGCTGAACGACTTGTAATTTCTGTGGCTAATTAATGAAATCTAAAGTTTACTAATCGTGTAATGTATTTGACGAACATTGATTGGTGGTTTTATGATTAAAAGCAGCATCAATGGACCCAGCGTATTTCATTTACTTTCTGGCTAGAATAATAAATAAATAAATAAATAATGCTGGACAATTCACACAGCACTATCTAGCCCCAAAGTAAGCTATTCAAAGCTTGTGTTATGGGTACTAGATAACTGATATATTTAATACATTATATACTTACATAGATAGATATTTTTTTATTATACAATGAAAACACCCAGACCATCGGAACAAATTTCTGCACATCGTACACAAATTTGTTCCAAGGCGGGAATCGAACCCGCAACCTCTTGCGTCGCAGGCAGGCTCTCGCCCGCTGCGCCACAGAGGTCGTCAAGAATCATCCCAAATAGGTTTGTGTGATAGTAGTGTCATATCCACTGATCGACCTCTCATTAATAGGGTCTGCACCCATATTTTGTAACTACCAGAAAAAATTAATGACAGTTTCAGCAAAGGCACGATCGAAAAAATTTATTTTTTGCGTTTCTTTCGTTTTTAACCAACTAGAAAATACTGGTCAAACATCACACGCAATGCGTACGAGGTTTACTTGAAGTACCTATCTTGGGAGCAACTTTTGTAACATTTGTCGCGTTGTCCGCTAAAAGCAAACCTCGATAACTCGGTGGTAGATAGAGATTTAAAAGTTCTGACGGCGCTACTATCAACAGTAGCCTCTGCCGAAACAGCCCTTAATTTTTATTTTCTGGTAGTTACAAAATAGTGATGTATAAAAAGCAATGTAGATACCTCTCCTTCAGGCAGATGACAAGAAATTATGTTGATGAATGTCATTGTTCGCGTCGCGAGGTCAAGGGCTATGATGAAACATGTTTTATGACAATCTGACATCTCTGTACGTGAAAACATTGTGCAAATCTACCTATTTACCTGCCACATTGTGCAAACCTATCTACCTGTAACTTTACAAGCTAATGGTGCCAATTCTGTTGTTTAACTTAACCTAATTTGACAGAACTAAAAATATTGCCGTCCCTTTCTAAAAGACCGAATTAACAAGGACGGCTATAATTTTAGAGTTGTCAGATTAGGATAATGCAACCAAGGAATATAGATATGTGCTTGTATTAAAATTCCTTGAATGCAACAATAGAATCGACACCATTATCCGATCGATCTATTATGTATCTACCTTAGTAGGTATCTTTTGGGATATCCATAAAATCATAGAATATCATTATGTATAAATCATAAATGTCATAATCTTATTATACCTACCTAGATTGAGTAAACTCAAATCGTAACTGTCTTTATGTTTAATTCAATATCTGAGTGACCCAGCTTTGCTCGGTTGCTTAGCAAAAAAACACGGAAAAAACATTTAATTTTTCTAAAAATTGATCCTAGAAAAAAACTACGTGGGTGAAACCGCGGGACGCAAATAGTCATAACTATTTTTACGGATACAAATATTTTAGCCCTGACCTTAAAATGCCTGCAAAAACCAACAAAGCGCCTATTAGCACACAGTTACCTAACATAATTAGTAACGTACTACCTATTTGACGAACTTTTTCGATGTTTAGCAATATTTGCTAGATTTGGCCTGATTGAAGTAGGTGATTTTAGTTTGTAATGTGTATTTTGTCTTGCGATGCGTAACCAAAGCAAACAGTAGACAGTCGTCCGCTAGAGAAGTTCAAACACGGTAAGGAAGAATTCATGTTGATATCTCTCTTATCTAAGCACTTTTCTTTTTGGTTTTCTCTTCCATGATTACAACTCAATGCTAACACTGTTTTGAAAGATCTAGGAAAATCACATGCATAGAACACTAAACAGTTATTATAAGTATATCTGATTTTTTTTATACAACTAGCTGATGGAACAAGCAGATGACCCACCTGATGTTAAGTGGTAACCATCCCCTATAAACAAAACATTGCCCCGTAGGTCACGCACAATAGGAACGTGCCCTACGATGCACTGCCCTGCGTCCATCAACTTGAGGCATACAGATGTTAAGCCTCATGTGCCTGTAATTACACCGGCGCGACCACACTCTTCAAACGGAAACACAGCGTTGCTGCTTGGCGGCAGAACAAGGCGTGCTGGTAGTACTTCCTCGGACGAGCCACACACAAAGAGCTCTCTACTCTTCTAAATTTAATCTGACCTAAATAAGTACAAAGAAATTTTATTTCCTTTACATCTAAAACTAGCTGCGTCCCGCGGTTTCACCCGCGTAGTGTTTTTGTTTTTATTTAATTCCGAGCATTTTCATATTTATTCTCCTTTTAACCTTCTCTGGACTTCCACAAATAATTCCAGCGGTATCGCAAATCGGATCAGCCGTTCTCGAGATTTAGCGAGACTAACGAACAGCAATTCATTTTTATTTTTAGTGATAGATTTTAAAACTTATAGAAAATTTAAGAAGAGGAAAATGTTACACCGATTCCTCCGTCAAATTGCGGGCCGTTTTTTTTTCAGTTACGTAGTTTCTGCGATAAGGTTAGATTCTCTCTAGGTCAAATTTCATTTGATGTTGATTTTGACTCCTAACTTCGAATCAAGATAAGCAATGCAGAATGACAACAAATCAGAAGTGACAACACAGAATGACAACAAAGAAGAAGAATCGGATCAAAGTACTACTGGGTTTTATTTATTGAATAGAAACCATTAGAAACCTTTTGATTCTATAAAAAATATACACATTCAATATACTTAGTTAGTTTTTTTTTCTAAAATCAACTTCTTTTATATTATTGCACCTTGAACACCTTTATAATTCCGTATTCGTTTCTATAAGTAGTGATGTCATCCGAAATATTCATGGCTTCTTGGTTTTATTAGCGTTATTTTGAGTTCTGCTGTGTAATTCGGTATTGTAACCAGAAACCGAAACAGACCGAACAGAAACCGGCCTTTATTGTACGAAAACCTGTGAGTTCTCAGCTCGATAGAAGTGCTTCACCATCACCACATACTATAAAACAAAGTCACTTTCTCTGTCCCTATATCCTTGTCCCTAGAGATACCTAGGTATCTTAATTTTAACCAAAATATTCCCCGCAGGTTTTATAGAAACTGCCGCCATTTTCAATACTTGTCAGATTTACCCCCGGTCTCTGAAAGCGCGATAAATCGGCTGTCAAGTCACTTGCTATCTCTATCTAATTTGAAGTAAAAGCTTCTTTCTTTTCTTTCTTTCTTCTTTTTATGGCTCCTGTCATAGACAATCTTGCCAATGTCAAGTGATTCAGAGATTATACTCTTTGTAGATGTACCTAGATAAGTTTCTAGTCACGTCAGTCCAAAGTCGAGTCAGGCAGTTGTTTTGAAGAAAATGGTGGCGGTTTCTTCAAAACATTTGAAACATTTTCGGTCAAATCACGATATCACTACACTGTCATTTCAAATGCTTACACTTTGTGCTAAGACCACAAGTAATGTTGGTGAAAATACCACCAAAATTACACAACACATCTCAAAATAACACTAGAAAAACAATTAAAATGAAAATGCTATGTTGCTTCGTTAGATGACAGGAAACGAATCAAGTAAAAGCTGAATTAGCAAGTGACTTGACAGCCGATTTATCGCGTGAGTTAGTCACAGAACTTTACGGAGATGCAGGTAACACAGTGAACAAGTTTTCTTACAAATAGAAATATTCCATAGCTAGGCATATTAATTTTAAGCACCTTTTGTTTATTATATTTAATTGTATTTATTGTTTATTATATTTATTATATTATTATTCTGTAACGTTAATACACTATTATTATATGTATGTAGTAAAAATAATTATTTTTCACCTGTCTGTCTTTTCTATGTAATTAAACTGTTATTAATTACGTCATATTCTTCTGCAGTGACGTCATCCTACTCAAGGCTCTGACTGAAAACCAGCGCTGCTTGGCAAGGTAGGCTACCTACTTTGTTAAGCAGCAATTGCTGAGTCAGGGCCTTTTTGGCGTACAGTTATGTTTTCTTTTGTTTTTGGTACTGTTTCTTCTTTCGTTTTGTCTCTGTTTATAGCTGTAATTTTGTATGTACCTATGTATTTCTTTTCTTGTTGTGTATGTCAAATAAATGTATTTTCTTTCTTTCTTTCTTTCTTTAGGCGGAAATCTGGAAATATCTACGTTCTGTTTTTATCAGATCATCGTAATGGATCATCATTATATTATTTAACGAACTAGGTATTAAATTTAATATGCAGGTACAGTCACCATCAATAGGTAAGAGTAGTAGAGCTCTTTGTGAAGGGCTCGTCCGGGGAAGTACTACCACCACGCCTTTTTCTGCCGCCAAGCAGCAAAGCTGTGTTTCGGTTTGAAGAGTGTGGTCGCCGGTGTAATTACAGGCACATGAGGCCTAACATCTGTATGCCTCAAGTTGATGGACGCAGGGCAGTGCATCGTAGGGCACGTTCCTATTGTGCGTGACCTACGGGGCAATGTTTTGTTTATAGGTGATGGTTACCACTTAACATCAGGTGGGCCATCTGCTTGTTCCATCAGCTAGTAGTATAAAAAAAAAAAAAAAAAAAAAGGTCAGATTAATAACGGCTTGGTTACACTAAATTCACTTGAGCTTATTCACCTGCATTCAATACAGACACGCGAAATTTTGTAAGTATGGATGGATGGATGATTGTGACTCTTTCACGCCGCCGGAACGGCTGAACGGATCTGGATGAAACCTGGCAGAGAGATAGATTGTAGTCTGGAATAGCACATAAGCTACGTTTTATCCCGTTGGAATACCAGGATTAAAATCTGCGCGGTTGAAACCGCGGGGCGCAACTAGTTTTTAATAACGATGAAAAAACGCTAATTTCTGTTTATTAGATGGACAAGACAATGGTGCCAATTCTGTTGTTTAATTTTCCTAAGTTAACCTAATTTGACAGCATTAAAAATGTTGCCATCCCTTTCTAAAAGACCGAAACAACAAGGACAGCTATAATTTTAGAACTGTCAGATTAGGTTAGTTCAGGCTAATGAAACAACAGAATCGACACTAGTACCTACAAAGATTGAGTAAAATATAATTTTGATCCAAACGAGTTTGCTTACCGTAAACTGAATTAAGTACAATAACTAGAAAAATAAGTTTTGAACTGGTTTGACTTGTATTATTTGAAAACTGGTGTCGATTCTGTTGTTGCATTATCCTAAACTAAGTCAATCTGACAGTTTTTTTTTTTATACAACCAGCTGATGGAACAAGCAGATGGCCCACCTGATGTTAAGTGGTAACCATCGCCTATAACAAAGCATTGTCTCGTAAGTCACGCACGATAGGAACGTGTCTTACGATGCCCTGCTCTGCGTCCATCAACTTGAGGCATACAGATGTTAAGCCTCATGTGCCTGTAATTACACCGGTAAGGTACAATTCACACAAGCGACCTTCAGACTAAGATTTTGCTTCTTTCATACTTAGGTACCTACTTTATTATTATTTACTTAGTCTAAGCACTAGGTTTCACACTTACCGGTTCTAAGTAGGAATCGACTTAATAATAAGTAATAAATAAATATTGCTGGACAATCCACACAGCATCATCTAGCCCCAAAGTAAGCTACTCAAAGCTTGTGTTGTGGGTACTAGATAACTGATATATTTAATGCATTATATACTTACATAGATCGATATTTTTATTATACATAGAAAACACCCAGACCAACGGAACAAATTTCTGCAGATCGTGCACAAATTGGCTCCGAGGCGGGAATCGAACCCGCAACCTCTTGCGCCGCAGGCGGGCGAGAGCCCGCTGCACCACTGAGGTCGTCAATAAGTGTATGTGAGTGCGTCATACGAGTTTATTATTTAGCTTTTTTATGATGTAAATTGATAAAATCTAGATGCTTCTGCGCAGTTGTAGTTACTTTTTCGGAAGGTCAAGCCATTTTTGTCTGATTATTCGATAAGCACCTCTATCGAGCTGAGAACTCACAATTCTTAGTACAATAACGCTGATTTCTGAAAGCTCGATCAAGCTTTATCGGGTGTCAAGCCATTAGCTATTTCAGCTATTTACATCAAATTTGATAGAGATGCAAGCAAATTAGAATCAGATAGAGAGCAAGTGACTTGATAACCGATTAGGTTCGACCTATCAGAAACCAGCCGTAACTCTTTCAAGAAAAACCAACTTCAAACACACTGGAAAATACACTCATAGACTACTCGTCCGATCTGACTCAAATTTAAATGGGACCACATGACAAGCAGCTTATCGATTGAAAAAAGAATATCGAAATCGGTCCACCCGCAGTAAACAGTTATGGGTACCTCATAACTTTTTACTGGGTGGACCGATTTTGATATTCTTGTTAAAATCGATAATATTTTTTTATCGATTTACTTATACAAGAATATAAATCTTGTCATAAACAAATCAAAATATTAATTACTATTTTTGGAAAAAAAACTCGTATTTCCAGACTTACCTATATACCTAAATAAATAAATCCCAAAACAGAGCATAAAAAATCACAGATAACGAAAAGCACTTCAAAATAAAAAGAAGACTTACGAAAAAATATCCTTGAAATTTCGCACTGTAGGTACGTTCAGCGAGCGGCTTCGAACGACACTGAGTTATTCCATGCGGCTCGACCAGATATGATGAAACAATTTGCAATGACTAGCTTAGTACAACAAGGCAGTGGGTAGGTACATTGGGAAATGAGGCCTAGGCTTAGTTTCAAGAGAACCCTTATGTAGGTGTAAACCTCGTGAATTTTGTCAGCCGATTCAGTCTACTAGGTATACGATAAGATATTTAGTTCGGTGTCTATATAGATAATAACTAGTAGTTCGCCCCGAACTGAGATTTCGTGACGCGACGCGAAACCTCCAAAAACATAAGTTGTAGTCAGAGGCAAGTCCGAACATTGTGTTTGGACTTGTTTCTGGCTGCCACCTACTAACTAAGAATGGTAACCAACTTTCAACCGAATTGGCCGATTTATTGAAGAGTTCCGTTGAACAGTCCTTGACTCCATCATCAGAACAGGTCGCTATCACTGGATAATGAGAACCAAGTAGCTTCTTAATTCATTTCAAGAAAAAAATAATTGAAAAACCAAAGGAACTGACCGACCAGTAGAAAAACCTTGAGGCCAACGAAACTCTTAGAAATGGGAGCTCTTGGGTCGTTGGTTATCGTAATTTACCTTTATTGTTGTATCTCAAAAAGCGGGCAAGCTAGGAATAGTACATTGTTCACCGAGAGGAGAAAGTGACCGATTACCGTCGAGGGTGTCGTTTGAAGCCCGAGCCGTAGGCGAGGGCTTTAAAACACCCGAGATCGGGAATCGCACTTTCTCTCGAGTGATACATAGTGCTTTATACTACACCTACGAGGAAAATAAAAAACTAAAACTGAATCCTCAAACAACACACAAATTGAAAATGGCGCCAATGGCGTCTGCAATTTTCACATGTTCTTTTTTCAAATTGTTTATCCTGCCGCCGCAGGGTCGCACTGCCAGCCCGACACCATCCAACACACAGCTAGTGGCCAGTGTCATTTTGCGAACTTGGAGATTAAAACTCATTGTAAAAACTTTTTGGCTTTTGATATTTAGGTTACCGGCGCATAGTCTTACCCAAAATTAAAAAAGAAAAACCACGTAAGAAATGGATTTTCATACACTTTTCTCTCCCGCTCAGATGCGTTTTCTCCCCACATATTTGTTCGATATGCAATGACGTACTTTCTAGCGTAAATTTGATAAAGTATCAAGGTACTTTCCAAGCAGAAAGAATAAAAAAATTAAAATGGTTTTGAAATGCCAAACCAAGCCCTTTCATATGACACATAACTTTATTTTTTTGTGTAGGTAACTTATAATTTTATTTTATTTTATAATTTTAGCCCCCATATAAAACCCGATATTTTAATAACCTCTTATCCGATTTTCCGAGACGATTGGAGCAAAATGGAGGAGGCCTTTACTCGTTGAGAGGTCCTTATTAATTATCATAAATAATTTTTCTAATCAAATTTAATTGTATTTAAAATTTAAATTTTTCAAATTAATTTAAATGTATCAAACCAGTATATTTCTTTTTTGTTTTTTTTTTGTGTTTGTTAATATGTGATTTATTTTTAGTTAATAAGGAAATAAAAAAGGTTTATTATTATTATCCGATTTTACCCATATACTTACCAGTAAATTTCTCAAGTACAAGCTATCGACATACCAAGTTCTCAAGTTATCGTCGGACAACCATACATAGGTACATAAATACAAACATAAAATGCCAAATCGCCAAAGTTGATCGTAAGATTTTCAGACGCTTCGCTCACTCAATCAACAAATACCTAATGGTGGATATTCCACACAGCACTAACTCGCCCTAAACTAAGCCAAAGCTTGTGATATGGGAACCAGATAGCTGATATATAATACTTATACAGGGTTACAGGAAAAATCGTGCTAGATCCGTGAAGGGCGTGGAGTACCCATCATTTCTGACTTATTTCACTATGAAACACCCTACCCTAAACTTAGCCCTTTTCGAGATATTCGACTTTTAATTTTTTTATTGAAAATTGCCGATTTTTAGGCTACTAAATTTATTTTTGTTTATTTTGTGTATCTTATTATTATTATTATTGCATTTTTACATGTGTAATAAGATGCTTTAGGACGTCTATCATTAAAATAGTGCATAAGTTAATTGAATAGACCGTAGTAGACAAGTGAAAGTTAAGAAATAAAAAAAAATATTAGAAAGTTTATTTTTCTCTAAGGGATATCTAAAAAAAATATTATGGCAATGGTTCGGCAGATGTTTTTTAAAATATCTACGTTTCATCAGCTATCTAACGAGGTATAACAATCTAGGGTTTGTATTACATTTCGTGGAAAAAAAGTAGTTGGGACGCTCCAGGTAGCAGTTTTAACGGTCCCGCGCCTATTGTCCTTCAAGTTAAGACGCACCGTGCGAGCGAGACAAGTGATGATTTATGTAAGTGCGAATGAAAGAAAAAATGTGTAGAGACCGGTTAGGGCTGGGATACAACAGGGGGTACAACAGTTTTGGTTGTCAGTCTGCTTTTGTGCTTCGTACATAGTAGATGTGATATCGTTTTGCTCTTTTTCTCGACTTGGCTGTGATTCTGGACTATTTCTTCTGATTTGTGACTACTGTGCTTGCTAACCGGACTCTGATTTGTACCTGTGATACGGAAGTGTTGAAGATGACGTCCTACACACCTGAGGAATATGCTGATATGCTTATTTGTTACGGATACTGCGATTGTGTGTCTGCGCAAGCTCGCAACGAATACATAACTCGCTACCCCGGTCGTCGAGTGCCGGATGTGGCCGTTTTTGACAGAGTCTATCGAAGACTTCGAGAAACTGGCTCTGTTTTGAGACGAAATACAGACATGGGAAGACCACGAATTGATGACGAAGAACAGGACAATGAGATAGTGCAACGCTTTCGAGCGGATCCGACTACTTCCACTAATATTGTTGCCCGTGATCTGGGACTTTCGCAATGGAGAGTGTGGTTTACAGTGCATACTGCTGGCCTATACCCGTACCATTACACGCCGGTACACGTTATTGAAGAAGGAGACCCCGCGAGAAGATTGGACTTTTGCAGATTTATGCTAAATGCTGACGTAGAAGACCCAGATTTTCTAAGAAATATCTTGTGGACGGATGAGTCCAAATTTGATAAAGATGGCATAACTAACTATCACAACGCCCATTACTGGGCCCCAAAAGAGCTAAGGAATCCCAATAAGAAAAGAGTGAAGGGGTCCCAACGAAGATTCAGCGTGAATGTGTGGATGGGCATTATCTCCAATCATTTGATTGGACCTTACTTTCTCCCGGATAATCTAAATGGGGAAAGCTACGAAAATTTCCTGAGAGCAGACTTAAGTGATTTGCTGGATGATCTGCCACTCAACCTGATCAGGGACATGTGGTTCCAACACGATGGCTGCCCTGCCCATTTCAGGAGAAGTGTCAGAGACTGGCTGGACACAAATTATCCAAACAAATGGATAGGACGAGGTGGACCGTTGCCATGGCCAGCAAGAAGTCCGGACCTAACGCCCATGGATTTTCACGTGTGGGGGTGCATGAAAAGTCTTGTGTACAGCGAGCCGAATCCAGTTTCGTCTGTGGAAGACTTACGAGAAAGGATTGTGGATGCAGCCAATAAAATGAGGACCACGTTAACCACTGGAGTAGTAAAGACTGGTCTCCGTAGAAGGATGCGACAATGTATCAGAAATAGAGGCGGCCATGTTGAACATGAACTGTAGAATAAGAAAAAGTTGTGTGAAAATCTTTAATAAATGACATTTCATGCTTACCTATTATTTTATTTTACTTTTTAGGGCTAGGTATAAATTTTCTTCTCCACTGTCGCCTATAAAACTAAATTTTTTTCAATGCATTTGAATAAAACCCTAGATTATTATACCTCGTTAGATAGCTGATGAAACGTAGATATTTTAAAAAACATCTGCCGAACAATTGCCATAATATTTTTTTTAGATATCCCTTAGAGAAAAATAAACTTTCTAATATTTTTTTTATTTCTTAACTTTCACTTGTCTACTACGGTCTATTCAATTAACTTATGCACTATTTTAATGATAGACGTCCTAAAGCATCTTATTACACATGTAAAAATGCAATAATAATAATAATAAGATACACAAAATAAACAAAAATAAATTTAGTAACCTAAAAATCGGCAATTTTCAATAAAAAAATTAAAAGTCGAATATCTCGAAAAGGGTTAAGTTTAGGGTAGGGTGTTTCATAGTGAAATAAGTCAGAAATGATGGGTACTCCACGCCCTTCACGGATCTAGCACGATTTTTCCTGTAACCCTGTATACTTTTTTTTGTAAATGTTACATACAAAATAATCCTACAAATGTTATAAACGCGAAAGTTTGTAAGTGTAGATGGATGGATGGACGTTTGTTACTCTTTCACGCCGGAACGACTCAACGAATCCCGTAGAAACTAGGCAGAGTGATTGATACTGGAATAGCACATACTACGCTACGGCTACTTTTTATCCCGCGTGAATACCGGGATTTCAATCTGCGCGGGTGAAACCGCGGGGCGCAACTAGTTTGCCATATTTATCGCTGACTTCTTCCAGACTTTAGGTAAATAAAAGTAGTTTACTTTTCAAGCATTATTTAATTTATACCTATATTAGAAATAGATCAAGAACCTACTACTTGCCTACATTATAAAAAAAATTTATATATTTTAGCAAAAAGCAAACATACACTAAAAACAACACGACACTGAAGCGAATCAAAAACCAAACGACATTTGTATATCATTGGTATAGTTGATATTTTTTACAAATAATAATTGACCGATAGAGCGAAGCGAGCGAAGCGTCTCAGTTTCCACATTGGCCAAAAATGCGTTTGTCCGGATGTCTGTCTGTCTGTTCTCCTCTACAGGTCGCATTTTTCAACCGATCTGGACGAAACTTGGTACACAGGTTATATGACTTATTAGAATTTTTTTGTCGTCGGGGATTTTTGATTGGAGGGGTACTTCCCCAAAAAAAGGGCAAAAAGGGGGCTATTTGATATACTGGACATCTCCACCAAATGAGATCCGATTTCGACTATTCTTTTTTTATTTGAAAGGTAGTAACTATAAGTTGGTCTCATAAAAGTTTGGCGAAGATCTGATAAGGATCTTCAGCATGATGAACAGGATAGCTCATCAAACAATCGATGGTTTTCAATCAAATTTGAGAGAAACACAAAGGACCTCATTCTACGCAAGATGATGCAAAAAAAAATCAAAAAGATCAAAAAAATCACAAAACGGAAAATGCACTTGCACATTACATTCCTCAAATAGCTCACTTTTAGTATGCTCGCGAGGTCTACAGCTCCCAGAGCCACTAGTTTATTATTGATAATATTATAGGGACCACCTCAGGAGTAGAATACCTTATCCGATAAAACAATTATCAACATCAAATTTATAATAATCATACTATAACAATAACATCTTTACATTCAAAATATATACAGCCGAATTGAAAACCACTTTTTTCGAAGTGGGTTAAAAAGCAATCTACTTTGCTTTGTTTACACTTTTTAAAAAACTATAAAGCTAACATACAATACTAATTTCACTTAGCGATATGACATAATCCCACTAATATCATAAATGTGAAAGTTTGTATGTTTGTTACAGAATAACGCCAGAACGGCTGAACGGATCTGGATGAAATTCGGCACAGAGATAGGTTATAGTCTGGAATAGCAAATATGCTACAATTTATCCCGTGGGAATATCGGGAATTAAAACTACGCGGGTGAAACCGCGGGGCGCAGCAAGTATTTTATAATATCACTAGGACAGTGGGATTTGAACCCAGGGCCATTTGGCATTTTGGCGTTAATGAGCAATCCATACATACATACATCCAAACTTTCACATTTATGATATTACTAGCAGCGCTCCGCGGTTTCACCCGCGTAGTTTTAAATCCCGGTATTCCCACGGGATAAAAAAAATATAATCTCTACCAAGTTTCATCCAGATCCGTTCAGCCGTTCCGGCGTGAAAAAGTAACAAACATCCATCCATCCATACTTCGCGTTTATTATATTATTAGGATTGACAAAAAATCGAGTATTTCTAGTTTGTGTATTCTTGTGGCCAATAAAATTAGATAATTGTATATTCCTAACCCTCTTATTCATAATCCGTGCCATTTTATAGCGGCTCAATAGAATAGAGTATACTTGTCACTGTCACTTTCACGCCAGCGAAAAGAGACAGCGACAGACTTATCGATCTGATAAGCTATTGGCGCGCTCAAAGACCATCATGAATTACGGCCTAAGTATTTATCAATGTTCTGGTATTTTATTAAGGTTCCATACAAACGGCGCCATGCGTTTATCTTCAGGTAATATTGCGTTTAATTCTTCTATGTCTTGTAGTGTCTGTAACAATAAATATATTAAATTTTTATATAACAAGCTGATGGTGAAAGCAGATGGCCCACCTGATGTTAAGTGGTAACCATCACCCATAAGCATTGCCTCGCAATTAACGCACGATATGAACGTGCTTGAGTACAAAATCACCTGGTTGAGCTAATAATTACATGGTTGAGTATGGCACTACCGACAGAGAGCCGATACCATGCAGACTAAACAATTACCTGGTTGAGTAAAACATTCGCTGGTTGAGTAACGTTATCACCTAGTCGAGTGAAGTGATTACCTGGTTGAGTAGCGTATCACCTGGTTGAGTAACGCAGGTATCACCTAGTTAAGTAATGCTTGCTTGAGTAATGTTATCACCTGCTTGAGTAGCGTAACACCAGTTTGAGTAATGTCATCGTCTGGTTGAGTAACGTATCACCTGGTCGAGTAACGTTGTATGCAGTATTACCTGGTTGAGTAACGTTGTATGCAGTATTACCTGGTTGAGTATTGAGTTGCAGCGCGATAGCTGGTGCTGTAAGTCGTGGACCCTGGCGAGGCGCTCGGCGTGCCGCGCGTTGCCTCGCTGCCGCTCCACCATGCACGAGTAGACCTTGCTCACTTCCGCGTCAGTCTGGAAAGAACAGCGGGCTTTGAGAATACTTACCCTTGAGGGAAAATTCTACTCTCCCGCAATTATAAATGAAACTGGTTGCCATGCCAATGTAGATTCATAGACAGTTTAGTTACCAAATTGTTTTACAATGGACAAAATATAAATAAATAAATAATGCTGGACAATCCACACAGCACCATCTAGCCCCAAAGTAAGCTACTCAAAGCTTGTGTTATGGGTACTAGATGACTGATATATTTATCTTAAGTTTACCTTTATTACGTTAATATAATAACTTTATACGTTAAAGCTGCTAAGTTTAGAAACCTCTTTTATCTTAGCTACTAAGTTTACCTTTTTTATCTTGGCTACTAAGATTACCTCTTTTATCTTGGCTGCTAAGTTTACCTGTTATATAAGCTGCTAATTTTACCTCTTTTATCTTAGTCACTAAGCTTACCTGCTTTATCTTAGCTGCTAAGTTTACCTCTTATATCTTAGTCACTAAGCTTACCTGCTTTATCTTAGCTGCTAAGTTTACCTTTTTTATCTTGGCTACTAAGTTTACCTCTTTTATCTTGGCTACTAAGTTTACCTCTTTTATCTTGGCTACTAAGTTTACCTCTTTTATCTTGGCTACTAAGTTTACCTCTTTTATCTTGGCTACTAAGTTTCCCTCTTTTGGCTACTAAATTTACCTCTTTTATTTTTTTTGCCTCATTTATCTAAGCTGCTAAGTTTGCCTCATTTATCTAAGCTGCTAAGTTTACCTCTTTTATCTTGGCTACTAAGTTTCCCTCTTTTGGCTACTAAATTTACCTCTTTTATTTTTTTTGCCTCATTTATCTAAGCTGCTAAGTTTGCCTCATTTATCTAAGCTGCTAAGTTTACCTCTTTTATCTTGGCTACTAAGTTTCCCTCTTTTGGCTACTAAATTTACCTCTTTTATTTTTTTTGCCTCATTTATCTAAGCTGCTAAGTTTGCCTCATTTATCTAAGCTGCTAAGCTTACCTCTTTTATCTTAGCCGCTAAGTTGATTTCATCAGCTGCTAAAGGGTGAGCGCACGCTGCTAAGTGTGCCTGGAGTCGAGTGGTCAGTCTCACCCATGGTCTGTAGTCTAAGCCTATAAACAAACAAGTTCAAAGATAGATATAGGTCGCGTCACGCAAAAAGAACGCTGTATGGAGGGGAGGTGTGATGGCGCGAGGGGTTTATATGCGCAAACACATCCCCTCCACTGTTTTGTTTTTCAGCGTTCTTTTTGGTAGACGCGCAGTAGTGTAAGGGGGAATCATTATCCTTCTTTTTTTTTATAGGATGTTTTAAAGTGATCCTTACGATTCAACTGAATATAAGAGTACTTTGATATTTGATCTTTTTAATATTGGGAGGAAGGGACTTCCACCAGGGTTCACTTACCTTCCAAAACCTCAGGATCCCTTGCACCAGGTAATCCAAGAGTGCCTCTCATGATGGGCAGGAATGTTGGTATTTCCTGAAAAATAAAACAATACTTCAGAATTATAAGGCTACTAGCGACCAGCCCGCGCGCCACTGCTTCACACGGGTGCACATTGTTTTTCTACTATATCATGCATGTATTATACACTAGTAGTTCGCCCCGAACTGAGATTTCGTGACGCGACGCGAACGCTCCGAAAATAGTTCTTTTTGGTTGACACGATCAAAGTCAAAGTCAAAATATATTTATTCAATAAAATCACAAGGACCATCTTGAACCGTCTTAAAACTAGGTGACTCTAGTGCCAGTTCCACGCGACCAACACCGAGAAGAACAGGCAACAAACTCGGCTTGGTATCTTTCTCTGATCTGTACCTGTAACCGCTGAATGTCCTCATCAAGTGCCTCAGTGGTGGCGGTCTTGACCACAACTATGTCTTTGGAGCGCTTCGTCTTCCGCGCCTGCAAGCTTAGCTGTCTCCGTTGCATTAGGGTTTTCTTTGTGGTCTGCTGGTTCTTTTGAGAGTTTTTCGGCGAATCTGCAATGAGAATTGGAAATTTTCATTAAAAATAACATTTCAATTAAATAAATAAAATAAACAATGCTGGACAATCCACACAGCACCATCTAGCCCCAAAATAAGCTACTTAAAGCTTGTGTTATGGGTACTAGATGACTATTAATATTTTTTATTATACATAGAAAACACCCAGACCAACCAAACAAATTTCTGCAGATCGTAGGTACACAAATTTGTTCCGAGGCAGGAATCGAACCCGCAACCTCTTACGTCGCAGGCGGACTCTCGCCCGCTGCGCCACTGAGGTCGAAAATTATTATTAGTTGCAGTTAGAAAGACCGAAAAGATGAATTTTTAAAACAAAAGATTTATCATTAAAATTTTATTTTACTAAGTAGGTTCGTTTTTTGGAACGCCCACATAAACAAAAAAATAATAATTTATTATGAATAAAAAAAATTATATTACTTGTTCATGGAACAAGCCTACCTAATGTTAAGTGGTAACCATGCCTTAATTATGGTGATGTTTACCACTTCACATAAGGTGGATTATCTGCATGCACATAAACAAGAACATAAAGTGAGAACATGTCTGTTCTCACACGAAGGGTTCCATACCGTCCTACTAAAATTATGTTAAGTATGGATGTTTGTTACTTTTTCACGCCAGAACGGCTGAACGGATCAGGATGAAACTTGGCAGAGATATACTATAGATTGTAGTCTGGAATAGCACATAGGCTACTTCTTATCTCGCGTGAATACCAGGATTTAAATCTGCGCGGGCGAAACCGTGGGGCGCTACTAATCACTACAACACTATCACTACATCACTATCACTACATCACTATCACTACATCACTATCACTACATCACTACATCACTATCACTACATATAAGTAAAGAACTCACCACCAATAGGCCGATCTACTGTATAGGATATGTATGGTAGCTCGGAGTCGGAACAGACACTGGCTCCAGGAGAATTGTTTCCACTGGGAGGAGGGTCTGAGCTCCGTGATGACTCTGGGAAGACCATAATTAATATAAGCCTTTTCTTAATGTTGTTGCTATAATGTTAATTATTGTGTTTATTGAAGAACAACATTAAACAACACCTCTTGAATGTTGTACTCATTTTACTACTAGGTACTATGCTTTTAATTTTTTTACCTGGAATATTAGACGCAGCAATAGTATGCCCTCTTCTGACAGGAGGGGCCCGCTGAGCCTGCCTCTTGGGCAGCTGTGACGATTGTTCTGACCCCATCACTGTGTTTATAAAGAAAATTGGAAGGTTTAAGATATATTGAGAACATAATATTCTAAATAAGTCCACATAGGTATGTATTATTGATGTCTTTAGTCTTTATTGATGTCCTACCTAGCGAACCTAGGTCTTGTACCTAGCGAACTTAACTTTTTAAGAATAAATGGACGTTACGACGTTACAATTAAATAAAAAAGTATACAGCACAGCACGTTATATTGAAATTGAAAACAATGAATTTGATTTTTTTATCGATTTCCTGACCAAACAAAACCATACAAACCAAACATACCAAGACAAATCAACAAATCAAACTTTTTTTTTTTTTTTATGGCTCCTGTCTATCGACAATCTTGCCAGTGTCAAGTGATAGAGATTATATAAAATGCTTTTTGCTATGTTTCTAGTCACGTCAGTCGAAAGTCGAGTCAGTCAATTGTTTTGAAGAAAATGGTGGCGGTTTCTTCAAAACATTTAAAACATTGACGACCTCTATGGCGCAGCGGGCGAGAGCCTGCGTGCGACGCAAGAGGTTGCGGGTTCGATTCCCGCCTTGGAACAAATTTGTGTACGATCTGCAGAAATTTGTTCCGATGGTCTGGGTGTTTTCTATGTATAATAAAAAATATCTATCTATGTAAGTATATAATGTATTAAATATATCAGTTATCTAGTACCCATAACACAAGCTTTGAATAGCTTACTTTGGGACTAGATAGTGCTGTGTGGATTGTCCAGCATTATTATTATTATTATTATTATTTTTTTCGGTCAAATCACGATATCACATAATACACTTTCATTTCAAATGCTTACACTTTGTGCTAAGACCACAAGTAATGTTGGTTAAAATACCACCAAAATTACACAACACAACTCAAAAAAACACTAGAAAAACAATTAAAA
This sequence comes from Plemyria rubiginata, assembly GCA_963576535.1. Taxonomy (NCBI): domain Eukaryota; kingdom Metazoa; phylum Arthropoda; class Insecta; order Lepidoptera; family Geometridae; genus Plemyria; species Plemyria rubiginata. The sequence continues at coordinate 4,778,263 of OY754933.1, forward strand.
TGAAAATGCTATGTTGCTTCGATAGATGACAGAAAACTAATCAAAATCAAACCTTACTAACTTCATCCAAGAATCAAACAAATTCAAATCAATTTTAATTGACAGCTTGATGACATGACATGCTTGATTTAACTACGGAGTGATGTGATGACCCAAGGAATTTGAACATGATGACTTTCCACATACTTATTTTACTCTTTGATGATGACCCACCTTGAGACAGCAACCAGCCCTATTCAAATTCCTTGAACCAGCCAGCAAACCGCAGCACTGCAGCACCAACAATGTTGAAACGCTGGCAGTGTCACCTCGCCCGCACTTCATTAACCAAAACGGAAAAATCTGTTGGAGTCGAGCGAGGTGTATTATACCTACTTATACGTTATTGCTAGATAAGCTATAAAGTTGATTCTGATTGATTATAGTCTGTGAAATGCTGACACGTTGTCACCAATGGAACACCAATGTCATGTCATCAATCAATCAGCCAGCTCAGCTGGTGTGCCTGTGCTGAAGTGTGCTGTGGTCATGCATGTGGTGTTATTTTATTATTGCAAAAATTGCAATCGTTAACAAAACAAAACAGGTTTAGGCATTTTTCGTGGTTCTCTGACTAATTAAAAATGAAATAAATCATTCTTTAACTGCTAAAATGGTTGACGAGAGTACAAAGAAGACTCTGAGTAGCATACCGCTGCTGCAGACAAAAGCTGGACCCCGGGAAAAGGAATTATGGACTACTAGATTGAAAGAAGAATATCAAGCTCTAATAAAGGTATTTTCACGGAAGTAACTGTGTAGAAACAATGCCAGGTTCCATGACTACCATGAAAATAGACATTTCACAGAAATGCATAGAAATTTGATATTTCTATGTCCAAAAATTTTGATCTAGTCGATTAACCTACTAGTAATTAGTTAATGTAGGTACGTGTGATTCTAAAATAACCTGCGCTATATTCTTGATATGTTACCTTTTATGTAAGTTTATGTACCAGGGTTGGCTATAGCAATCCTTGTACCTGAGTTGAGGGTTGGGGATAGGGGGGATGCAAGTTGGGGTAGATGGCAAGTCTTCCCCTTGAGTCCTTTTTTCTAGGAAATGAAAAAAAAAATTAATTTTTCAGGTAAGTTATTAGTTAGGGTTTTTTTTATATGAAGAAAATTGGTAGTAATATTTCATCTCTATGACAAAAAGACTCAAGGGAAGGAATTCTCATTAGGTTAGGGTTATTTTTTTTTTTTTTTTTTAAGTGAAGAAAGAAGAAATTTTTTTTTCATTTCCTAGAAAAAAGGACTCAAGGGAAAGACTTGCCATCAACCCCCACATGCATCCCCCCTATCCCCAACCCTCAACTCAGGTACCAGGGTAGCTATAGTTTAACCATGTACCACTTTTTTATATAGACAATTAATTCTATGTACTGTTTATTACTTGAAACATATTTTATAACAGAACACTCCACACTACTACTATAAATTTCTCACAAGGCTTATTGGCTGAAGGTCTCGGCAGAATAACAGCGCCCAACTACTAAACTAGTGGTGAGGCATACGCTGAGTCGAGACCCTTTTGCTGTGGCAGCACACAAACACCTACATACCTACCTACTGTTATTATTATTAACTGTTTGTCATTTCTTTTTTATGTTTTGTATGTGTATGTGTGTTTTTTTGGCAAATAAATGTCTGTCTATGTCTATGTTTTAGGTTTTCACCTAAAAACCAACCGACAGGCAGAACATCATGACAAAGACTTAACCGGAGGTCATAATATGCATGAGAAAAGTTGATTATTAAAGTGCTTTGGTGTCTGTGACATGACTTTCCTGTCAGCCTTGTTTGTCATCAGCTCTTCTTGGCACTGGCTCCTAGATTCAATCTTTCAATTAAATACCTATTGACTTTCATTTTTTTTTTACGCAACTAGCCGATGGAACAAGCAGATGGCCCACCTGATGTTAAGTGGTAACCATCACCTATAAACAAAACATTGCCCCGTAGGTCACGCACAATAGGAACGTGCCCTACGATGCACTGCCCTGCGTCCATCAACTTGAGGCATACAGATGTTAAGCCTCATGTGCCTGTAATTACACCGGCAACCACACTCTTCAAACCGAAACACAGCGTTGCTGCTTGGCGGCAGAAAAAGGCGTGGTGGTAGTACTTCCCCGGACGAGCCACACACAGAGAGCTCTACTACTCTTAAATAGTCATACTGACTATTCCTCCTTACAGTATGTCCAAAACAATAAGGCTGCTGATAATGACTGGTTTCGACTGGAATCTGACAAGACGGGCACAAAGTGGTTCGGCAAGTGCTGGTATGTTCACAATCTCCTCAAGTATGAGTTTGATCTGGAGTTTGATGTGAGTATCCTGTTATATATTTTTCCTTAACCATTTTGTCCCACAGCTGGGCAAAGGCCTCCCCCAAAACTGAAAAGTCACAGCATCTCGAGATTCATCCCACCATCTACTTTTAATAGCATGTAGGTCGTCCCACCAGCGCTTTTTTATAACCCCGAAAGATGAACAAACAGTATTTCCGTTAAAAAAAATATGTGTAGTGCCAGTACCCACAAGATGAAAGAAAAAATCTATAGAAAACTGGCATGTCATAGAAACTAAAAAGATCAAAAACAATGTAGGTACCATCTTAAAATCTTATCCCCACACTGAATCACAATGATCTTAGTGAAAATTGGCACAGAGATTATATTATATTTTGGATTAACACATACTACTACTTTTTATCCTGTAGGAATACCGGGATTTAAAACTACGCGGGTGAAACTGCAGGGCGCTACTAGTAAAATTATAATGCACTTAAGGCCTAATATGCCTAGCGGGGCAGTACATGTTTAAATACGACCCGCCCGCGCGCCCCTGCTTCGCACGGGTGCACATAATATCATGCATGTATTATACATATAAACCTTCCTCTTGAATCACTCTATCTATTAAAAAAACCGTTGCGTAGTTTTAAAGATTTAAGCATACATAGGGACATGGGAACAGAGAAAGCGACTTTGTTTTATACTATGTAGTGATAATTATGTTGATTTGCAGATACCCATAACATACCCCACAACAGCCCCTGAATTAGCCTTACCAGGCCTTGATGGTAAGACCGCCAAGATGTACCGTGGAGGCAAGATCTGCCTCACTGATCACTTCAAGCCGCTCTGGGCAAGGAATGTGCCCAGATTTGGAATAGCACATGCCATGGCACTAGGTGTAAGTGTACCATTAACCTTCCCACTTAGAAGAAGAATCAGCTACCCACATAAATAAAATAAATAATCCTGGACAATCCACACAGCACCATCTAGCCCCAAAGTAAGCTATTCAAAGCTTGTGTTATGGGTACTAGATGACTGATATATTTAATACACTAGCGACCCGCCCACGCGCCCCTGCTTCGCACGGGTGCACATTGTTTTTCTACTATATCATTATACATATAAACCTTCCTCTTGAATCACTCTATCTATTAAAAAAAACCGCATCAAAATCCGTTGCATAGTTATAAAGATTTAAGCATACATAGGGACATGGGGACATAGGGACAGAGAAAGCGACTTTGTTTCATACTAGGTATGTAGTGATTATTGTGTTTTTTTAATGGAATGCAAGGGTGTAGCCACCTAGCGACAGCAAATCCTAGGAACCCCCAGGCTAGTATTCTTTTATGTATGCCCCAGGTAACTCCTCCACTCCTGTGAACCCAGGAATCTTCTGCACTTTTGCCATCACTCTCACGCATAATGGACCACCCTAGTCTAAATATGGATACAGGAGTCCAAGCCGTTTTCCTGTTATATCTCAACACGTTCGGATGGTATTCGGACGTTCGTATGTATCCGTACGTACACGTACGACTGATCTCATGCAGTGTGAGCGCTCCCATAGTCTTTGGAAGGTCGGTATCATTCGTTCGTGGTCGTACGTTTACGCACGAATGAAATTCGGATGAAACGTATCCAAAGTGAGCACGACCCAAGACCCTCCTACTCATATTCGTATATTATGTAGGTATGCGTGGGTTCGACTCCCGCTCGTACAATAACTTTTGAAACGTAAAATAATGTTTGTTTTTCAGCTTGGACCATGGCTTGCTGTTGAAGTGCCCGATCTAATAGAAAAGGGAGTTATTACCTATCAGGAAAAAACAGAAGATGCTAAATAATCAATGAAATAAACTACCTACCTACATTGTGTAAAGTTATGTGAATGCAATTAAATTTATATATGTTTATTACAAATGTAATCTTTATTAAATTTAATCATTCATGATCCTCTCCTCGGCCCCATTACGATTATATGGCTAACGAGATAGCTTTGAGTTTGACATTTGATCAAGGTAGGTACTCTGACGAGCAAGAATTACCTAGGTAGATAGGTAGGTATAAGAATCAAAGACCTACACCGGTCTTTGATTCTTTTACCTACCTGGACAATATCAAGGTCTCTGAGCATTGTGCCTAGATCTTCCAGCGATTCCGCCATTATGACTATATCGTCGGCAAATCGAAGGTGAGTGATGTATTCGCCATTGATGTTGATGCCATGTCTATTCCAGGACAGCAACTTGAAAACATCCTCCAATGCCGAGGTGAACAGTTTTGGAGAAATTACATCTCCCTGTCTCACCCCTTTATGCAGTTGGATAGGATCCGTGCTCTGGTCCTGGAGTCGGATAGACATAGTGGCTTTGCTGTACAAACACTTCAACACTTCGATATACTGAATAATACTGATAGTCAATTTGACATCGCTGGAGTGACCGTAGGACTGCCCAGGTTTCGACTGAATCAAAGGCTTTTTCGTAGTCCACAAACGCTAAACATAGCGGCTGTTTATACTTCGGTTTTCTGTATAACCTGCCGAAGCGTGTGGATGTGGTCTATCGTGCTAAAGCCTTTTCGGAACCCGGCTTGTTCGGGAGGCTGGAAGTCGTCAAACCTACGAGCGAGACGATTAGTAACTACTCTCGAAAACAGCTTATACACATGGCTCAGCAGCGAGATGGGCCTATAATTCTTTAAGAGGGTGTTATCACCTTTCTTAAAGAAAAGTACCACCACGCCCCTGCCCCATGCGTCTGGCGTCGTACCCTCAGAGATGACGGAATCGAATAGCCTCTGAAGGACTTTAAGTACCGGCGTTCCGGACGCTTTCAGAAGCTCTGTCGTTATTCCGTCTTAAGATACGAAATATATCGCACATACAGGGTGTGCAGTTTGGTTGGAAACATGAAAACAATTTATATGAAAATACTAGCTGAAACCGTGGCTTTGCTCGCGCACGTTCTCTTTGATTTCTTTTAACCTTTCTATATAGGAACCTACTTTATTAAATATTCTCTACATAGTCGGCGGGCCGCTCACTTTTGCCTTTTATATTAGACTTGTTGCGCCCCGCGGTTTCACCCGCGCAGATTTAAATCCCGGTATTCCCACAGTATAAAAAGTACCTTAGTGCTATTCCAGACTATAATCTATCCCTCTGCCGAGTTTCATCCAGATCCGTTCAGCCGTTCCGGCGTGAAAGAGTAACAAACATCCATCCATCCATACTTACAAACTTTCGCGTTTATGTATACGTATGTATGTATGTTTGTCCGACGATACCTTGAGAACCGTTTATCCGATCTGCATGAATTTTGGTAAGCCAATAGCTTGCACTTGAGAAATTTACTGGTAAGTATTTGAGTTAAATCGGATATGGGGTTATTAAAATATGGGGTTTTTTAAGGTGGCAAAAATTAAAAAAGTTACAAAAAAATCAAGTTACATGTCATATGAAAGGGCTTGGTTTGGACATTCCAAAACCATTTTATTTTTTTTCTAGGTAGCCCGGTTTTTGAGTTACAACAAAAAAGTTAAATTAAGATAATCAACGACCCAAGAGCTCTCATTTATAAGTTTCGTTGGCATCAAGGTTTTTCTACTGGTCGGCCAGTTCCTTTGCTTATTCAATTTTTTTCTGAAAATTAATAAATAAGGTACCTACTTGGTTCTCATTAAATAGTGATAAAGATCTGTTCTGATGATGGAGCCAATGTCTGTTCAACGGAACTCTTCAATAAATAGGCCAATTCAGTTCAAACTTGGATACCATACTTAGTAGGTGGCAGCCAGAGATAAGTCCAATCACAAAGTTTGGACTTGCCTCTGACTAGGTCATCATCATCATCATCATCAACAGCCCACAGAAGTCCACTGCTGGACATAGGCCTCCCCTATCCGCTTCCAGGAAGAACGATTCCGAGCCCTTTCCATCCACCGACTACCCGCGATCCTAACAATGTCGTCAGTCCATCGGGTAGGAGGGCGTCCTACACTTCGCTTTCCTGTTCGTGGTCGCCATTCGAGAACCTTTATTCCCCATCGGTTGTCAGTTCTTCGAGCTATATGACCTGCCCATTGCCACTTCAACTTGCTGATTCTGAGAGCTATGTCGGCTACCTTGGTTCTCCTACGGAATTCCTCATTTCCTGACTTGGTACTACTTTTTTTTTGGAGCGATCGCGTCGCGTCACCAAATCTCAGTTCGGGGCGAACTAGGTACCTACTAGTTATTAAGGAGAAGACAAGAGCTAATGTGACTCTCGCTCGCACGTTTTGACTTGTTGGAGGATATAAAATTACAACTCCCATTTTCGAAAATTCGCAAACAATGATTTTGTGTGAAATCACATTGCGCACAGTTTAGTAAAAATTTCATTTTGATCGATACAAGTTTTCCCATTTAAAAGTTCGCTTTTCTAGTTTTCATACAAAAGTAAACTTTTGAGTAGGAAAACATGCATCGATCAAAATGAAATTTTTACTAAACTGTGTGCAATGTGCTTGCACACAATATGGTTGTTTGCGATTTTGCGAAATTGGGATTAGTGATTTTATATCTTTCAAAATGTCGAATCGTGCGAGCGAGAGGAAAATTAGGAGTTGTCAACGCCTTAAGCCGTCTATGTCCCACTGCTGGGCAAAGGCCTCCCCCCTTCCCACCGCTCTGTGTGGTCTTGTGCTGTGGTGCTCCACTCGGGCTGGTACTTGTCGAGCTGATCACGCCATCTGGTTCCTGGTCTGCCGCGACGCCTCGGTTCTTGCGGGCGCCACTCCGTTGTTAGTTTGGCCCAGATCATAGGGTGCTAACACAAAACTGCGATGCGATTTCATGCGATGCCGCTTGCTCTCTCTCTCTGCGAGCTCGCAGATATTTGCTCTCTCGATATTTGCGATGCGATGCGAATTCAAACGAATTCGCAGTTATGTGTGGGCGCCCTTACAGTCCATGCGACAAACATGGCCGGCCCATTCCCACTTGAGCTTGGCAGCTTTGGTCTTACATCTACGATCTGGGTTTGTGAGCGAAGGGGATGCATACGTCTATGAGTTTACGCTTGAGCGATAAGGGATGCGCAACTCAATAATCTACTAATATTATAAACGCGAAAGTTTGTAAGTAATGGATGGATGGATGGATGTTTGTTACTCTTTCACGCCGGTACGGCTGAACGGATCTGGATGAAACTTGGCAGAGAGATTGATTGTAGTCATGAATAACACATAGGCTACTTTTAATCCCGTGGGAATACCGGGATTTAAATCAGCGCGGATGAAACCGCGGGGCACAACTAGTATTATTATATTATGTTATTCTTAATGATAATTTTATTATTCATTATTAATTATTCAATCATTAATATTACAAATAAATAACATGAATATAAGAAAAATGAAACAAAATAATAGAGCATTTTTCTGTCAGGTGTAAAGGCATTCTCTCGTCTTCCTCTATAGTTTTTTTTATATATAAAATTCTCTCGTCTTCCTCTATAGTTTTTTTTATATATAAAAAAAAACTACATAATTTAATAATACTAGTTGTGCCCCGCGGTTTCATCCGCGCTGATTTAAATCCCGGTATTCCCACGGGATCTATCGATAGAAAATACTTTATTGCACACAACTTAAGGATACAACAAAAAAACAAACTTAAAACTAAAAGTACAATGGGCGGCCTTATCGCTAAGTAGCGATCTCTACCAGACAACCGTTGGATGAAATGGACTCAAGAAATTTAGAAGGGGTCCTTGTGTGCGTTTATACTAGTTGATAGAACAAGCAGATGGCCCACCTGATGTGTAGTTGGTAAACTTGGTAGCCATCACCTCAAAAATTAAATGATTAATTATATTTAAGATTTTATTTAACCGCGCGCCCCTGCTTCGCACGGGTGCACATATCACGCATGTATTATACATAAACCTTCCTCTTGAATCGCTCTATCTAATAAAAAAAACCGCATTAAAATACGTTGCGTAGTTTTAAAGATTTAAGCATACATAGGGACATAGGGATACGGGGACAGAGATAGCGACTTTGTTTTATACTATGTAGTGATAGTGAAGTGATAATGTTTATATTCGATTATAATCGTATCCAAGACTCGGGCCTCCTTTCGGGCAATTCGTACAGTCGCACGGTGGGCATACCGTCGAGGTGCTCTCTGTGGGCTTCGTGACGTAGCCTGGAGGCTTCCTCTGAAAAAAAAAACAGCAAGTTTGCGTGTAAGTTGCACCCCCGGTTTCTGAAACCTCGGTCAAAGGTAATCGGCTCCCAAGTCACTTGCTATTTCAGCGTTTACTTCAAATTAGATAGAGATAGCAAGTGACTTGACAGCCCATTAACGTGCGCGTCCACCGCATCCGCATCGCTGCGTACATAGCGGACGGATTTGTTGCTTTGTATTGATTTGTATGGTACAGCGTGCACTGGATCGGCATTTCAGCGCCAGAGATCGATATTTCTGCTGATGACGTCATCAGCAGTGAACGCGCCATTAAGAATTGCTTTGAAAATACCGATACTGCCGATGCAAAATCCGGATGCAGTGGACGCACCCCATCGGCATTTTGTATATACCGACGACGCTCCGTCCGCTCCGTACGCAGCGTTGCTGATGCGGTGATGGACGCGTATCTTTAGTGTTGATCGACTTTTCAGAAATCCATGTTTCTGGAAAATCGCATACCTAGGTATACCTAAACAAAACCGCGCACCGAGCATTATGTGCTTTATGGTCGTGGCGCGTGATAGGATTGCGGCGAATCCCTTCCAGGGCAAGTTCTTACACAATTTGTGACACTGCTAGTGAAACAAACTGAAAGGTATCTTGTTAAACCTAAGCAAAAAGAAACCTACCTTTATATACCGAAAGTGTAGATTTCCATAAAGCTTCAATGGAGGAAGTGGGGCCCGCGTAACGCACATGCACTGAAAAAACCCTCTAATTATGGTACATCCTATATTAATATTATGTAGGTAGAGATAAACCATTCTCAAAATGCACGCCCCTCTACTTGCCTTCACCCACACAAGCAAATGAGGTGTATAGATGCAATACATGACACCTGATAATTTTATTCGTCATTCAGTTTCCCGCCGAATGTGAAAGTGACACTTTCATGTCTGGCGGGAAACTGAATAACGAATGAAATTGCTTGGTGGCCTGTATTGCATCTATACTTATATATATATATACTTATATACATATATATGGTTTATCTCTACCTACCTGTAATATGCAATTAGTGAAGGACAAGATAAAGGATGGATTAAAAGCGAGGGCCATAGATGAATCACGAGCTAGTGATATTCTAACGACTAAATCATGAACGCAGGGATTCGTGATGATTAAATTACGAGCGTAGCGAGTGATTTAATTCTTAGAATCCTGAGTTATTCATAATGACCTTGATTTAGGACTAGGTAATGAATAAAATAATTTTTTTAGAGGGGGAATGGTATAAAACTTATAGGCCTAAAGTTAAATGTATGAAGCTGTCGTTTTTTCCTATGCTAGGTACTTATAAATTATAAACATAAAATCCTACTAAGTAATACCTATTATAAATGCGAAAGTTTATAACTCCGGAACGGCTGAACGGATCTTGGTGAAAATTGGCACAGAGATATAGATACCTATTATAATTCTAGATTAACACATAGGATACTTTTTAACACGAGATTTAAAAGTACGCGGGTGAAACCGCAGGGCGGTAGTTATATATAAATTTAACGAAAAATGTGATGTCATTTTGTTTAGCTAATAAGTAGATAGATACGTAAATTAGACTTACCCCAGGCTGGTTTGTAGAATACAACGTAATAAGTAGTATCAAATGAAATTTCAGCAGGTAGGAGAAAAATGAAAACGCTTTATTGTACACCTTACAAACTAACAAAAAATTAAACAAGGTGTAACAAATAGAGATATGTACAATCAGCGTTCTTATCGCTAACAAGCGATCTCTTCCAGAAATCTTTTGGATGGAGAGCAGCCTATATAAAAGAATGCGGTAGGTGCTTAGTTACTAAAAAAATCTACTCCTAATAAACTGAAGAACATTAGCAAAGCATTTACGACCTCAGTGGCGCAGCGGGCGAGAGTTCGCCTGCGACGCAGAGGTTGCGGGTTCGATGCCCGCCTCGGAACAAATTTGTGTACGATCTGCAGATATTTGTTCCGGCGATCTGGGTATTTTCTATGTATAATAAAAAAAACATATCTATGTAAGTACCTATATAATGTATTAAGTATATCAGTTATCTAGTACCCATAACACAAGCTTTGAGTAGCTTACATTGGGGCTAGATGGTGCTGTGTGGATTGTCCAGCATTATTTATTATTTAGGTAGAACCACATACCTACCTACCTATAGGTAGGTACTTTGTGTGCAACTTTTTTATTATTTCAAAAAGCACTGATTTCGTTTTCGATAAAACTTATATCAGACAACATAAAAATAATCATCAAAGACAATTCATATCCTCTGGCGCAGTGGGCGAGAGTCCGCCTGCGACGCAAGAGGTTGCGGGTTCGATCCCTGCCTCTGAACAAATTTGTGTACGATCTGTAGAAAAATTTTCCGTTGGTCTAATATCTATATCTATGATAATATCTATGTGTATAAGTTATCTAATGTATTAAATGTATAAAAATTAATAATAAATAATGCTGGACAATCTACACAGCACCATCTAGCCCCAAAGTAAGCTACTCAAAGCTTGTGTTATGGGTACTAGATGACTGATATACTTAATACATTATACCTATACTTACATAGATAGATAGATATTTGTATGAGTATCTAATGTATTAAATACCGGTTGTTTGTATATCAGTTATCTAGTACCCATAAGACAAGCTTTGAATGGCTTACTTTGGGGCTAGATGGTGCTGTGTGGATTGTCCAGCATTTCAATTTTAATTTAATTAGTATTAACAATTAGCGGAGTATTCGCGTAAGACATCAAAACATAAAGTCGAATTGGGAACCTCCTTCTTGAAAGTCGCTTAAGGCTCCGGTGACAGCGGCTCGCAATTTCGAGGTGCGATTGGCTATTATTTCATTTTATTTCATTTCGGGGAGGTTGTTTGAAAGAATAACTCTAAAGAAACACGCATAAATACCGTTCGAACACAAATAATACAATAATATAAGGGAAACATGCCCGAATCAGAAATCATTTTGGTATTAGTATGTTTGGTCTTACGTTTACCTAATACCAAAATGATTTCTGACTCAAGCACATTTCCCTTATATTATTGTATTATTTGTGTCCGAACAGTATTTATGCGTGTTTCTTTAGAGTTATTCTTTCAAACAACCTCCCCGAAATGAAATAAAATGAAATAATAGCCAATCGCACCTCGAAATTGCGAGCCGCTGTCACCGGACCCTTAAATATTTTCTATAGCTAGCTATTAAAGATATTGATTGTACCAAATTATACTTACAATCTGAAATGAAAATAGTTTTTGCAGTGCAATACATCATAAAACTTATTTGCGAAACACAAGTTACAAGAAAATGTCAAAATATACTGCTATTTTTACATAACTAAATAATGATATGGGTTTCACGCTATATTTTGATAATGCACAAAAAATCTGTTATTTGCCCAGTGAATTATACCTGTATTTTTAGTAGGTGATGTACCCTAAGTAGACCTTAGGTATCAGCACGTTGTACTACCAATTTTCGACCGAGCGAGCGAAGCGAGCGAAGCGTCTCAGTTTCCACATTGGTCAAAGATGCGTTTGTCCGGATGTCTGTCTGTCTGTCTGTTCTCCTCTACAGGTCGCATTTTTCAACCGATCTGGACGAAACTTGGTACACAGGTTATATGACTTATTAGAATTTTTTTGTCGTCGGGGATTTTTGATTGGAGGGGTACTTCCCCCAAAAAAAAGGGCAAAAAGGGGGCTATTTGATATACTGGATATCTCCACCAAATGAGATCTGATTTCGATTATTCTTTTTTTATTTGAAAGGTAGTAACTATAAGTTGGTCTCATAAAAGTTTGGCTAAGATCTGATAAGGATCTTCAGCATGATGCACAGGATAGCTCATCAAACAATCGATGGTTTTCAATCAAATTTGAGAGAAACACAAAGGACCTCATTCTACACAAGATGATGCAAAAAAAATCAAAAAGATCAAAAAAATCACAAAACGGAAAATGCACTTGCACATTACATTCCTCAAATAGCTCACTTTTAGTATGCTCGCGAGGTCTACAGCTCCCAGAGCCACTAGTGTATTACTATTATTGCGTTTTGTATGTAGATACTTTTGCCAAACAATAATATTAGGTAGGTGGCTTGTCTAATTTAAAGCTAAGGTTTTTTTATTTATTTTTTATACAACCAGGTGATGGAACAGATGGCCCACCTGATGTTAAGTGGTAACCATCGCTTATAACAAAGCATTGCCTCGTAAGTCACGCACGATAATAACGTGCCTTACGACGCACTGCCCTGCCTCATGTGCCTGTAATTACACCGGCGACCACACTCTTCAAACCGAAACACAGCGTTGCTGCTTGGCGGCAGAACAAGGCGTTGTGTTAGACTTCCCCGGACGAGCCCTTCAAAATAGCTCACTAGTTCACTACTCACAAAAAGATTAAAAAGTCAAAAGTCAAAATAATTATGTTTATTCAATAAAAAAGGACCATCTTGAACCGTCTTAAAACAAGGTGACTCTAGTGCCAGTTCCACGCGACCAACACCGAGAAGAACAGGCAACAAACTCGGCTTGGTATCTATCGCTCTTTTGTATGATCCTCGTTACAATGTAATAAAATACCTACACTATTGAAGCTATATAATACATTAAGTAATCTAACAGAAAAAGGAAAAGTAAACAGATCCACAAAAGAGTAAACAGATCCATAAAAGATTAGTTTACCATAAGCGTATATAATTATGTGCTACTCACAGTTACAGGCTGTACAAAGGAAAAATAAAAATTACAACATAAGATACTATTTTTTTACTTTGAGATTTAAAGCAACTATGTAAGTAGGTACTTAATACAAGTATTTAACAAGAGTCTAATGTAGGTATCTAGGTACCTACCTACTCTATAATATTTTAGGTAGGTAGGTAGGTACCTACTCTATAATATTTAAGGTAGGTAGAGATAAACCATTCTAAAAATGCACGCCCCTCTACCTGCCTTTGCTTTGCTAATGTGGGTGAAGGCAGGTAGAGGGGCGTGCATTTTTAGAATGGTTTGTCTCTATCTAGTTCAATTTGAAAGATTTCCCTATGATATTACTTTTACCTTTACCTATACTCAACGTTTAGTTTTGATAGATAGATAGATAGAAAACTCTTTATTGTACACCACAAGAAAACATAACATTACAATAATTAATTTTAACTAAAGCGAAATACAATGGGCGGCCTTATCGCTATGAGCGATCTCTTCCTAGTTCTCTACTTAGTTTTTTTTTAAACAACTAGCTGATGGAACAAGCAGATGGTCCACCGGATGTTAAGTGGTAACCATCACCTATAAACAAAACACTGCCCCGTAGGTCACGCACAATAGGAACGTGCCCTACGATGCACTGCCCTGCGTCCATCAACTTGAGGCATACGGATGTTAGGCCTCATGTGCCTGTAATTACACCGGCGACCACACTCTTCAAACGGAAACACAGCGTTGCTGCTTGGCGGCAGAAAAAGGCGTGGTGATAGTACTTTCCCGGACGAGCCACACACAAAAAGAGCTCTACTACTCTTAGAAAAGTTAATAGGTATATAGGTACCTTAAGTACCCAGTAGACTATTTAGATAGTTATTAGTAAATAGGTCCTCAAATTTTAATACTATCCGTTAGTGACTGCACCGCCTTTAGTTTTTAATTAGATCTCTCCATCCAAGGTTGCCTGGAAGAGATCGCTCTCAGCGATAAGTTCGCCCATTGTTTTGCCTAGATTTATGCCTCTAACCTGTATTTTGTTTCTGTGTGGTGAACAATAAAGAGTTATCTATCTATCTATCTATCTATCTATCTATCTATCTATCTATCTATCTATCTATCTATCTATCTATCTATCTATCTATCTATCTATCTATCTATCTATCTATCTATCTATCTATCTATCTATCTATCTATCTATCTATCTATCTATCTATCTATCTATCTATCTATCTATCTATCTATCTATCTATCTATCTATCTATCTATCTATCTATCTATCTATCTATCTATCTATCTATCTATCTATCTATCTATCTATCTATCTATCTATCTATCTATCTATCTATCTATCTATCTATCTATCTATCTATCTATCTATCTATCTATCTATCTATCTATCTATCTATCTATCTATCTATCTATCTATCTATCTATCTATCTATCTATCTATCTATCTATCTATCTATCTATCTATCTATCTATCTATCTATCTATCTATCTATCTATCTATCTATCTATCTATCTATCTATCTATCTATCTATCTATCTATCTATCTATCTATCTATCTATCTATCTATCTATCTATCTATCTATCTATCTATCTATCTATCTATCTATCTATCTATCTATCTATCTATCTATCTATCTATCTATCTATCTATCTATCTATCTATCTATCTATCTATCTATCTATCTATCTATCTATCTATCTATCTATCTATCTATCTATCTATCTATCTATCTATCTATCTATCTATCTATCTATCTATCTATCTATCTATCTATCTATCTATCTATCTATCTATCTATCTATCTATCTATCTATCTATCTATCTATCTATCTATCTATCTATCTATCTATCTATCTATCTATCTATCTATTTATCTATCTATCTATCTATCTATCTATCTATCTGTCTATCTATCTATCTATCTATCTATCTATCTATCTATCTATCTTCCAGACAACCTTTGGATGGACAGGACTTTCATTATGTCAAATGGCGGCATCACAGGTACTCTTTGATACAGGTACCGTAACACAATTAATTAACTTACTTTTGCAAAAACCTAAAATGTAAAGTGATAGTTTTAGTTACAAAAGTCTTATTGAATTAAAAATACCAAAATAATTAGGTACTAAACCTACCCCCAATTTCTGAAAGCTCGATCAATACCAATTGGCTGTCAAGTTACTTGCTATTTCAGCTTTTACCCACTTCAAATTAGATAGAGTATTCATCATATTCCTTGCCCGGGGCGGTATAATATATTTTTTTTTTTATTTTTTTTATTCTTTACTTTATTACTTTATTTTATACATATATTTACTTTATTCTTTTATCTGTGCCCGGGGGTAGCCCCCCGTTTTGAAAGCTCGATTAACAAT
Source organism: Plemyria rubiginata (assembly GCA_963576535.1). Lineage (NCBI taxonomy): Eukaryota > Metazoa > Arthropoda > Insecta > Lepidoptera > Geometridae > Plemyria > Plemyria rubiginata. The sequence goes on from OY754933.1 coordinate 4,793,952, forward strand.
TCAACACTAATCGGCTGTCAATTAAGTCACTTCCTGTGTATATCTTTTCTATGTATTTAAATTGTTATTTATTACGTCATATTCTTCTACAGTGACGTCATCCTACTCAAGGCTCTGACTGAAAACCAGCGCTGCTTGGCAAGGTAGGCTACCTACTTTGTTAAGCAGCAATTGCTGAGTCAGGGCCTTTTTGGCGTACAGTTATGTTTTCTTTTGTTTTTGGTACTGTTTCTTCTTTCGTTTTGTCTCTGTTTATAGCTGTAATTTTGTATGTACCTATGTATTTCTTTTCTTGTTGTGTATGTCAAATAAATGTATTTTCTTTCTTTCTTTCTTTCTTTTTTTTGCGCTCTCTATCTTATTCGAAGTAAAATCTGAAATAGCAAGTGACTTGACAGGTGATAAAAGATCGAGATTTCAGAAACCATTGGTTAACCTTCCTAAATGACCAAATTTATTTTCCAGCAATGGTTTTAATTCAATAATGGCAAGCAAAATTGAACAAGTACGATTTGCTTGTGGAGAAACTAGTTGGCCCACCAGATGTTAAGTGGAAACCATTTACCATTGCTTAGCAAGTCACTCACGATACGAACGTGCCTTACGATGCACTGCCCTGCGTCCATCAACTTGAGGCATATAGATGTTATGCCTCATGTGCCTGTAATTACCTACACCGGCAAGAAAGAAAGACTTTAGGTAGGTAAAGACCTGCATAAAGGCAACGTTTTATCCTACTAATATTATAAACGCGATAGTTTGTAAGTATGGATGGATGGATAGATGTTTGTTACCCTTCACGCCGGAACGGCTGAACGGATCTGGATGAAACCTGGCAGAGAGGTATATTGCAGTCTGGAATAGCACATAGGCTTCTTTTTATCCCGTGGGAATACCGTGATTTAAAACTGCGCGGGTGAAACCGCGGGGCGCAACTAGTGCAAAATATAAGTAAAATTCTAATGATGGTTACTTACAGTTCTCTGTTAAGTTAAATATTATTATTAGATACATACAATAAATATTATTGTAGTTAGTATTTTTAATACTTAAGTATCTCCAAAAATAATTTATACATTTGAAAACTGTATGTGTACTGCATTTTTTTTAAATACATAAAAACACTTACAAAACTCTGAAAAAAGTAGTAGGTTGATTTTTAATGATTACCTAGGTAATTTATAAATATGTAGTTAGTACTTTTATCATAAATAAATAATTGGAATTGTAAGACTGAAATGTTTTATATGTGAATTAAATAGACATGTCCCTATGTATGCTTAAATCTTTAAAACTACGCAACGGATTTTGATGCGGTTTTATTTAATAGAAAGAGTGATTCAAGAAAAAGGTTTATATGTATAATACATGCATGATATGTGCAACCGTGCGAAGCAGGGGCGCGCGGGCGGGTCGCTAGTTATATTATATTGTTAAATAACTTACTTCGGTCTGCAAAAAACCAAATCCATTAAAATAAGGCATTGTAGCTAAAGCTACCTAGTTAAAAATAAAGGCATTGAGTTAGAATGTAGATTCTAACTCAATGGCCCTTAATCATAATGGTCTTTGAGCGCGCCAATAGCTTAACAGACCGTTAAGTCTGTTGCCGTCTCTTTTCGTTGGCATGAAAGTGACAGTGACAATGAATACCTACTCTATTGGGCCGCTATAAAATGCATAGGTAATGCTATGAGGGAATAAGTTTAAGTCTAAAAATAAATTAGTGGAATTTCTAGTTTATTTTATGATTTTATCTACTCTCATGTCATAAAATTCGAATTATAAACGTCAAAAAGAATTCATATTGATATACTTTATAAACGCAATACCGTAACCAAATAAAAAAATTTAATTATGATACAGCTCCTCATACAAAGATAGTTGTATAAAATAACTTTTTTATCATAACGGTACAGACGTACAGTTCTTTTTCTTTTTGGAAAAGGCAAGGGTCTTGAAACCGTACAGCCAAAGAGTTTGATAGTCTGTGGCGACGGCGCGGCGCGGCGGCGGCGGCGCAGCGCGCGCATGCGCTGTTATACGGTTGGTTTGGCGCCAATTGATACGTTTTGTTTCAGTCAACTGGATTTCTTTTCTTACTAACTTTGATATTTTTTTTATTAGGTTCAACACTAATGTATGAGAGTAGATAAAGTAGTGTATGAAACTGCACATAACTAGGTATTAAAACTCTCGTGGGATACTATTAAAACACCCCCTCGAGTTTTCAATTCAATTCAATTCAATTTATTTATTTCAGATGTCAATCCATAATTTGTTAGTAAACTTAATTAAACATGTCAAATGTGTTAGTACAATATTGAGTTACCTATTAATACAATTACTAAAATTAAAATTTATTATTTATTTATTTTGTGTCCTTCACTGAGTCCCGGTCAAATAGACTCGTAGGTAGTCTATCCAACCAGAACCCGAATGAAGGATTTAAAAATTGGTGAGTCGTACCTGTCCGCCATGACGTTCAGGATGGTGTTGGTGCTGCCCCGCACTCTGCTGAGCAGTGAGGCAGTCTTTTTGCGGACGATGGCATGAAAGCCATCGACTCGCGCCTCCGCAAACATGCTCGAAGCGCTGCAGAAGCGAGGCAGCCCCATCAGCATCCTGAATCCATTGTTATATTGGACACGCAGTACATTAAGCGACTTTTTCGTATGGCTGACCCACAGGCTGCTCGTGTAGAAAGATTGGCAGTAGGCTTTGAAAAGAGTGATTTTCACTTGCCTACTGCAACGAGCAAACCTGCGTGCCAGCATATTACTTCTAGCCGCCAACGCCCTGCGTTCCCGTTCTATGTCGACATGGTCGTTAAGGTCGTCGGTAAGGTAGTGTCCAAGGTATTTAAAAGTGTTCACGCGGGTTAATTCGGTACCGTTAAGTTTAATAAATGGTACCGACGTGGGAACCTTACCGGCGGCCCTAAAAACCATGTACTCACTCTTCCTACTGTTGTACACAAGACCATGGCTGGCTGCATATTCCTCACAAATGGCCAGCAGTCGTCTGAGCGAACCCACCGTTGGACACAGCAGCGCCATGTCGTCTGCGTAGCTGATATTGTTCACACAAACATTATCAACCGAGCAGCCGACACGCTCACTGCTCAGTCCAACGATCAGCTCGTTTATGTATAGGTTGAAAAGCTTCGGAGAACTCAAGCCCCCCTGCCGCACCCCACACTCCAACCCGTAGGCAGAAGACAGACTGCCGTCCCACCTTACATTGTTTGTCTGGTTGGCGTACTAATACTGAAAGAGACGCAGCACCTGTGCATGCACACCTGTGCTCGCCAGCTTCCTCCACAGCACGTCATAGGATACGAGGTCAAATGCTTTAGTGAGGTCGAGGAAGCAAGCGTACACAGGTGTACGTCTCTGAGTGTAGTATTGGACAGTGTGCTTGAGACTCAGAATAGCACTTTCAGTGGAAAGGCCCTTCCTGAAACCAAACTGTGCATCATGTATGTTAATATATTTATCCAATTCTGAGTCAAGCACACCATCCAGAACCTTTGCTACTACAGTAGCCAACGATATTGGCCGATAGTTTGTTTTGTCATAATATGTTTGTCATAATGTCATGTTTTGTTTTAATACCCCTCATTATGCAACAGTTTCATAAACTACTATTAGTAGACCAAAATAATAAAATAATTACAAAGGTATACTTACTAAAAGCATCTAGAAAAATTTTTACAAAGAAATCATAAATTATTTAGTAGGTAAGTAAAACTAATCAAAAATGAAGATTTATATTTTACTTATCATCAGATTATCTTTAGAGGAATATACCCAAACGATATTACGGACATTGCAATGTAAGTTGCATTAATTTATTTGATTTATTAGCATTATTTCCTATGTACTTGTAGCTCGTAGGTATAGATAGTAGGTAAGTAGGTACTTACAACATCCTGCAATGATTATAAATCGGTTAATTAATACCATAATGTGTGTCTAGTATAATAATAATATAAGAGCGCAGCGTTTAATTTCAAACATAGTTTTAAACACGAAGTAGGTATAATTCTGATAAATACTATTTTATTTATTTATTTATTTATTTATTTATTCAGGTCTACCAACAGCTGTTACAACATTACAATTTAATAAACTAAACTTACATCTACGTACGTATGTACTATTTAGAACTAATTGCACAACTAATTATAGGTAAACACTACATGCATTAAAATTAACTAAGTAGATGGAGTAACATTACGGTGAGTATATAAAATAAAATAAAAGGAGGAACAGAGATTACTTAGAAAGATGATACAAAAACATTTTTTTGACAATAAAAAAAATCCTTAACAATTTGGTAAGTTCTCGACCAAGTGTCGGCGGAACTTAAGAAGGTTAACTGAAAAAATATCAATATTTTTAATGCTATTTAGTGATCTACAGAGCCTTGGTACCGGGGAGTTACTACCCAGGACAGTGGTGCGCAGTGGAGGGACAAGCAAGGTGATTGGATAGCGGGGCATTCTACACGGGACTCTGAATTGAAACAGATTTAATAACTGAGGGCATGTTATTTGGTTATTCAAAACTTTAAAACAGAATATTAAGTCAAGTTGTGTTCCTCGTTTTTTAAGAGATGACATTCCGAAATGCTGGAGTCTTTGCGCATATGATATCTTGATTTTGGCAATGTTAGCAGCATATGTGAGGTGCCATAGAAAACGCTTCATTTTCATACTTACACCTTGCTTAAAATAAAATAATAATATCATTTGTTAATTTTTTTGTTTGTGAGATTGCCATGCAAACAAATTAAGCAACACTAGTAGGTGTATGCCCAATTAATGGTTTCTACTACATTATACAGAAAAAATACTATTTTGAATTTAATAAAAACTAGCTTTTGCCCGCGGCTTCGCTCGCGTTTAGAAGTATTATTATTAATTTGGCATAGTTTTTGCGGCTTTACTTTTGTTAAGCGTGCGTTTAAAATTGGGGGGTTGAATTTATCAAAATCCTATTTAAGCGGACGTCTTCATCATAGTAGCTCCAATATTTAATTTCAGTTCAATCAGTCGAAATCTAAGAAGATTTATACAAACTTTCATTCCCTATTTTATCCCTTTAGGGGTGAAATTTATCAAAATCCTTTCTTAGGGGATGCCTACGTCATAGTAGTTTTATGCATGCAAAGTCAGCCCGATCGGTTAAAAATTGTCAAAATTTCATACAAACTTTCATCCCCTATTTCATCCGCTTGGGGGTAGAATTGATCAAAATCCTTTCTTAGCGGATGCCTACGTCATAACATCTACCTGCATGCCAAATTTCACCCCGATCCGTCCAGTGGTTTGGGCTGTGCGTTGATAGATCACTATGTCAGTCTGTCAGTCACCTATTTATGATATATATTATATATATTTAGATATCTCATTTATAAAAATTCTACATTAATTGTAGGGTTCTTACCGGTAACTATAATAAAATGTTGTATTAATTAATTCATTTATTTATTTGAATCACTTTACCTATCAAAAAGGAAAAAAAATAGGAAAAAGTTCCAAGGTAAGTAAGACCTACCAAGACAGAAGTACACACACGGGTTTGCAAACAGCTGTGACCTTGATTCACCTCAGTGGCGCAGCGGGCGAGAGTCCGCCTGCGACGCAAGAGGTTGCGGGTCCGATTCCCGCCTCGGAACAAATCTGTGTACGATCTGCAGATTTTTTTTTCGTTGGTCTTGGTGTTTTATATGTATAATAAAAAATATATACCTATGTAAGTATATAATGTATTAAATATATACTTAAACACGATAACAACAAAATAAATAGTGGGTACTGTAGGTAGGTAATTATGTGAGGATCAAAAAGAAAATGTAGATCATACATTCTAAAAAAAGTAGTTCCTAAAGTAATTTTTTTTGGTTTCTTTAATGATTATTTTACTCACCGTAAACTGAAATAAACACAAACTATGTTAACTATTATTTATTTATTAAAAACTAGCGACCCGCCCGCGCGCCCCTGCTTCGCACGGGTGCACATATCATGCATGTATTATACATATAAACCTTCCTCTTGAATCACTCTATGTATTAAAAAAAACAGCATCAAAATCCGTTACGCAGTTTTAAAGATTTAAGCATACATAGGGACAGAGAAAGCGACTTTGTTTTATAATATGTAGTGATAGTGAAGTCTGTAGCGGAGTGGTGGCCAAGAGATGGACGATGACCGCGAAACAGAATACCAGCCCGTTGCGCGTTGGTTGGATGAGTGATGACATCGTCAGGCGTTGTCAATTGGCGAAGATCGCACGATGACACGATGCATTCTCGTCGGCGATGAGTTCAAACATACAGATTTCATCAGTGTCCTATTTGAGCACTGGTGGTCTAGTGGTAGCGACCCTGCCTTCCGATCATAAGGTCGTGGGTTCGAAACCGGTCGTGCACCAATGAGTTTTTCTGATCAAAAATTTATGTGCACAATGCCAGTACTCTTAAACGGTGAAGGAAAACATCGTGAGGAAACCGGCATGTTGTAGAACCTAAAAAGCTCTATAACATGGTGTCAAATGCTCGAAAGGAGCCTCTTTAGGCGCACTTAAAATCCTTTCACCGCACTGCTTCGAAAGAAACTAGTGACACAACAAGAAGAAGAATTTGAACCTCGCAAGTAATCGTGCGAGCACATGAACGTACGATGCGTTTGATCGTGCGATCATGTAATCAAGCAACATACATATTATTCTCTTTTGAGTAATTCCTGGATCTATAATAGTACATTATGGTACTAGTATGGTACATTGGTGATTATCGCCGAGCCGAGGACGGTAATCATCAATACACACGTGTATCATACGACGTTTTTCAACACATTTGTGAATAAAATAATAATAAAAACTCACAGAACAGATATTTTTCCTTGGAGTTTTCAGGTAGTAAAGTTTCCATACGTTAAGGGCTTCACATCATAAATCGGGCGGTGTACAACATAAATCATTTTCTTCGTAACTAGTAGTTACTTGTAGACATTTTAATTAATAAATAACTATAATTTCAACAGTGAAAACGAGCTGTGAAAAACGTTTCGCTTCGGCGGGAAAAATTAATCAGTTTTCATAAGCGCGCGCATTGCGATCGGCCACTGACTAAAGGGATTAGGTTTTTTTTTATTTTCCGCGCATAGGGTTTGCGCCTATTCTGCCACGTACAAAATGGGGAATTTAAGTTTTCTTTTATTACAGAGAAAACAAAAGTTATATTTGAGTGAATGTTTTACTTATTAAACACGTACGAGTTAAAATTATCTATTTAAATAAGAAGTTGCATGAAATGAGCAAGCAATAGGAACATTAATTTATTTGTTCTATTCAACACGATCTTTTTTTTGAATAAAAACTTTTTTAAGAACAAAACAACTCAACAAATAAAATAAAAAAAAAAATCTATAACTCACTAGTGGGTTATAGCAATGAAAAAGTCACAGTTTGATTATGGGTGTCATTCTGTGCCTAATTGCTGTGACCGTAGAGCCACTTTATGAGCAAGTGTGTTGAAAAGTATTTTATGTTATCTACGTTTCCTTTTTTCAATGTAATTTGCAATTTTTAAGGCAATATTGCATGACAGCAAAAACTGTGCATCTCTGGGTCAAGATTTTTCCCCGACCCGTTTGACGACCCCGTGGGGCCAGATTTTTTTTCAGGGCCAGTCGACTAAAGAAAGACAGCAATAAATATAAATAAAAACCCATTTAACTTACGTTTATCTGTAAATATAAAAAAAATAAACTTTATAACTGTTTAAAACTGTTTTCTCTGCAATGAGAATCCTTCTTATAAACGGTGAAGGAAAACATCGTGAGGAAACCGGCATGTCGTAAAATCTGAAAAGCTCTAAATGATGTGTCAAGTGCTCGAAAGGAGCCTCTGTGAAGAGCACTTAAAATACTTTCACCACACTGTTTTGAACGATCTAGTGACATGACAGCAAAAATATAACTAGCTAGGGGCAGGCCTTTTTTTTCCCCAGGGGAAATCCTTTATGGATGCCAACTAGCCGGGGCGGGGCTATTTCCACCTATCTCTAACGTGAAACTCGCGATTTGATTGAGACTGTAGGTATTTATATGTAAAATATTGAAATGATAAACATACCACATTCTGAAACCATTTATTTATTTTTAGAAAAACCGCAGCACAAAAAATAACAAAAAAAAATTGCAAGTACCCAGAAAAATGAACTTTTATTTTCTTTTATCGCGGTGTATAAGCGGCCTATATTTCAGTAGCTCTATATTTGAGTTATGTAATTATAAGTAAATTTGCTCACGCTTATCTGAAATAAAATAAATTATCGTATCAATTTTTTTCAGAATTTTAGGTACAAATTCCAAGAAGCAAATGGTGTGACATGACACCTACCACTTCCTGCAAGAAAATAAAATTATTACAATAGATAATTTAAATTGTATTAAATATTTGATAAATTCACAACAACTAGAGCTTTTTGTGTGTGTCTCGTCCGGGTGCGTACTACCACCACGCCTTTTTCTGCCGCAAAGCAGCAACGCTGTGTTTCCGTTTGAAGAGTGTGGTCGCCGGTGTAATTACAGGCACATGAGGCTTAACATCTGTATATACCTCAAGTTGATGGACGCAGGGCAGTGCATTGTAGGGCACGTTTCTATCGTGCGTGGCTTACGAGGCAATGCTTTGTTATAGGTGATGGTTACCACTTAACATCAGGTGGGCCATCTGCTTGTTCCATCAGCCAGTTGTATAAAAAAATAGCTTAAATAATAAAATACTTACAGGATTCTGTTAGGAAAACAAAAATTTCTTTATATTTTGTTAGATTATTGAAAACTTAAAATAGTTTCATCTTTGCCTTTTCTTTATTTATTACAAAAATATGTAATACAAAGATTTATTTATTATTTAAATAAATAACTTACACCCTGCACCTAGAATAAAAAAAATTCATTGTTAATATAAGTTAAATAAATTCTAGGTATTGTATCTTATTATTGAATCTTTTAAAAACCCCATTACCGTTTACGGCACCGCACCAAGTATGTAAAAAAGAAAAAAAAAAGAAATAAGTGTTATCCTACTATAATATTATAAATGCTAACCGTCTTATTATAAAAATGTGAGTTAGACTAGGCTTAAGCCAGGACTAACTGGTCCGTGGTCTAACTTTGATACCGAAGTTGGTCCCTGCTCTATAGAAAAATCAAAGACTTAGACCAGACGTTATTATAAAACGGAGTTTATCCCCTAAACCACGGTTTAAAGATAAACCCGAACGACCCCTAGTTTAAGTATGGTCTAACTAATAAAAATCTCATTTTGCCAAATTTTATTTGGTCTCCCACATAAGTTTATTCTATAAAACAACTTGTAGCACTGCATTATCCAACATACATTTCAAACTATAGACTCCGATCTAAATTTGAATTAAATTTGATTGTGAAAACGCATCACTAGCGCGATCTACCTTTCGGACACTTTAACTAGCGCCATCTAGTTATAAAATTGGTATTTTTTTAAACAACTTCGGCCTTAATATATAAATTTGAAAGACTGACTGGTCCTCTTGCCGCAAGCTAGTCATGATCATGTACATACTACCTCGTCTTTCGTTGGACATATTTTTTCTTGAGTAGGTATGTACTTATGATAAGTTAAAGCACAAAATCCCGATGCTACATTTTCTTTACTTTAGATGATATATTATAAAAAAAAAGTATGTAGAAGTAAATATCAAGACGACAGCCAGCTTGTTTCACTTGTTTATTTGTTTGTGTCGTTGCAGTTTGCGTAATTTATTTGATTCAAAGCTTCGATAATCACAGCGAAGTTATATGCTGTCAGATTTTTTTTGAGTAATTCGAGCCACGAGCAAGCGAGAGGACCTTGGTTGCCGGGGACAAAGCACTGTCTGTCCGTCATTCGATAGACTTCTTTCTTAAAACTACAACGAAAGACGAGGTAGTATGCGCATATGACTTTAGCCTGCGGCAAGAGAGTACAGTTGTACCAACTTATCTAAGCCGGTCTGAAATTAGCCGTTTAGAGAATTCTCGATTCACTATTGGCCATTTATGCACAAGCGGCTCACTTCAGACCGGCTCAGATGAGTTGGTGATTCCAAAATGAATGAACGATTGATTGCCATAATTTGTTATAGTCTGTGGATATTTGTTGAATGATTATGTTCTGTGATGATGAATCATGGACTATCTAATATGTCAAAAAAAAACAGTCAGATGTGTACCAGCTATTGGTATGTTTTCATTCAGATGTGTATCTGTAACTGATATGATTACATTAAAAAGAGATTTAATTTACGCAAGAAATACACTAAACAAACTAACTTAAGTAAAAAAAAAAATTACGTTAAGACTAGGCGGTATGGTTTAAAACTATAGCCTGCTCCAAGGAGCGAATATTAAAAAAAAAATCATGGACTATCTCAGGTACTATGTAGTCTTCGACTAAAGTGTTTTTTGTAATACGAAAATGATAAACCTGAGATGATCCTAAATTTATGAGATAAACCAGGTTTAAGTTGTTTATAATAAGAAAACGTGACTTGAGCTAGGTTTAAACCCAGGTTTAATTTGTTTATAATAAGGCTGTAAAAGTTTGTAAGTATGGATGAATGGATGTTTGTTACTCTATAACGGCTGAACGGATCTTGGTAAAAATTGGCACATATATTATAGTCTGGAATAACACATTACTTTTTATCCCGTGAGAATATCGGGATTTAAAACTACGCGAGTGAAACCGCAGGGCGCTACTAGTTTAAAATATGTCTAAATTAAAAACAAGCACATTAGTAGGTAGGTACTATAGATAATATTGTTTCGGATTAGGTATATGAATACAAATATTCATTTAATGTACCAATTAATTAGATTAGGATCACCGTACTTACATAGTTGTCCTGAATTAGAAAAAAAAACATTTAAATTGAATTGAATTAGAAAAAAAAAGTAGCAAACATAGGTAACCTACTTCACTATCACTACATAATATAAAACAAAGTCGCTTTCTCTGTCCCTATATCCCTATGTCCCCGTGTCCCTATGTATGCTTAAATCTTTAAAACTACGCAACGGATTTTGATGCGGTTTTTTTAATAGATAGAGTGATTCAAGAGGAAGGTTTGTATGTATAATACATGCATGATATGTGCACCCGTGCAAAGCAGGGGCGCGCGGGCAGGGCGCTAGTATTATAAAAAAAATCCAAGCTAGAACTTACAGTCACCTGAAATTAAAAAATGGAGTTTTTTTATAACCTCAGTCTAATAGTAAAAGAAAACAATATTTTGAAAAAAAAACTTACCACATTCTGAAAGATATCAAATAAATTCACAAAATTTATTTTTTTAAATTACATAATCATATCATCCTAAAATAATTTCATAGCATCCCTACTAATATCACAAATTTGAATGTTTGGATGTATTTTACTCAATCACTCCAGAACTGTTAAAAAATCTGGATGAAATTTGGCACAGTGATAGATAACTCTATGTATATATATACAGCGTGTCTATATATATATACACATCACCTCCTTCAGGGTTGATACCCCCTTCCGTTACACGCTATATAGAGATAGTCTGGATTAACATAAGCTGCTTTTTATACCGCGGGAATACCGGGATTTAAAACTACGCGGGTGAAACCGCGGGACGCAACTAGTATTATAAATGCGAAAGTTTGTAAGTATGGATGGATGGATGGATGTTTGTTACTCCAGAACGGCTGAACGGATCTTGGTGAAAGTTGGCACAGAGATATATTATAGTCTGGAATAACACATAGGCTACTCTTTATCCCGTGGGAATACAGGGATTCAAAACTACGCGGGTGAAACCGCAGGGCGCTACTAGTTCCTTAGTAAATTCTGCTATTATCTTACCTCTGGCTGTTAAATAATTATTTTGGTTATTTTTTTCCTTTAAATTTACCATTTCGAGAGATTTCATACATGATATAATTTAGCACTTTTACTTACAGTAATCTAAAATAAAAATAAAACAATCTTTAGATGCCATATCTAAAGAATTCGATTTCTCCTCTACCAATGTCCTTTTTCAATGTATTTGTTTTATAGATTTAAACTCTGCAGGGTTGACCTTAAGGTCAACCTCCCGTAGAACAATTTTTTGCAGCTGATGACCTCTTCTACTCGTTTCTAGTTGACCTAGTTTCGTTTGATCCACGATTTTTTGGCCACCCTGTATTGAGTAAACTAAAAAGGGTTGTTTAGTTAGGCGGTATGATAACGGTATATGATAGTAAAAACTGACTTACATCGTCTAGCTAAAATAATAGTAAAATTTTAGAAATAATAAGAAATAAATATAAACATTATTTAATAGAAATATTAACCTCTTACGAACTCATAAGAACGGTTTATATTAATAAATAAATCGTTTGTTTAAAGTTATTTAGTAACATAACAAACCAATCACCTACACTAATAAAATCCCAACTATATATATATATATATAATAATATATATATAATAATATATATATATATATATAATATTATAAATGCGAAAGTAACTCTGTCTGTCTGTTACGCTTTCCCGCTTAAACCTCGCAACCGATTTTGATGAAATTTGGCACAGACAATCTTTAGACCCTGAGAAAGAACATAGGCTACCTTTTATTGCATAATATTCAAATTAAAAGTACGCAGACGAAGTCGCGGGTACCAGCTAGTTAGTTATATTTTTTTTAATTTAGCCATTTTCCTCCCACTTCTAAGCAAAGGCGTAATATAATTAAGTAAAAACTGAAAACTGAAACAGCTTCACGACTTTGATCCCCAGGCACGGTAGATATCCCTTCAGATCTCCCAGTATCAAGTAGGTACTAATTCAAGATTCTTTGAGGATGTCTAAGGGGGGTAGTCAGAGGTACGTCCAAACATTACATTTGGCACATACCCACATTTTGCAGTAGTTAGTATTCCATACGTGGCAGGTTGCAAGCCCATCGCCGCTGTTAGAATACTAACTGGTTTCCTCACGATGTTTTCCTTCACCGTTTAAGAGCACTGGCATTGCGCACATAAATTATTCGATAGAAAAATCCATTGGTGCACGACCGGATTCGAACCTGCGACCTTACGGTCGGAAGGCGGGGTCACTCCCACTAGACCACCCACCGGAGCTCCTATCCTATAATTAAGTATGTCGAATTAAGCAGGCCTTTGACTTAACGGTCGGTTTTCGAAAGCTCAATAAAACGTAATAGTTATATCAGAAGTCAAGTCAAGCTATCTTTATCTATTTTTTTAACTATTTGGATTATAATAACTTGAAATTGCAAGTGATTTGACATCTGTTTGATCAAGTCTTCAGAATCCGGCCGTATGTGTTTTTTTTTTTTTTATACAACTAGCTGATGGAACAAGCAGATGGCCACCCTGATGTTAAGTGGTAACCATCACCTATAAACAAAACATTCCCCCGTAGGTCACGCACGACAGGAACGTGCCCTACGATGCACTGCTCTGCGTCCATCAACTCGAGGCATACAGATGTTAAGCCTCATGTGCCTGTAATTACACCGTGTATGTTGTGTGTTCTTAGTAAGACTAGGTAAATGCTTTCAACAAGAAAATAGTAAAAAAAATTAGCATTAAAAAACTATTGTTTAGTTAAAACTGTTGAAAAACATACCCCGAACTGAAATTAAAATTTTAGGGTAGGTATAATAAATAAAAAATAATGCTGGACAATTCACACAGCATCATCTAGCCCCAAAGTAAGCTATTACTCAAAGCTTGTGTTATGGGTACTAGATAACTGATATATTTAATACATTAAATCAATACATTATATACTTACATAAATAGAAGTTTTTTATTATACATAGACAACCAGACCAATGGAACAAATTTCTGCAGATCGTACATAAATTTGTTCCGAGGCGGGAATCGAACCCGCAACCTCTTGGGTCGCAGGCGGACTCTCGCCCGCTGCGCCACTGACGTCGTATAATAAAATTCGGCACATTACTAACAACACCATCTGGGTCTAAATTGAGCAAAATTTGTATGAAAACCAAACATTCTAAACCAAACCAACCAATTTCTAAACCAGTTATTCTGTTTAAATAGCCTCGGTTCTCATAAAGAGAGGCCTGTCTTCCTACTATTTTATAGGATATTAGGACACACAACAATCACACAATACTATATTATACCATATAATAATATAATAATAATCATTTATTTCAGGCAACATAGTAAAAAGATCTTAAAAATACAGGGCCCATAACATAAATACCTTACAAACTAAAATATATAAATAATTATATGACTTATTTAACTAGCACATAGACTGCGACGTGGGCGCGACAGGGCTCGGCAGCCGACCCCGGAAACGTCGATATAAGATTCCCTTAGGCCACAGATCTTCCTTCATGAATGTCGACAGAAGTTGGGTCGGCACTCTCACCACGAAAGAGTTGAAGTTGACCTTGTGGCGTGGCTCTAATCTTTCGACCCTGAGGCGGAATTGGGTCTTCGCGCACAAATAATCCGCCACATCCTTGACGGAGTAGTGCACGCGAGAGACGTACATCAGGGTCGTGGAAATCTCCGGACGCAGCATGAAGCTCGGTCCTGTAGTAGTATTGTGTAGTATTGTAGATACAATACTATAATAATATTGAAATAAACGAAGTTAGCTATTTTGATAAAAATAACCAAAATTCACTCACCGTAAGCTGTAATTTTAAAATCATAAAATAATAATAAAATAACATTGTTAACACAGTTCGAGTTGATTTTTAGTTTTTCACAGCCTTACGCCCGGTTTCTGAAAGGCCGATCAACGCTAATCGGCTGTCAAGTCACTTGCTATTTCAGCTTTTACTTTTAGTTAGATAGAGATAGCAAGTGACTTGACAGCCGATTAGTGTTGATCGGCCTTTCAGAAACCGGAGGTTAATCTTCACTTATGACGAGTGAGCGAGACGGCAAGAAGAGAGAATTTTGAATAATACTTGAAAACTTATAAACCTCTCAGACACGATCCGGATTAAAAAAATTAAAAATTAAAGTCCTTCCGCCCCTGATGTTGTTGTTTATTGATGAGGATGACTGCTTACCATCAGGTTAGCCCGTTTGTCTATCTTTTACATAAAAAAAATATTTTGTCAAATGTCAAATGGCTACAGACATTGAGCATGCCAGATATTATCTGGCATAAAGCTGGATATAAAACTGTCCCAATAAATAAAAAAATAAAAACAATTTTCATAGACCAAAATTTTATTTCTTACATATTTATACCTAACCTATATTATCACTATCACTACATATTCAATTCAATTCAAATCATTTTATTTCAGACCATCTAAGTCCAATTTGTTAGTACACACACAAATAAAAACAAAAAAGCTACCTAATATTAGTCTTATTAAACAATGTCGCTTTCTCTGTCCCTATATCCCCATGTCCCTAAGTATGCTTAAATCTTTAAAACTACGCAACGGATTTTGATGCGTTTTTTTTATAGATAGTGATTCAAGAAGAAGGTTTATGTGTATAAAACATGCATGATATGTGCACCCGTGCGAAGCAGGGGTGCGCGGGCGGGTCGCTAGTATATAATAGGTTATTATTAGGTACTTTAGCTACGACATTTTATTTGTCCAAGAAATGAGTTTACATACCATAGCTGCTTGAAAAGAACTCTGAAACGAATAAAAAAAGCAACCATTACATTCAAGACTTCATAACCAACTAGGCCTGATGGTCTACTGGTAGTCCCGCCTGCCGTTCCAGAGGTCGTAGATTCAAATCACAAATAAAACTGAAACTGAAAAACTGAAACAGCTTCACGACTTTGATCCCCAGGCACGGTAGATATCCCTTCAGATCTCCCAGTACCAAGTAGATACTAATTCAAGATTCTTTGAGGATGTTTAAGGGGGGTAGTCAGAGGTACGTCCAAACATTACATTTGGCACATACCCACATTTTGCAGTAGTTAGTATTCCATACGTGACAGGTTGCAAGCCCATCGCCGCTGATAGAATACTAACTGGTTTCCTCACGATGTTTTCCTTCACCGTTTAAGAGCACTGGCATTGCGCACATTAATTTTTCGATAGAAAAATCCATTGGTGCACGACCGGATTCGAACCTGCGACCTTACGATCGGAAGGCGGGGTCACTCCCACTAGACCACCGCTGCTGTTTACAAATAAACATTTCATTTCAAAAGGTCGTGCTTCAATGAGTTTTTCTTGTCAAATGTTTTTTTATTCAACCAGCTGATGACAAGCAGATGACCTGATGTTAAGTGGTAACCATCACCTATAACAAAGCATTGCCTCGTAAGTTATGTACGATAGGAGCCTGCCCTACTACGATGCACTGCCCTGCGTCCATCAACTTGAGGCATAAAGATGTTAAGCCTCATGTGCCTGTAATTACACCGGCGACCACACTCTTCAAACCGAAACAGCGTTGCTGCTTGGCGGCAGAACAAGGCGTGCTGGTAGTACTTCCCCGCTGAGCCACACACAAAGAGCTCTACTACTCCTAAAGAAAATATTATCCAATAAGATTGCATATTATTATCCTCCAATTATATAAACGCGAAAGTTTGTAAGTATGAATGGATGGATGGATGTTTGTTGCTCTTTCACGCCGGAACGACTGAACGGATCTGGATGCACATAGGCTGCTATTTATCCCGTGGGAATACCGGGATTGAAATCTGCGCGGGTGAAACCGCGGGGGCGCAACTGGTATCTTAAATATTTCTCAAGCGGAGATTATTTATAAACAGACTTCTCAACAAAATTGAGCATTTATAATAGAATATGGTTTTATGTATAATATATTTTGGTTAATTTATTTTAGTAGATAGGTATGTATTTTTTATGTATGCATTGTTAGGGAAGTAAATATTTATTGAGTAGGTACCTACTTATGTATTTTTATCGTTGTTAGTTAAAGGTGTTTCTATTATTTTCACTCAAAGCACTACCATCTACTCCACATAACAGAAAGGTTAGCTGGAAGAAAATGCTAATTAGCATTAAGTTCGCCTGTGTACATCACTTTTGTGCAGTAAAGAATTTTCTTATCTTATCTTATTATTTATTCAAGCCTATTGGTTAATATTATCTCAGTTTCTCCGCTCCGCAACCTCGCTCCGTTTCAGTAGACAGGCAGCCTAAGCATGTTATTAAGACTCACGTTGTTCGCGTTATCCTGAAAAGAAAAAGTATGTTTAAATTAAGGATTTCCGGCTGATATTTTAGGGAGAGAACGTGCCCTACGACGTAAATTTGTAAATTATACTGTGTCTGCGTCGCTATTGAGGTAAAGTCACGCTGCGAATGGGACCTGAGGGGTTATCATGAGTTTGGTGCCGACCGCGATCGATCGTGGATCGCAACGATCTACACCGAATTTCAAGGAAATTAAACAACGGCATCTAGCGAATTCTTTGAGAAGCTTAAGTAAAACTTCTCAAAGAATGCGAATAATATATAATATTTATAATTGGAATGATGATAAAAATAATAAGAATTTATTAGGAATATAAGAATAATATTTATTATTGAATTTCCTTAAAATGCGGTATCTATCGGCGTGATCTACGATCGATCGCGGTCGGCACCGGAGCTCGTGATAGGCCCTCTGCTTTTATTATATTATTTTATTTTTTGTAAGTTTTTATGTCAATTGATTACTTATCTAATTAAGTAGTGCTTAAAAAGTGGAACTAAAAAAGACAATAACAAAGACACTAAACAAAAAATTTCAAATAATAGGTAATAATACCTTTCAGGCTACTTTTTATCCCGTGGGAATACCGGGATTTAAAACCAAGCGGGTGAAACCGCGAGAGCTGCTTGTAATATAATAATGAAGTTGTTGTCCCAAACTTATAAGTAAGATTCGTGGTAGGTATATATAATTAAATTGATTTTAATTTACCATAGTAGTATCACCACCGCCGTCAACAGTCTAAAAATAATAATACAACTATATAATTATATATTAATAATAATATAAAATTTATTTCAGATAAATTGATCCATAGATAATGTTTTCCCATTAACCAAAGGTTAGCTGGTACATAATGCTATCCAGCATTAAGCTCGCCTATGTACATTGTATTTTGTGCTATAAAGAATGTTCTATCTATCTATAGATTGTTACTAGGTACGTACTAGTTACACTATATTATTTAAAAAACCTAGTAACTAGTACTAACTCTAGATTCTTTGAGAACTTCTAAGGGGGTAGTCAGAACTACGTCCAGAGACACTGTGATTTTTAGCTGTAGACGATACAATATTATTATGTATTATTTTATTGATTGTAATTTCCTTACCGTTGTAATAGCATTACCATCGCCGTCATCACCGCCATCAGTCTAAGAATACAAAAATAATTAAAAAAAACATGGCTGCAATTTTGTTGTAGCAGCAATCTTACTAAACTGAAACAGCTTCATTACTTTGATCCCCAGGCACGGATATCCCTTCAAATCACTCAGTACCAAGTGCTAACTCAAGATTCTTTGAAGATGTCTAAGGGGGGTAGTCAGAGGTACGTCCAAACGTTACATTTGGCACATACAAACAGCAAACTTACTAAAACGGTGTTAATTTGGAAATACAATAAAAAAACAAAGATTTATGTGGTGAAAAGCTCTCGATATTTTAATAAGTCAAACTCTTAGCCCTCACAGCTCAGTGGGTACTTGGTTAGTAGCTCTGCCTTCAGCGTTGTAGGCCGTGGGTTTGATTCCCTCACAGGACAAACATTTGTATGATTCTGATGAACTGTTAGATGTTGGTTATCTGTCTGAGTGTTATAGTAATATAATAGAAGTAGGCTTATATAAAAAAAAAATTTTTTTTTGAAGTATTATAAGCTACAAAGTGAGCAAAGAGGATTTTTCTATAAGTTCTTATTCTGCTATAATTAAAACTGTATTTAATAAATTGCATTACATCAGGCTTATCGTCTGCGGGAGCGACGGGCTGAAAAATTAAAATTAAACATCAAATGGCAGCAATTTTTCTGTATGAGAAAACTTTCTAAATAATTTTCTTTAATTAAAATTGCCTTACATCAGGATTGCCGCCTGCAGGGTCGACAAGCTGAAAAATGAAAATAAAACATCAAATGACAGCAATTTTGCTGTATCAGCAAACTTTCTTAAAAAACTTTCTTTAATTCAAATTGCCTTACATCAGGATTGCCGCCTGCGGGGTCGGCAGGCTGGAAAATGAACATAAAACATCAAATGACAGCAATTTTGCAGTATCAGCAAACTTTCTTAAAAAACTTTCTTTAATTCAAATTGCCTTACATCAGGATTGCCGCCTGCGGGGTCGGCAGGCTGGAAAATGAACATAAAACATCAAATGACAGCAATTTTGCTGTATCAGCAAACTTTCTTAAAAAACTTTCTTTAATTCAAATAGCCTTACATCAGGATTGCCGCCTGCGGGGACTACAGGCTGAGAAATGAACATAAAACATCAAATGACAGCAATTTTGCTGTATCAGCAAACTTTCTTAAAAAACTTTCTTTAATTCAAATTGCCTTACATCAGGATTGCCGCCTGCGGGGTCGGCAGGCTGAAAAATGAACATAAAACATCAAATGACAGCAATTTTGCTGTATTAGCAAACTTTCTTTAATTCAAATTGCCTTACATCAGGATTGCCGCCTGCGGGGTCGGCAGGCTGAAAAACGAACATAAAACATCAAATGACAGCAATTTTGCTATATCAGCAAACTTTCTTTAATTCAAATTGCCTTACATCAGGATTGCCGCCTGCGGGGTCGGCAGGCTGAAAAATGAACATAAAACATCAAATGACAGCAATTTTGCTGTATCAGCAAACTTTCTTTAATTCAAATTGCCTTACATCAGGATTGCCGCCTGCGGGGTCGGCAGGCTGAAAAACGAACATAAAACATCAAATGACAGCAATTTTGCTGTATCAGCAAACTTTCTTTAATTCAAATTGCCTTACATCAGGATTGCCGCCTGCGGGGTCGGCAGGCTGAAAAATGAACATAAAACATCAAATGACAGCAATTTTGCTGTATCAGCAAACTTTCTTTAATTCAAATTGCCTTACATCAGGATTGCCGCCTGCGGGGTCGGCAGGCTGAAAAATGAACATAAAACATCAAATGACAGCATTTTTGCTGTATCAAAGAAGAAGAAAGAAAGAAAATACATTTATTTTGGACACACACGATACATACACTTATAATAATTAAAACAAGAAAATAAAATAAAAACATTAACAGAAACATGACAGAAAAGCAAACACGAGAATACAAAGAAGAACAATTTCAGAAATACCAAACAAATGACAGCAATTTTGCTGTATCAGCAAACTTTCTTAAAAAACTTTCTTTAATTCAAATAGCCTTACATCAGGATTGCCGCCTGCGGGGACTACAGGCTGAGAAATGAACATAAAACATCAAATGACAGCAATTTTGCTGTATCAGCAAACTTTCTTAAAAAACTTTCTTTAATTAAAATTGCCTTACATCAGGATTGCCGCCTGCGGGGTCGGCAGGCTGAAAAATGAAAATAAAACATCAAAGGCTGCAATTTTGTTGTAACAGCAAACTAACTAAAACTGGTAATTACTGGTGGTTTAGTGGTAGCGACCCCACCTTCCGATCCTTAGTTCGTGGGTTCAAAGCAAGTCACAATGCACCAATGAGTTTTGCGGTTCAAAAATGTAAGCGCAGAGTGCCAACATTCTCAAACAGAATTATTTATTTATTTATTTTATTTATTTATTTGTTTAAGGAAGACTAACAGCACACCATACATATAAATCAAGAAAACTCTATAAAACAAAAGGCTAATAATAAGTCTCCACATAAAGATCCCTATCCCTCCCCTTTACTATTATAAATGCGAAAGTAACTGTCTGTCTGTCTGTTACGCTTTCCCGCTTAAACCTCTCAACCGATTTTGATGAAATTTGGCACAGACAATCTTTAGACCTTGAGAAAGGACATAGGCTACCTTTGATTGCGAAAAGTACGCAGACGAAGTCGCGGGTACCAGCTAGTATAGAATAAAAAACTTATTTGAACACAGAAGAAACGGGTGCATGCTACTCGATAATTTTTTATATTTTTTTGTGTGTATGTAACACACAAAAAAATATAAAAAATTCAGAAAAGCTATATGATTATCGTCAGGACTTTGATCCCCAGACACAGTAGATAACTTATACGGTAGTCTCAAACGGTGATGGAAAATATCTTGAAGAAACTTGCATTTTGTAGAGCTCAGAGATATCTAAAACATTATATCAAGTGCTCAAACCGCGCATATAACCCTTTCACCACACTGTTTTCAATAAAACTAATGACACGAAAAGGTCTTCTCTTCTTTTTGTAGTAAAACTGTGTCAATTTATATTCAGTTAATTTTTAATCACAATCACTCTTAGGTATATCATAAATGTGAAAGTTAAGATATTTGTTACTCAATACCGCCAGAATGGCTGAACGGATCTGGATGAAACTTAGCACAGATATATTATAATTTATACTGTCGGTCAGACATCATCAGACACATAATCAGTTTACTTTTTATCCCACGAATACTGGGATTTAAACTACGCGAGTGAAACTGCGGGGAGCAGCTAGTCAGCTATAATTGTAACTGTTTAATCAAATTGCCTTACATCAGGATTGCCACCTGCGGGGTCGGCAGGCTGAAAAATGAAAATAAAAAATCAAATGGCTGCAATTTTGCTGTAACAGCAAACTTACTAAAACTGGTGAGCACTGGTGGTCTAAACAGATCAAAAACATTATATCAAGTGTTTGAACCGCGCATATAACCTATCACCACAGTTTTTCAAATGAAACTAGTGACACGAAAAATTGACTCCTTTTGCGGTACAACTCTGAGAAGTTATATTTAGTAAATCCTTAATTAGCTATTTGTAACTGTTTATTTAAAAAAAATTACTTACATCAGGATTGCCACCTGCGGGGTCGGCAGGCTGAAAAATTAAAATAAAACATCAAATGGCTGCAATTTTCCTGTAACAGCAAACTTACTAAAACTGGTGAGCACTGGTGGTCTAAACAGATCTAAAACATTATATCATGTGTTTGAACCGCGCATATAACCTATCACCACAGTTTTTCGAATGAAACTAGTGACTCGAAAAATTTACTCCTTTCGCGGTAAAACTCTGAGAAGTTATATTTAGTAAATTCTTAATTAGCTATTTGTAACTGTTTATTTAAAAAAATTGACTTACATCAGGATTGCCGCCTGCAGGGTCGGCAGGCTAACAAATGAAAATTTAAAATCATATGGCTGCAATTTTGCTGTAACAGCAAACTTACTAAAACTGGTGAGCACTGGTCGTCTAAACAGATCTAAAACATTATGTCAAGTGTTTGAAGCGCGCATATAACCTATCACCACAGTTTTTCGAATGAAACTATTGACACGAAGAATTGACTCCTTTCGCGGTACAATTCTGAGAAGTTATATTTATTTGAAATTGTTTATTTAAAAAAATTGACTTACATCAGGATTGCCGTCTGCGGGGTCAGCAGGCTAAAAAATTAAAATTTAAAATCATATGGCTGCAATTTTGCTGTAACAGCAAACTAAAACTGGTGGTCTAAAAAATCTAAAACATTATATCAAGTGCTTGAACCGCCCTTAAAATCCTTTCACCACACTGTTTAGAATGAAACTGTGACACAAAAAGGTTACTCTACTTTTCGTGATAAAACTGTAAGAAATTATATTCAGTAAGTTCTGATTCAGCTATTGCCTTACATTAGGCACGTCGTCATCGGCGCCAGGCTCAAAAATTAAAATAAAACATTAACCCTCCGTACTACAAAAGGGTGCCTAACTTTAAAAAATGTCTAAAATTGGCGCTGTCTCTATTCACCATTACGCATTGGTAAGAGATGGCAATAGTTTAGGCATGGTTTATCGTTTGACTATTTTTTTGTAGTAAGGCCCCAAATGGCTGCAATTTTGTTGTTTTGTTTCCATCCGCGCGAGGCTGGAGCAGGCCGCTAGTTTTAAATATACAGGATGGTCAAAAAGTCGTCGATCAAACGCAACCTAGAATTACTTAGATGGGGTCATCAGCTGCAAAAAAAAATCCTACGAGAGGTCAACCCCTGCAGATTTAATAACTCTGCAGGGGTTGACCCTAAGGACCCTAAGGATAATCATCATCATCAGCCTACAGAAGTCCACTGCTGGACATAGGCCTCCCCTATCCGTTTCCAGGAAGAACGATTTTGAGCCCTTTCCATCCACCGACTACCCGCCTACCCGCCTGAGGATAATAAACTTTTATAATTTTTTTTTTATGTTTTGAATTAGGTTTTTTTTGTTTTGAATATTTAAAATTTTAATAACCCCGATGCCCATCTACTCCTAGTTGCGTATAATAATTAATTATGTAGTTATTACTTCTACTTTTAGATGTAATAACACCCAGACCAGAGAACAAACATCACACAAAATTAAATGTTTGATCTCGGTGGGGATCGAACCCACGGCCTACAGCGCAGAAGGCAGAGCTACTAACAGCTGAGCTGTGGGAGTTGAAATAAATCTTACCAATGGGTTAGTGTCGATAAATGCAGCAAATGTTGCGAGCAACACCAGTATCGGTGCCCACATCATAGCAACTAAAACAACAAGACAACGAGACATTTGAAAAAGGTAGTGCAAATTCATTTATTTACCAAACTAGTTGCGCCCCGCAGTTTCACCCGCGCAGATTTAAATCCCGGTATTCCCACGGGATGAAAGTAGCCTATGTCTTATTCCAGATGTATCTCTCTGCCAAGTTTCATCCAGATCCGTTCAGCCGTTCCGGCGTGAAAGAGTAACAAACATCCATCCATATTCACAAACTTTCGCATTTATAATATTAGTAGGATAATATTACCGTATGGCCCATCTGCTTGTTCCCATAGCAATCTTTCAAAATGTGAAGGAAAACATCGTGAGGAAACCGGCATGGCAACACTTCGCCTAATGAGCCTACACAGACGAGACCTAAGAACCATTGTGGGGACCATAACAGGTCACTGTCCACTGAACAAACACCTGTACAACATCGGAGCGACAGACAGTCTACTCTGCAGAGGCTGCCTATCCGAAGAACAATCAGCTGCCCCGTAGTCCTGGAATGCGAGGGCGTAGCCTCCCAACGACAGCAAATCTTATGAACCCCCAGGTCACTCCTCCACGTCTGTCGTCTGTGAAGCCCCCAGGCTTTTGGCTGGCTACAATTGTATAGCCAGCCTAGCTCCTCACGCATAATGGACCACTCTAGAGTCAAAATGCGGGTAGGTACAGGACAGCAAATCCTAGGAACCCCCAGGTCACTCCTCCACGCCTGTAAAGCCCCCAGGAAGCTTCTGCGCTTTTGGGAGGAGCTAGGCTAGATCACCCCATACGCATAATGGACCACCCTAGAGTCTAAATGTGGATACAGGAGTCCAATACGAGTAACAAGTAACCGGCATGTTTTACTTAGAA
Source organism: Plemyria rubiginata (assembly GCA_963576535.1). Classification (NCBI taxonomy): domain Eukaryota; kingdom Metazoa; phylum Arthropoda; class Insecta; order Lepidoptera; family Geometridae; genus Plemyria; species Plemyria rubiginata. The sequence goes on from OY754933.1 coordinate 4,818,555, forward strand.
CCTAACAAGTTCTATAACAGTGTCAAGTGCTCGAGAGGCCTCTTAAGGCGCACTTAAAATCCATTCACCACACTGTTTCGAAAGAAACTAGTGACTTGAAAAGAAGAAGATTAGCAATAACAATAAAAATATCTGATCGTTGTGCAACCGAGTCCTTGAAGGTACTGACACTCGTGCTTATTTTCGAGCTAAAAGCATGCTTTTTTCGAGATTTTCTCAATAAAAGCACGTGTGAACTGGTCGTGCTAGTAAATAAGCATGCTTATTTGGTCGTACGTCGGTTGATTTTTAAGCATGCTCAAAATAAGCATGCTTATTTTTGAGCATGTCTGTCCGTACCTTAATCGAATAATTGCTATTTAAAAAAACAAAATAAATAAAATAAACCACTTACGAGAACAGCTCTCCAATTTTACTGTAGATTTATATTTTTACCGTATTTTTATTCGATAGCACGGAAAATATATCGCTGCTGCCAATAAAATAAAGTCATAACTCGTAACCGTCACTGGACATAAAAATCCTAACTCGAGTATTATATTACAGCGAGCCTGCCCCGGCTTCACACGGGTGGACTTATTACTCATTTGGCCACTACGCTCGGAAAGATGGGAAAAACTAAACAACTGATGTTTACTGGACAGGTCGACGGCAAACGCCCGAAGGGCGGCCACTTAGGTACATGGTCTGACCAAATCCGTTCATCATATACCAAGCTCGATGCTCTTTACAATGCCAAAGACAGGCTTAGATGGCGGACCAACGATAAAACTGTGGCTCAACATCGGGGTAATCACGACCCTCAGTAATGAGGAACGCGACGGTAGAGGAATGTTAACACGATAAGTAAATAAATAATGCCGGACTATCCACACAGCACCATCTAGTCCCAAAGTAAGCTACTCAAAGCTTGTGTTATGGGTACTAGATGACTGATATATTAAATACATTATATTATACTTACATGGATAGACATTTTTTATAACACATAGATAACGCCCAGACCAAGGGAACAAATTTCTGCAGATCGTACACAAAATTGTTCCAAGGCGGGAGTCGAACCCGCAACCTCTTGCGCCGCAGGCGGACTCTCGCCCGCTGCGCCACTGAGGTCGCAAACAAAAATCCGCAAAGAATAGAATAGAAAATTGTTTATTTTATCTCATAATTTTTTAAAACACTTTTACAATTTGTTTGATGACAAAAAAGGCCACCACTCAGCATTTGCTGTATGAGCTCGAGCCCATACAGCGCTGGTTTTCAGTGGCGCCATAAAGAGTAGAGCAGCAGCACCTGCGACACGCGTTCTTATAAAACAGTTACATAACATTTTACGTTGACAAGGTCTCTAAATAGCTATTGACTATAATAAGCAGTAAAAATAAAACTTAATTTCTTTTAACAGATACATTATATAAAAATAAAACTTAAAAGAATAACTGCTTTGCACAATTACATAAAACGAAATAAAATATATGCACAAAATAAAAACCATACTAACTAATACATACAATTAGTAAGACTATAAAACAAATCCTTAAGTTACTGAATAAAAATAATAATAACAAAAACGACCGAATTTATGATGCCGATTTTTGCGTAATTAACAGGTGTTTTTTAAGCGACGTCTTGAAAGACCAAATTGTATTTGAATTTCTGATAGGGGGAGGAATATTGTTCCAGCATTTCGTAGCAGCATATCGAAAGCTGCCACGAAATGCGGTCGTTTTATGGCTTGGACATATCAAACGTATAGCCAAACGGATATTACGATCAGAGAAATTTAACTTTTCATACAAATATGATGGCTTATGGCTTTTAATTATTCCAAAAAGTAGAGTTGAAAAATGAAGATTACGGCGTGAGGACATGTTCAAGAGACCGTGACTATTTATGTATGGAGAAATGTGAGCTCGTGGTGGAATCGGAAAACAAAATCGGATACATGCGTTTTGTACACGCTGAATAAGTTTCTTTGAACGGGCCAACAGACACTCACCAAAAACGTTGTCAACATAGCTGAGTTTGGAAAGTATAAGTGCGTCACACAATATGATACGTAAATCGGTATTAATATACTCCCGAACCCGATATAAGACGGATAATCTAAAAAAGCAATTGCGAACTGTTTGAAGGACGTAGTTTTCAAAGTTCATGGACCCGTCCATCAACAGACCCAAGTTTCGGGCTTCCGTAACCCTATCAACTGAAACTCCCATGACCTGCAGTTTTGGAAAGCAAAGCTGCGATAGAAACAAAAATTAACTAACATAAGCGTATATTCAATAATTATAGAATGTACTCCTAGATTCCTTCACCAATCTAATGCTCCCAGGGTTCTTCAACTCGAAGCTGGAAGAGAACACGGATGCCTGCGATATATGCAGCAACTCCAAATTCTTGCTCGACTTCTTGACGCCAGGGTCTGATAAGGTGCTTTTCTTCGACCTCGTTAAAAAGGATAAGACATTCCTTATAATGTTATTTTTGGATGTTTTACTCGTCAGCTCTGAAGATGATTTTGAGGATGTTGAAGAGGATAAAGTGTCACCTTGGAAGAACATTCCCCTTTCAGAAAGAAAATCATCCATAGAATCGTTTGAGAAGTTAGCCTGAGCGCCCTTGTCTGTTGTTATTGACGTGTTATTGTTTTTAACATTAGCCTGGTCTAACGCGTCGAAATCTACTCTTGATTCTGTAAAATTGTAATCGTGGCATTGTATTTCTTTTTCTATAAGAGCACTGCTTGTTTCTAATCTGCTTTCAGCTTTTAGAGGTTTCTCCTTGCAAGTTTTATCTTCGATTTCATTTTTATGTTTGTATGTTTTAATTTCAGTCTCTATTTTCTCTGTTGTCTCTTCTGATTTGGGTTTAGAGCTCCAATCTCGTCTGTTTAAGCATTTCAGTAAAATATCATCTGACATGCTAATCTTGGCCTCTCTCTGGCATGATTTGTAACATTTTATCTTTTTATCTATATTGGAAGATTCGCTTTTATAATCGAAGTCTTTTGTGTCTGTGTGTATATTACTTGTACCTATCAATGGTGTTGTCATTGAAGCGTCTTGTCTGTAGTTAAAGAACTTTCTGACTACCTTCTTCTTGTTACAGCAACAAGAGTTGTTCATGAGACAATAAACCATTGTTATTATTAAACAACATTGCACTGTGACCACCAATGCCAACACTATCATTGTGTATTTGTTTGTTAGGATGTATTGTACTACAGAATGGCATGTTGTTTTGCTTTTCGACTTGAGAACTTTCTTTTCGTTGACGTTTAGTTTGAAATTTGTAGTATCTGGTTTTTTTTCCTCTGAATAGCTTCCGTGGGGCTTTGATGGCTTGTTAACTGAATTTAGTATAAGTATGTCTTTAGCATGTCTTTCCTTTGCTGTTAAAGACTTTATAAAGTCTATGTCGTCATTGTTAATGGACTCTTCATCAACGCATCTATTTCTGTTTGGATCATATACCTGAATGGATGAAATTTATTCATTTTAATTACAAATTATTTTAGGGTTACCACATCAATTGATCGATCCTAGATCGACGGGATCGATCGACGTCGACCGAAGTTGATCGGTTGGATTGGTTTGGTACAAACTATCGATTGACGTTGAATAATCCACTCTTTCTACCATTGATCGATGATCGATCGATTGGTGGTAACACCCTTAAAACAGCGGAGGCAAGGTTATATTTAATAGAAAAATATCCAGTGACACATTACAAGGAACGTAGGTAGATAAAGGTACTCGTACTCTCTTTGATCTCTGACTCCTATCACCACCATGGCCATTTCTGCCGGTAAGCAGCGTTGCTGTGTTTCTGTTTTAAGTTAATAGGCACTAACTGTTAAGAAAATAGGCACGCGAGACTTTACATCTAATATGCCGCAAGTTGATGGACGCAGGGCAGCGCATCGTATAGGGCACGCTGAGTAAGACACCTGTGGTCTAGAGAGTGTGATCCTATCTTCATATATCGTAAGGTCTTGGGTTCGGTGGTAAGTTAGTAGGTACCTTCTCTCAAGGAAACTTCGTGATGAAACCAGTTAGTGTTGAACAGCGGCAATGGACTTGCAACCTGTCACGTATGAAATACCACCTACCAACAGTAACTGTTAAACGTAGGTATGTGCCCAAATGGGCCTCTACCACTCCCGTTAGACATCACCATACTAAGAGATCTGAAGGGATATCTACCGTGCCTGGGGAAGTCGTGAAGCTGTTTAAGTTTTTTAACTGAATTCCAAAAAAAGAGGTTATAATGTTCGTCTGTATGTTTTTTTGCATGTTCATCGATATTTTCGCCAATTTTGAACCGATTTCAAAAATTCTTTTTTTATAACATTAAAAATATGAACCTGATTAGAATGATTCCTTTTTCTATCAACACAGGATGGGACGTCCGTGCACCTTTTTGTCTGCTTATCGAAATAAGACCGTCTGCCATTGTAATAAGTTTCACAGTTGACTGGCTTACAATCGTTCAGTGGATCCTCATCAATATTCTTACAGTGATGTAACTCTTCAATATCGGGTGTCTCTTTCACTCTTGTGTCGAAGTGTATGCTAAGGGTTTCTCTCACAGTCTTTCTCTTCCTATCTATCGGTCTGGAGTCTACGTGGATTGTGCAGAATCCTGTTCTTTCAAACGGGTCTATTAATGGAGCTACCAGGGTCAAGGTTTTTGATGTCTCTGAAAAATCCAAGCCCCTTATAACTCCTTAAATCTTTAGTTACTCTGTACTTACTTAGTTCTTAGGTGATTACTGCGCCTAGGGAGTAAAGTATTATAATCGAATATTATAGTTCCTATTAATATGGGAACCAGATATTTGATTATTAATGAAGCACGCTAATTAGTTTGGGCTAGATATTGCCGTGTAGCAAGTCCAGTAGTGCTAATTAAGTATTTATTTATTTAATCTGTATATTTGGACGTACCTACTTCTACCTTTAGAACGTCTAACCCCCGGTTTCTGAAAGCGCAATCAACACTAATCGGCTGTCAAGTCACTTGCTATCTCTATCTCATTTGAAGTAAAAGTTGAAATAGCGAGTGACTTGACAGCCGATTAGTGTTGATCAAGCATTCAGAAACCGGGGGGTTAGGTTCTCAAAAAGAATGAGTTCGCACTTAGCGCTAAGACATCTGAGGGGATATCTACCGTGCCTGGAAATCAAAGTCGTGAAGAAGTTTATGTTTTTACACTATTGTATCTTATTCTGCACCTTTAGGTATAACTTCAGAGCATTCTCCAATTATCTGAAGGCTGTCACAGTCATTTCCTTCAGCTACTTTCAAGCAGCACTCATCGGGGATGAACTCTGCATGGTAATCCTCATCTGACGTGTTATTCAGCTCAGCGAAGAACTCCAGCCCTATCTTGCAAATAGAAGCAGGCAATGAGCCACTTCGGGTGACTTCTAAATCTTTGAGGAGAAGCGCGGTTGGTAAAAATATAGAACTTATAAAATAAAGTGTGCTTTTGTAAAAAATCATCTGAAGGGGTAAGGTATGTGTCATATTTTGACAGTTGTGAAAGAATTGGCTCTTTTTTTTATTTATTTAAAGGGCTTAGTCTTCATACTTAACCCTTATTCTGCCAACCTATATAGCATCTTGGCTTGACCCGACAGGGGATTAGCCAAAATGCTATTAACAATACCAACATTCATACATCGCCTTCCAAAACAACTTAGTCTAAAGAATTGGCTCTTACGTAGTTATTGTGTACTCTTTGGAACTGGCACAAAATTGGCCGAGGAATTTGAATACAAGTACAATTGGCATCAGAATCTAGGGAGCTATTATTGTACAGCCTTACAATACTTACCTGTCATTGTGTGGCCTGATTATGTAGTAGTATCTAGTACTAAACATGTCATGATACAAGGTATAAAGGTATTCTACTTCCTACTAATATTAAAAACGCGAAAGTTTGTAACTTGTGAGTATGGATGGATGGATGTTTGTTACTCTTTCACGCCGAAACGGCAGAACGGATCTGGATGAAACTTGGCAGAGATAGATTATAGTCTGGAATAATACATATGCTACTTTATATCCCGTGGGAAGACCGAGATTTAAATCTGCGCGGGTGAAACCACGGGACGCGACTAGTTTTTTTTTTTGCTACTTCAGTAGATGCCGTTATGTAGCCACCGAGCAAAGCTCGTTCACCTAGATATAACGTAGTAGAGCTCTTTGTGTGTGGCTCGTCCGGGGAAGTACTATCACCACGCCTTTTTCTGCCGCCAAGCAGCAACGCGCTGTGTTTCGTTTTGAAAGGTGTGGTCGCCGGTGTAATTACAGGCACATGAGGCTTAACATTTGCATGCCTTAATTTGATGCACGCAGGGCAATGCCTCGTAGAGCACGTTCCTACCGTGCGTGACTTACGAGGCAATGCTTTGTCACGTTAGGTGGTGGCAAATAATACAAGGAACAAAGGTTTAGAGCAGTTTATTAAAATTGAAGAAAAGATGCGATAAAAATTACAAGGTGGTCTAAGTAGCAAGGGTCTAGTTAAGTGTCTAATAGAGATAAGGGGTCTATGGGAATTCGCCTAGCCTAGCCTTGGTCGGAATGAGAGGCCTTGATTACGTTTCTTATTAAGACAGATTCACTCCCCTCGCGTCGCGTTCAGGTGGGTCCAGGCAGCTATAGGTACGTTCCAGGAACCGTCGACAGTGAGGAGTAGCAGCCAGGCGGGTAGTACAAGTAGTTGCTCAGGATTGCAGTTGGTTGAAGTGAGGGTAGCTCGGTATGTAGCTCAGGCGTGTAGGTATATCCAGCACGTAGCTCAGGGTTCCTTCAGCCCACACGTAGCTCAGGGTAACGTAAACCCAACGTAGCTCAGGGTAATTTCAGCCCGCACGTAGCTCCTGGAATGGGCGAAGATAGCCCGTCTTAGTACATGAAGGTAGGTCAGCTGACCCGGACTGCGCATCACACGATAAGGCAAGGGGGTGATCAGAATAACAATTTAGCAAGTTGATGAGGTGAGGCAGTCCAGGTACAAGGTAGCAGGGAGCGAAGAGTACACGTCGCGTACGAAAGCCAGTGCTCTTATGCATAAAAAATCTATGAAAATAATTATTTAACCCTTGGTTTACCCGGTGACCCCAAATCACTTAATTTACCTCATGGAGTCCATGGGACCTAAGAGGTAAATTAAGGGTTAAGAAAATATTTATTATGGACAAGCAAATCCAGGGCATACCGGTAGTATAGCTTTCGACACAAGATGCAAGCTTCTCACAATGAATGCATAAGCAGGAATGCAATACGCGAAATCCGATCACACACCTTTGGCCGTTACAAGAAGTAAGGTAGGTACTCATTATTTTCTATTTAAATTAACTGCGGGTCAAAGCGTGTAGCACAGGAGGCGCGTATAGCATTCACAGAAATTTACAAGTTATATTGCGACAAAGTAAGGATTTTAATAAGCAGGCATGAATATTTTTAACCCAAAAGTGAAGTACAGCACTGGGGGAAGAAAATACCGGTACAGGTATTTTCCAAATTTTAAGCTATTTAATTTCAAATTCTCATTTTATCAGAAATATACATGTCTAGGTCCTATGTAGCAGTAACATGGATGAAGTGAAATACGAGAAATTATTTAACGAGAAAGTAAGGTATCTAAGTAAATACAAATAACTAATTACGAACGGAAACTAATTATGCAAATAAAATATTCATTAAACCGAATTAAACAAAAGAATACGCTAGTAAATGCGTAACAGTTAGGCTGCTAGTAAAATAATCCTAAGTTATATTTTATTTAATTTATTACTTTGTAAAAAAACTATGTACTAGAATCATTTTATTAAGTTATCAAGTAAAGCATTTGAGTACTATTATAATAATTAAAGGATAGAATCACGAGAAAGTAACTAAAAATCTAAGTTTTCTAGAAGGTCAAAGAAAGGACGTAACAAGGGTACGTTGGAATGTTCGATAATGTTTGATGCAAAAGCTACGTATTTACTCGTAAAAACTGTGCACAACTTACCCAGTAAGGGACGATACACTATTTTACACACTCCTATTAAAGTACGATAATTAGTATTTGAGTATGAAGCACTGCAGCTATGGTAGATTAAAATTAATCAAGGTAAGTGTCCAACTGATTCGAAGGACGGCGGAGCGCAGAGTAGTTAAGGGGGCAGCGGAGGGCCATTTCCCATACAAACCTAATACCAAAATGATTTCTGATTCAAGCATATTTCCCTTATATTATTGTATTATTTGTATTCGAATAGTATTTATGCGTGTCACTACATAGTTATTTTTTCAAATAATTTCCCTGAAATGAAATAAAAGCCAATCGCATTTTGCACTGTTTTATGCTAAAATTTACAAGTTTTCTTCCTACTTATTTCGAATCAAAAACAACAATATCTCACATATTGATTCTAAAGGAACATAGCTTACATTGTCTAGTTACAGAAAAAAAATACTATGTGAAGAATACGAAAAGTTTTCAGTCATCATTTTTGGTATTAAGGAATACAACCAAAATCACGCCAATTTCAAACTTCTATTAGTGCTATCGCACCGTGCACGAGGAGGCGTACGCTGACGGGAAACTATGGTTGTGTGTGTGATCGCTCGGACATGACAAGTTCGCACGCACACACAGACTGATGCGTCTGAATGAAACGTGTCTATTTATGCGCCGCCCGCCCTGCCGCGCCACCGCCGCGCCGCCTCCACGCCGCCGCCGCGTTGCTCAGGGTCTGGAGCGCGGCGGGGCTCATTCGGAGGTCATCGTAGGGGTACCTACACCTAGGTACTGTGGTATGAGAGGCTATTGTTATGTGTTATTTTCTAAATCAGTGTCCTGACAAGCTACCTACCTACTGTGTTGTGCGTGCGTGCGTATTTGTTTGTTCAGTAATATATTGACTGTGCCGCTGGCTTGGATTGAGATTTCCCGCTTTGGTTGTTGGAAACAATTGGTACCTACATAGGTACTACGACCTGTTTATTTGTAGCTTTGTTTACGGACTTCGATATTTTTCAGTTGTTTGGTTCTTGTTATGAACTCGGAACGTATGGGGGATCTCATTATACCTACCTAACTTAGGTACCTACTTTATTACATAATTTACTTACCTAGTTGTTTTCATATTTAGAGTAAACACGTACGTAGGTACCTATCTATCTAACATGTTGTTTGTATAGGTATGTGAATAAGGGAAGTACCTACCTACTACCTAGGTAGGTTAGGTCACGGAATAGAGAAAATCCGTGGGTTAGGTAGATAGGTACCTACATGTATAGTGCACGTCACGCAAAAAGAACGCTGGAAGGAGGGGGAGGAAAAATAAGACAACCTCTGTGGTGTAGTGGGCGAGAGTTCGCCTGCAACGCAAGAGGTTGCGGGTTCGATTCCCGCTCCGGATCAAATTTGTGTACGATCTGCAGAAATTTGTTCCGTTGGTCTGGGTGTTTTCTACGTATAACAAAAAAACATCCATTATTGTAATAAACCAGTAGCACCCCGCGGTTTCACCCGCGTAGGTTTGAATCCCGATATTCCCACGGGATAAAAAGTAGCCTTTGTGTTATTCCAGACTAGATATATTATATCTCTGTGCCTATTTTCACCAAGATCCGTTCAGCCGTTCCGGCGTGAAAGAGTAACAAACATCCATCCATCCATCTACCTATCCATCCATCCATACTTACAAACTTTCACGCTTACAAGTTACAACCCGGTCAGAATATCTGTGCACCTCGCTGGAATGCGGCGCCTCTCCCGCTTCCCCTGTCACCTCTCCGCGCACTCCCCGGGGCGACTGTACGGTTAGCATCTTCGTTGGCGATACACGTCCTGATAATTTTGATATTTTCGCTTTGTTGTTGTTTTGTTTTTTTTTAATTTATTGTTAAGTTTAGACTGTTTACTGTTAAGTTTGGACTGGTTTGGTTGTTATTAAAATTGTTGTAGCTGTTAAACTGAAGTCATGGGAAAAACAATACACAGCGAATCAAGAAATTTAATCTTGACTGAGTTTAATAATAAATGTTTTTGTAATCAAAATTATTGTTTTTTAATAACAAACCCTTCATCAATAATAAATTGATTTGAAAAGGTTAGTAATTTTTTTTTACGTCCACATTTCTCGAAAAAACTTTTTTTCACACCGTACCCAGACCGTCGATATGACGTCACAAAGTCAGGTGCACAGATATTGTGACCGGGTTGTATAACATTAGTAGGACTAGTAGCGCCCCGCGGTTTCACCCACGTAGTTTTATATACCGGTATTCCCACGGGATTAGCATAGTAGGATATTAGTAGGATAAGTAGGTAGGTGCCTAGATTATGTATAGTGCGGTCACGTAATAGAGAAAATCCGTGGGTTAGGTTGATAGGTACCTACATGTATAGTGCACGTCACGCAAAAAAAACGCCAGAAGGGGGGGAAGGTCCATACCTAGGTACTTCGCGTTTATAATATTTGTAGGATAATAGGATAATGCTGGACAATCCACACAGCACCGTCTAGCCCCAAAGTAAGTTACTCAAAGCTGGTGATAAGGGTACTACCTAGATAACTGATACAATTATAGGTATTCAATTTAATACATTATAATTATACTTACATAGATAAATACTTTTTATTATACTTACATGGAAAACACCCAGCCAGACTAACAGAACAAATTTCTGCAGATCGTACACAAATTTGTTCTGAGGCGGAAATCGAACCCGCAACCTCTCGCGTCGCAGGCGGACTCTCGCCCGCTGCGCCACAGAGGTCGTCAATGTCGTAACTTCACAATAATAGGCAAGTAGGGTAGGTATGTACACACTCGTATTTTATTCTTTTATAGGTACCTATTCTATTGCAGAATATAATAATAATAAATAATCGAGTATCTCGTACCTATGTGCAAACATATTATCTCCTCCACTGTTTTCAGCGTTCTTTTTGGCTGAAGCGCACTATACCTACTTATGTTCCTAGGTAAGTGAAGTAGAGAAGTAGGTAGGTACCTACCTAGATACCTCCGTAGGTAATTATTATGTATAGTGCGCGTCATGCAAAAAGAACGCTGGATAGAGGGGGAGGGGGTGTGATTTCGCAAGTTTTTTGTACCTATGCCAATATCACGCTCTTGTACTTTTTTTTTTTTTTTTTTTTATTTCATATTACTTTTCTTGTCTCATATCACAGAAAGCTACAATGTAGGTACATGAATATAGTCCGATGGGAGGTGCTAAGAGCCGGGATACAGATAATCTAGTCCGGTTCTTAGCGCACTAGATCAATTAAGTAGGTAACTGGAATATAATGATAAAAAATTTAATTCATATTGGAATGTATCGTACCTACGAAATTTAATTATTAGCGTAAGGCGTAGCTTGTTATTATAAAATAATTTTAGCTTACGTTACCTATGTATGAATCTAATTATAAATTGTATTTAATTTAAACTTACACTCTTACCTAAATATGTAATTTGTGTCCAAATAAATAAATTATTATTATTATTATTATTATTATTATGCGCAAAGACATCCCCTTCATTGTTTTCCAAACTTTGCATAGATTACGATTAGGAAGACACAGATTCTAACGTGTGCGAAGCCGCAGACTGACCAGCCAGACTAACAGAACAAATTTCTGCAGATCGTACACAAATTTGTTCTGAGGCGGAAATCGAACCCGCAACCTCTCGCTTCGCGGGCGGACTCTCGCCCACTGCGCCACAGAGGTCGTCAATTTCATAACTTCACAATAATAGGTAAGTAGGGTAGGTATGTACCTACTCGTATTTTATTCTTTTATAGGTACCTATTCTGTTGCAGAATACAATAATAATAAATAATCGAGTATCTCGTACCTATGTGCAAACATATCTCCTCCACTGTTTTCAGCGTTCTTTTTGGCTGACGCGCACTATACCTACTTATGTTCCTGGGTAAGTGAAGTAGAGAAGTAGGTAGGTACCTACCTAGATACATCCGTAGGTAATTATTATGTATAGTGCGCGTCACGCAAAAAGAACGCTGGATAGAGGGGGAGGGGGTGTGATTTCACAAGTATTTTGTACCTATGCGCAAAGACATCCCCTTCATTGTTTTCCAAACTTTGCATAGATTACGATTAGAAAGACTCAGAATAACGTGTGCGAAGCCGCAGACTGGAACTTGTACCTATTTTATTTAGTTTGGCACCGAAGCTGCTGGCAGTTTTAAACTTTATCGTCATAGCCATAAAGTACTGTTTCGCTTGCGCTCTACGGATTCGTCAGAGAATTTGAGCTCTGTTCAAGCGATTCTATGCACTATAGCAATAAGCAAAATGTTTAAAATTATTTACACCGAAACTACCGGATTATTTACCCCGAAACACCGCCGCTTCGTTGCTGTAAAATTGAGCCATAGCGTCACCAGGCGATCAGACTCGTGCGGAAATGTCTGGATTCTTGAGTTCTTCTTGGGCGCAAGCACGCAACCTTGCTTCACTCCACAGGTGACGGAGAAGAACTCTTCAAATTAGATAGAGATAGCAAGTGACTTGATAGCCGATTAGTGTTGATCGGGCTTTCAGAAACCGGGGGTTAGTAACCTTGCCTCATTCCGTACTTTTCAATCGAAATTATATAATAATAAGTAGATGCAGTCTAGCTACATATCAATGTTTATTTTTTTTAAAGGTCTATATAAATAAATAAATAATGCTGGACAATCCACACAGCATCATCTAGCCCCAAAGTAATCTACTCAAAGCTTGTGTTTTGGGTACTAGATGACTGATATAGGTATTTAATACATTATATACTTACATAGATAGATATTTTTTATTATACATAAACAGCCAGACCAACGAAGTATAGTTGGTACTTACTTTGGTTTCAATCCATTTTTTATAATGACTGTACTTTTATGGGCCCGCGAGTTGATGACAAAAAAAATGGGTAATAACCCGCGAGATGGCGAACAAGCCGTAATATCTCACACTATATTTTTTTTTATCTACCATTGTAGGTAAGTACATGTCGTAGTGTTTTACCGATATGGTTACCCCACAAGGCTTACCTCAATAGTAAATTGATTCGGTTGTTTATACTTACCACTACCTAATTTTAAATCGATCTTTTGTTTCCTTATCTTATATCACAAATATATAAAAAATATACTGATTTAGGGTTTTATCTCGGGTGGAATGCGCGAGCGGCGTCAAAGGCGCGGTGGCTGGCGAAGCATGGCGCGTCGGGGGGGGGGGGGGGGCCTTAGCGGGCCGCGCGCCGCCGCCTCCGCCAAGGTGAGTAGGTACGGTACAACTTCAAATTTATAGGTAACTGAATACCTACTCAGGGATAATGTAGTTTTCTATTAGTAAAATAACTTACTGAACTAAATAATCAAGTCAGCAGTAAGTAATTAAAATTATTATAACTACCTACGCATTTAATTTTACGGAGCGTGGCACACACGGAACAGAGAAAACATATTTCTGTGGTCGCACACGTCCGTCACGCACCGGCTCTAAATCGGAAAAACCCGAGTACACTGTCGCGATCCATAACTTTGATCCCCACCACTCAGTCGATCTAAGGTTACCTTATGGCGCATCCACACATGCCCGGCGGCACGCGCGGCTTTCTTTCGTTGCCGGCGGCAGTTTGCTTGCTTGCGGCTTCGATACGGAGTGGTATTGTTGTCGTATTCATATATAACATCATTTCATATAAATAACGAAATGACAGAATTTAACTGGGATGATAGTGCAGTACTTTTATTTTTTACTTTTATTTTATAAGTCACAACACTACTGCGAAAATTGCAACCGTATCTGCTGGCCGCCGGTAAAGCCGGCGGCAGGGCGGTCTGAAAGCCGGCGGCATGTGTGGATGCGCCATTAGCGATGAGTGCGACGCATATTTTTATCGAAATTTCATATTTTTTGCGCTATTTTGGTAACACAATACGCGCGGGTGAAAGCGCGGGGTGCAGCTAGTCATATCATAGCTTCATAATAATAGATAGGTCGACGACCTCTGTGGCGCAGCGGGCGAGAGCCTGCCTGCGACGCAAGAGGTTGCGGGTTCGATTCCCGCCTTGGAACAAATTTGTGTACGATCTGCAGAAATTTGTTCCGATGGTCTGGGTGTTCTCTATGTATAATAAAAATATATATCTATGTAAGTATATAATGTATTAAATATATCAGTTATCTAGTACCCATAACACAAGCTTTGAATAGCTTACTTTGGGGCTAGATAGTGCTGTGTGGATTGTCCAGCATTATTTATTTATTTATATTTATTATTATTTACCTAGTGTACCTACCTAATCGTATTTTATATAATCCTATTTTAGAAGCAGATCATAATTTGACGAATTATGACGAACCTACCTAGGTAGGTACAGTTCAGCCAAATTCGGCTAGTTTACAAAAATGTCCCACCGAATTTGGCTGGACTAGAGGTAGATTTGGTACCTACCTACATGGGTAAGTACCTATTTCCTGATAGATTGATAGGTTTCTCGAGATAGGTATAAGTGCGTAGGCCTTGTCAAATACCTAACTTGAAGAAAAAAAAGCAAACTATAGGTCTGTATTCACTTTTATATTTTTTAAAAATATGTAGGTAGGTAGGAGTAGGTACCAAACTTGCACAGTGCACTTTTCTAAATGTAAGCACCTACCTACCTATGAAACGCAAAAGGTAAGCAGTATAAACATACTACACACATGACATGCCCAAAGAAATAGTTACCATGGTGAGTGAGTAGGTACCTAACCTACCGCTTTCGAATAGTTATCAATGGCAGAGGTTTATGGTACCTACCTACTTACACCTTTCGTAGGAAAAATTGTACAACCGTAGCGGTGCTTGAGTGTGTGCGTGTATACGTAGTACCTCGTCCCTAACCCACACGCGCCTGCACCAGCTAAACAGAGATAGCTATACACGGATCGATTTTTGGACTCGTCTCAAATTGAAATTGCGAGCTGCGGTCACCGGACTCTTAAGGCCCGGATGAATCAACCTCCCACTAAGCCTACGGATAGAAACTTCTCGAGCCAGCCGGTTTGCGTTCAAGGTCACGCGCTAGTCAGAACTATGACTAGGCGCGCGAATATTACTAGCTTTGAATTTTAAAATTACGTTGTTCTGTTTAGCAATTTTTTTTAATTTAAAGTAAGTTGTTCTACGAATGATTACAGAAAATTGATTTTAATACTATGAGCGTAGTACCTACTTCTATAATCTAGTTAGATTTAACGTATAACGTTACAGCTTTGTATATAGGTGATGGTAACCACCTAAAATGAGGTGGGCCATCTGCTTATTCCATCAGATAGTTCTTTGTATAAAAAAAAGGCGATTTCAACATTTTGAAAGATGAAAAATGACTGAAGTTATTTACGGAAAGTCGCAATCATCAACTAAGTTGTGTCCCAAGGAATTTGAACCACAATGCAGACAGTTCTAATATCATTTTCATCAAAAGCAAAAAATTGTCTTCTAGTTTTTGCAATATAAAAAAAAAAATATTTTTCAAATCTATTGTTTGTCGAAATCTTGTTTGGAGTCAAATAAGAAAGATTATTGTTTTTCAATCATCTTTACTTTTGACTTAAGATAGGAAAATGAAAACCAAAATTTAGTCTCAATTTTTATAATCATCACTAGAAATTATTCACCTTAATATGAGCATTTACAACATTTAAAAATAACTAGATACATTATTAGCTCAGTAACGTAATACACCAAAATAAAAACTAGCTAAATTATCTATCACAATATTATATATATTACTATTATCTACTCTCATGTCATAAAATTCGAATTATAAACGTCAAAACGAATACATATTGATATACTTTATAAACGCAATACCGTAACCAAATTAAAAAAAATTAATTATGATACAGCTACTCATACAAAGATAGTTGTATAAAATAACTTTTTTACCATAACGATACAGTTCTTTTTCTTTTTGGAAAGGGCAAGGATCTTAAAACCTTACAGCCAAAGAGTTTGATAGTCTGTGGCGACGGCGCGGCGCGGTGGCGGCGGCGCAGCGCGCGCAGGCGCTGTTATACGGTTGGTTTGGCGCCAATTGATACGTTTTGTTTCAGTCAACTGGATTTCTTACTAACTTTGTTATTTTATTTATTAGGTTCAACACATGTATGAGAGTAGATAAAGTAGTGTATGAAACTGCACATAACTAGGTATTAAAACTCTCGTGGGAAACGATTAAAAACCTCGCCTACGCTACGGCTCGGTTTTTAAACACCCCCTCGAGTTTTAATACCCCTCATTATGCAACAGTTTCATAAACTACTATTTTATAACCTAACCCCCGGCTTCTGAAAGCACGATCAACAATCGGCTGTAAAGTCACTTGCTATCTCTATCTAATTTGAAGTAAAAGCTGAATAGAAAGTGACTTAACATCCGATTAGATTAACATTCCTACTGTTGATCGAGGTTTCAGGAACCGGGGGTAAGAAAACGTTTATTCTAATTATAAATAGGTACGGAGTTTATGAAGACTCAGTACTGACACAAAAATCGAAGTTTAAAAAAATAACTATGTGGGTATTTTTTAAGGATTTTCTATCAGGGTCAGCCCTTCGAACTGTATTTGACACTGGAGTCATCAGGCACTAGAGTCACCTAGTTTTAAGACGGTTCAAGATGGTCCTTGTGATTTTATTGAATAATAATATTTTGACTTTGACAGTAGATCTGCTCCAATACAATCTAGCGGGTGACTTGACAGCCGATTAGTGTTGATCACGCATCCAGCTCTTCAAAACATCTCTTTGGAGAGTCACTGTTGTTCTATGGCATTAGGGTAACAGGGTTAAATCAAGGGGTTGATTTCATGTCTATGGAACATAGAATAATGCAAAATGTGGGTGCCAAGTACCCCTTATACAGCCTCAAAGGGTCTTTGTCGGCGCTTAGCTAGATCTTTTGAGATCTGAGTTGATAACTCACGCCTACGCAAGTTGAGTTGACTTTATTACAAACTGTATATAACAAACATCAACTTCACTTAAAAACTAAACACTGCCCTAAAAATAACCCATAAAACTCTTAAAGCTATTAAACTAAGAATCAAACTGAATACATAATGCGCTGTTTTTAGAATGAAATGTCTTCTCTTTCCGGCGGGGACGGTTTCGAAGGGGTCTTTTAGCAAGTAGACCCTTATTCCCCTAACGTAGCTATAGAAGTAATCAGGCCAGTGAATGCCTGACATATCAAAGTCGAACATATGCTTGTCAGCATCACAGAGCTCCTTGAATAGATTTTGTGTGTTGTCATTGTGAAACTTCCATTGTCGGGTTGCGAAATATCCGATGACGTCGGAGAACTTGTTGATTTTCGTGTACGCCTTTCGTAGCCTGTTGAAAAAGGAAATTTATTTATTGTTATTTATTTATTTATAAAAATACATTTAGGCTTACAGCTGTCGCCAAGTCGATACTATATCACTATTACTACATAGTATAAAACAAAGTCGCTTTCTCTGTCCCTATGTCCCCTTGTCTCTTTGTACGCTTAAATCTTTGAAACTACGCAACGGATTTTGATGCGGTTTTTTTTAATAGATAGAGTGATTAAAGAGGAAGGTTTATATGTATAATACATGCATGATATGTGCACCCGTTCGAAGCAGGGGCGCGCGGGCGGGTCGCTAGTTATAAATATTACAAACGATTAAATTAAGATTGTTGTTTGAAGATGATATCAAAAATCGCATCTAACACAATTATTACAAAAGTTCTTACATACACGTTTATTAATCATTCATACTCACATAGGCTTCTTTCCAATAATAAGAGCGATTCCGTCGATGATATATGCAGGCACCCAATGTAGGAAGAAAACGTTCAATGTGTACAGAAATCTGGACTGAGTCAGGTGAAAGAGGTAGTAGTACACGGCCTGGACGGTAGGCACGTCTATTCCATACACTTCGTTGTATTTCATGAATTTTTCTGCAAAGGATTGTTTTATGAATATACGAATAGTAGAGCTCTTTGTGTGTGTCTCGTCCGGGGAAGTACTACCACCACGCCTTGTTCTGCCGCCAAGCAGCAACGCTGTGTTTCCGTTTGAAGAGTGTGGTCGCCGGTGTAATTACAGTACATGAGCCTTAACTATGCCTCAAGTTGATGGACGCAGGGCAGTGCATGGTAGGGCACGTTCTTATCGTGCGACACATTGTCTGTCTTTTTTCTGCTTTTTGCGTTTGTTTTTTTGCTCTGCAATTGTTTTTTTTTTGTTCATAAAGACATCTTTTTTAATGTATTCAGTAAATAAGCATTTGGTCGTACGTTGATTTTTGAGCACGTGTGTCAGTACCATTGGTATTTAAACTCACCCCATGTCAACGGTCTCTGTTCAGAGGACACGTAGTTATAAACCGGTGGGGGAAGGTCCAATGGAGGCGCATCCTCGTGGTTTCCAGGGTATTCCTTCGCGGTCTTCCACGCGGTCGCGATGCACGCGTTCACGACCATGTCTCCAGGCACCAGGTCTGCGAGGGCTTTAGGGTTGCAGTTGAGGACGTGGAGGAGGCCAACTGCTGCTCCGACCACCACCTGGAAAGAGGGACAGGTTAGCAGAAGCCACAGTTTATCAAAGCCCTCATAGTCGTAAAGATACATTAACCCTGGTAGCAAAAGCTAGCTGATGGAACAAGCACATGGCCCAGCTGATGTAAGGTGGTATCCATCGACTATAACAAAGCCTTGCCTCGTAAGTCACGCGCGACAGGAACGTGCCCTACGATGCACTGCCCTGCGTCCATCAACTTGAGGCATACAGATGTTAAGCCTCATGTGCTTGTAATTACACCGGCGACCACACTCTTCAAACCGAAACACAGCGTTGCTGCTTGGCGGCAGGAGAAGGCGTGATGCTAGTACTTCCCCAGACAAGCCCTTCACAAAGAGCTCTACTACTCTTAACACACACAGTCTTTACAGTTTTATTACAGCAGACCGACCCTGATACATGGAGATATCGAAGAAGATGATGATGTTTATGCACACTTACGCCAGTAGGTCCGTATACGTTGTCGATCCAACCAGCCACAGGCTCCTTAGCTGTTCCAATCACTAGAAACAACATTATTGATTGAGTGTGCGAAGCGAACGAAAATCTTACAATCAACTTGGGTGTATTTGGCATTTTATGTGTGTATGTTTGTCCGACGATAACTTGAGAACCGTTTATCCGATCTGCATGAAATTTGGTAAGTCGATAGCTTGTATTTGAGAAATTTACTGGTAAGTATATGGGTAAAATCGGATGAGGGGTTATTAAAATATGGGCTACTATACAAACTACTATAAACGACAGAAAGAAAAGAAACAAATTCACAACTTTGATCCCCAGGTACGGTAGATATCCCTTCAGATCTCAAGATTCTTTAAAGAAGTCTAAGGGGGTTAGTCAGAGGTACGTTCGAACATTTGGCACATACATTTTGCAGTAGTTAGTATTCCATACGTCACAGAATGCAAGCCAGGTATAGTGCGCGTCAACCAAAAAGAACGCTGGAAAACAGTGGAGGGGTTGCGTTTACGCCTGTTTTCGCATAGAAAATACTCGCGCCAAAATACCCCCTCCTCCTCCTTCCGGCGTTCTTTTTGCTTGACGCGCACTATATTTAGAACTTCAGAAACACAACTTACCGATGGAAGGTCTGAAGAGGGCCACGGGGAGACCTTTGGAATATTTGAGGACTATGTCTTCCGCGGTGGCTTTCGTATAGGCGTAGGTGTTGGGGTATTCTCCGAGTAACCTGGAATTATATATGTCTAATAATGTCTTATAATTTATATATCAACATCAAATCAAATCAAAAATGTTTATTTGCAACTATGTGAGAGAGAGAGAGATTGCCAGTTGGCCGACGACCAGTCGTTCGACCGAGATACTGGTGGAAGGACGAAGTGGAGAAGGACCTTCGCTTACTTCAAGTCTTTCCACCGGACTAGCTGGAGGCGGCGCAGGACCGAAGCCGATGGCTATTGTGTCGGAGGCCAAGACCCACTTCGGGGTTGATGCGCCAGGATAGTGAGTGAGTGAGTGAGCAACTATGTAGGTAATATCTATGTTAATTAATAAATATGATAGACGACTTATAGACTAAAACACAAATCTATCTATCTAATCAGCCCACATTGACCCACTGCTGGGTATAGGCCTCCTCGTTAGCACGCCACTCTTTCCGGTCCTGTGCCAACCGCATCCACTCGACTCCCACTGTCCCAGCTATGTCATCAGACCATCTGGCCGGTGGTCTGCCTCGTGGTCTATGACTCTCGCATGGCCACCACTCAGTCACTCTTTTTGTCCATCTACCGTCTTCCCGCCTAGCCAAGTGGCCTGCCCATTTCCAATTCAACTGGTTTATCCTCCTACCCACGTCCAACAAATAAAAGTAGCAAAACAAAGACAATTGCAAACTGGTCCCAACTCAGCATATGCAAGCTGTAGACCCTTTCGCTGGTCTTCTGTTGGGGCCGTTCACAATGAAAACGGTATTTATTCAGTATAATCGACGATGACCTCTGTGGCGCAGCGGGCGAGGGACTGCCTGCGACGCAAGAGGTTGCGGGTTCGATTCCCGCCTTGGAACAAATTTGTGTACGATCTGCAGAAATTTGTTCCGATGGTCTGGGTGTTTTCTATGTATAATAAAAAATATCTATCTATGTAAGTATATAATGTATTAAATATATCAGTCATCTAGTACCCATAACACAAGCTTTGGATAGCTTACTTTGGGGCTAGATAGTGCTGTGTGGATTGTCCAGCATTATTTATTTATTTATAGTCACAGAGATCACTTTGAAACGTCTTTATAACTACAGCCTTGTAGGTACTATTGAAGTTATTAGGTAGGTGCTAGCTGCGCCCCGCGGTTTCACCCGCGCAGATTTAAATCCCAGTATTAGATAGATAGATAGATAGATAACTCTTTATTGTTCACCACACAGAAACATAGTACAGAGTAAAAGCATACATTTAAGGTAAAACAATGGGCGACCTTATCGCTGAGAGCGATCTCTTCCAGGCAACCATGGAAGGATAAGAACTAATCAGAAATTGACGGCGGTGTAGTTACGGAATAAAGTTTAGATAATCTATTGGACCTAAACCTACATATTTACTAATAGCCATGTAGTATTCTCACGGGATAAAAAGTAGCCTATGTGCTATTCCAGACTATAATCTGTCCCTCTGCCAAGTTTCATCCAGATCCATTCAGCCGTTCCGACGTGAATGAGTAACAAACATCCATCCATCCATTCTTACAAACTTTGCGTTTATAATAGAGTAGGATAGTATACACAGGTATTTGTCTCTCTTGTTCTGAAAGCTGGTCTTCCGAAAAAAACCCTCTTGACAACTTGTTAAAAGTTTTATTGCTTTATTGCGTTAGCGGGAGATATAAATATAATTGACGGAAATAAAGACAAGCACTCCGACCTGTGTAACTATGTACCTGCGAATGTGGCTCTCGCTCGCACGATTTGATTTGTTGAAGGATATAAAATCACAGAACCCGTTTTCGAAAAATCGCAAACAACAATTTTTTGTGCAATCACATTGCGCACAGTTTAGTAAAAAAATCATTTTTATCGATACAAGTTTTCTTACTTAGAAGTTTACTTTTCTAGTTTTCGTACATAAGCAAACTTTTGAGTAGGAAAACTTGCATCGATCAGAATGAAATTTTTACCAAACTGTGTGCATTGTGATTGCACACAAAATGGTAGTTTGCGATTTTTCAAAATTAGGCTTAGAGATTTTATATCTTTCAAAATGTCGAATCGTGCGAGCGAGAGGTAAATTAGGACTTGTTAACGCCTTAAGACCACAGAAACGAGGGGACTCTTCTAACACAGGTTCAAAACTTATAAGAAGAGTCCCAACCCTATTCATTACCTCCTTAACTCACTCACTGTCACTACTTAGTATAAAACAAAGTCGCTTTCTCTGTCCCTATGTCCCCATGTCCCTTTGTATGCTTAAATTTTTAAAACCACGCAACGGATTTTGATGCGGTTTTTTTAATAGATAGAGTGATTCAAGACGAAGGTTTATATGTATAATACATGCATTGTATGTGCACCCGTGCGAAGCAGGGGCGCGCGGGCGGGACGCTATATAGTTAACAATAAAAGTTTTTTTTAATGTTTTTGGTCTCCTTACCCTGGCGTGATGTTGTTGATCACCTTCACGTCCATGGTTTCCACCAGGTCGATCAGCTTATCCCCCGGCAGAGGGCTCTCGTAAAACTTCTCGCCTATTTCTTCTTGGATGCAGTTACTGAAAGAATAGAGGAAGAGGAACTTTAAAATGAGAAGAATAATTACTATTACTATTAGCCCATAGTGTCCCATTGTTGGGCAAAGGCCTCCCCCATTTCCGCCAGTCACTACGATCATGAACCTTTATCCGCCAATCCCTCTCATTGAAGCCAATCTCTCTCTGCTTCATGAGTAGAAGAATTAATGAATTTTTATTCTTTCATTCTAGCACAGCAGCAGCCCGATTACGCTAATATCTGGCTAACGAGATGGCCTTCAGTTTGACATTTGATTCCCATCCATCCTATACAATTGCTATTACACTATGGGAATCAGTTAAATATTTGTTTCCCAGGATGTATTAGTAATTGATGGATGGATGGGAATCAAATGTCAACTGAAATCCATCTCGATAGCCCATAATGTCCCAGAGCGTAATTGAGCTGCAGAACTCGAACCCACGACCTTACAATCAGAAGGCGAGGCTACTCCCACTAGGCCATCGGCGCTCGTGTATCCTTATAATCTATTCTAAGCAATACCTAGGTACTTCTGATGAGGTAATGCTAACTGTTTCTAGCTTGATTTATGTTAGTACCTGCATGAGGTTACATCATTTGTATATACTTACAAATATTGTCGTTGCATGGCTAACATCACCCCTTATCCTGAAGTTACAGGATAGTCTTACTTGAAACTTCAACCTTATTGCCCTATTAAGGCGCAGAGTACCGCTAATGAACTCCTTGATCATTTTAACATTTTTGACGATATATATTATGTAAGATATATAATAGTCAATAAATGTTAGCAAAATCGCGTAATAGTTACGTAGAATAAATAAAGTTGGATTTTTATAGGTGATGGAATAAGCAGATGGCCCACCTAAAAGTATTGCCTCGTACCTAAGTCACGCAGGATAGGACCGTGCCTTACGACGCAATGCCCTGCGTCCATCAACTTGAGGCTTACCTAGTTGACCTACAGATGTTAAGCCTCATGTGCCTGTAATTACGCCGGCGACCACACTCTTCAAACCGAAACACAGCGTTGCTGCTTGGCGGCAGAAAAAGACGTGGTGGTAGTACTTCCCCGGACGAGCCCTTCACAAAGAGCTATTAGGTACTAGGTAAAAAATACCAAAACCCATGGTTTTCCTACACAATACAATCATAATACGCAATACGTTTACGTTTCTACACAGAGGCAAACAAAGCATAACTCTCCAGCATTACGAGCTCGTAACATTGTTTTCTTAAGGGCCCGGCGACAGCGGCTCGCAGTTTTGAGGTGCGATTGGCTATTATTTCATTTTATTTCATTTCGGGGAGGTTGTTTAAAAGAATAACTATCCAGTGACACGCATAAATACTGTTCGAACACAAATTACACAATAATATAAGGGAAACATGCCCGAATCAGAAATCATTTTGGTATTAGTATGTTTGGCCTTACGTTTACCTAATACCAAAATGAATTCTGACTCAAGCACATTTCCCTTATATTATTGTATTATTTGTATTCGGACAGTATTTATGCGTGTCACTGGATAGTTATTCTGTCAAACAACGTCACCGAAATGAAATAAAATGAAATAATAGCCAATCGCACCTCGAAACTGCGAGCCGCTGTCGCCAGGCCCTTAAACTTGAAATAAACTTGTACTACGTTATAAGCGCAAACAGCTTCACAACTTTGACCCAGGCACGATAGATATCCACTCTCATTTTTGTAGTGAGCATAAACCAAGATTGTGCGATTTTTTTTTTGTTTTTACTTAACGTTGTTTCTATCGTGTGTATATTCTATCGTGTTTGTGTGCAATAAATTATTTTCTATATCGAAGGGCATTATTCTCTATGACATAGGAGATTCCTTGCACCAAACCGTGTGAAGTACCCTGAAGCGTTATTCACTATATGACCATGGCAATCGCGTTTGCATTTAGATCACGTTGTGACATCACACGGTTAAGTAAGACAAAGCATCTCCTATGTCATAAAGAATAAAGCCCAAGTTCACGTTTTGACGTTACACGGTTTGGGGCAAGGAATAGAAGATTCCGTCATAGAGAATAATGCCCCTGGACTCCTCTTAACTGATGGTGAATGCGAACGCGACCCCTTCTCGCTACACCTTTCGCGGAGGATGTCTCACAGGGGGGGTTTTAGTGGGTTCGAGCCCCGCATACTGCCTTCCGTCACCCCCATGGCGGAAGGGAAATGCGAAGGCATTTTCCTTTAAAAAAAAAGGTTCTCCTCCCACCTGTAAGCCGTAGATATGTGGACGAGAGCTTTCAACTTGGTGCAGGCCCGGGCTAGCCGGCACATCTCCCTGGTTCCTCTGACGTTGATCTCCACTGCAGTTTTGAGGGGTTCGTCGAATCGGACCGTCGCTGCTCCGTGGAAAATTATCTCTACCTGAAACATAGGAGTTTGTTACAAACTTAAATAAATAAATAAATAAATACTTATAACTAGAGTTTGTTGAGAAAATCTGTAAACAGTGTTAAAGGAAAAATCGTGCTAGATCCGTTAAGGGCGTGGAGTACCCATCATTTCTGACTTATTTCACTATGAAACAAAAATTAAATAAAAAAAAATAACATAAAAAAATAAACATTCTAATATTTTTTTTATTTCTTAACTTTCACTTGTCTACTATGGTCTATTCAATTAACTTATACACTATTTTAATGATTGACGTCCTAAAGCATCATAGTACACATGTAAAAATGCAATAATAATAATTATAAGATACACAAAATAAACCAAAATAGTCGAATATCTCGAAAAGGGTTAAGTTTAGGGTAGGGTGTTTCATAGTGAAATAAGTCAGAAATGATGGGTACTCCACGCCCTTAACGGATCTAGAATGATTTTTCCTGTAACCCTGTATAAAAGGCAAAAGTGATTGACTGATGACAACGCACAGGCCAAACTCTCAGAGCCAGAAACTTGAAATTTCACACACGTATTCCTCATGAAACGTAGGCACCCACTAAGAAAGGATTCCAAAATTCATCGCCCAAAGGGGTGAAATAGGGGATAAAAGCCACGCCACTTTTGCCACGCTTCCGCTGGTTTGCGGGACGGTGACGGAAAACATAGTTAGGAAAATGGCATGTCGTTTACACCATAAATTTTTAAAACATGTGTCAAGTGAAGATGACTGTCAGGCGCCAATCTTTCACCACTTGCTTCGAAAGAAACTATACACGACAAGATTATGAACTTACCTCGTTGATGATCTTGATCTTGTCTTCAGGGCTGATGCCCAGATCCAGCTGACCGACATCTCCTTCTATGATACGAATCTTGTCTATGAAGTTGGGTTGTTGTTTTCTCAGTTTATCGTAGAGCTGAAATAAAACATGAATAAATATTGATGGGCTTTCCATGTGGTGACTAACCACCCATACATACATTTTATTTTGGGCACCCATACATTTGATCCCATACATTTTATTTATTTATTTATTTCACGCCGGAACGGCTGAACGGATCTGAATCAAACTTAGTAGAGAGATACATTATAGTCTGGAATAACACATAGGCTACTTTTTATCCCGTGGGAATACCGGGATTTAAATCTGCGCAAGTGAAACCGCGGGGCGCAACTAGTATTATAAACGCGAAAGTTTGTAAGTATGGATGTTTGTTAGGTACTCTTTCACGCCGGAACGGCTGAACGGATCTGGCTGAAACTTGGCAGATAAAAGATTTTACCTAGTCTGGAATAGCACATAAGCTACTTTATATCCCGTGAGAATACCGGGATTTAAATCTGCGCGCGTGAAACCTCGGGGCGCAACTAGTATAATAAATGTGAAAGTATGGATGTTTGTTTCTCAATAACACCAGAACGTCTGAACCGGATCTGGATGAAATTTGCGACAAAGATGCCGGGATAGGTTACCAGGATTTAAAACTACGCGAATGAAACCGCGGGGCGCAGCTAGTTCTAGAAATGCTTACCACATCATCAAACTGTTCTTGCAACCTCTTAGCGATTTCCTTGTTTTTCTTCGGTCTGGCGAGTAGATACAGCTTAGATATTTCAGGGCACGATCTGAAAAGAAACAAATAGTACGTTAGATTTGTAAAAAGGTCTCAATACCATCTATTTACTTATTTACCTATATATATTACTAGTGGCTCTGGGAGCTGTAGACCTCGCTAGCATACTAAAAGTGAGCTATTCGAGGAATGTAATGTGCAAGTGCATTTTCCGTTTTGTGATTTTTTTGCATCATCTTGTGTAGAATGAGGTCCTTTGTGTTTCTCTCAAATTTGATTGAAACCTATCGATTGTTTGATGAGCTATCCTGTTCATCATGCTGAAAATCCTTATCAGATCTTCGCCAAACTTTTATGAGACCAACTTATAGTTACTAGGTACCTTTCAAATAAAAAAAGAATATTCGAAATCGGATCTCATTTGGTGGAGATATCCAGTATATCAAATAGCCCCCTTTTTTGCCCTTTTTTGGGGGAAGTACCCTTCCAATCAAAAATCCCCGACGACAAAAAAAATCTAATAAGTCATATAACCTGTGTACCAAGTTTCGTCCAGATCGGTTGAAAAATGCGACCTGTAAAGGAGAACAGACAGACAGACAGACAGACATCCGGACAAACGCATTTTTGGCCAATGTGGAAACTGAGACGCTTCGCTCGCTCGGTCAATTAACGAACTTAAAAAAGGAGGAGGTACAATTCGCCTGTATTTTTTTGTTTTTTTTGTTCGTTACCATACCTATAACTTTTCTTATAAGTCTCTTCGTGCACCTTCTAAAGAGTGGAAGATTGGTTGCACCAATCTTCCATACTGTAACAATTCTCTCCTTCCAAAGGTTGTCTGGAAGAGATCTCTTTCAGTGATAAGACCGCCTATTGTACTACAATTTTTTTATATTTGAAGTGTTTTTAGTTCATTTTGGTGTACAATAAAGAAAACTTTCATTCAATGTTGAAATGCGCGGGCGAGTGGTACATTAGGCAATTCATCGCCTTGTGTTACCTGGGAATACGATCGCCCAATGCGTTTAAACCCTAATCTGCGATACTATTTTAGCTACCTATTGTGTGGTCCCTTTAATATTCAGTGGACGTAGCCAGAGCAGTTAGATTTAACATATCTAATTTTATTGTATCGAATCTAAATCGATCATCTAATTTTACGTACTACTATGATGACTCATTACTACACAATCGATAGCACCGTTATGGCCTCAAGGTGAATAAATGACCCTGTTTGAGGCCACAACTTTTTATTTTATTTAAATTCAACATCTATAAAGATGAACTTTATACAAAAAGCTCATCCTATCCTACTAATATAGGTACATGCGAAAGTTTGTAAGTGTGGATGGATGGATGGATGTTAAGCCGCGGTGCGCAACTAGTAAATATAAAACTTGACATGGGTATCGTAGTGGCTGCGTTCTTGCGTAAGAGCCACGGGAGACCAGCGTTATTGTAGCGTACCTATGCTGTTTATAGCATACGCTACAATATCACTCAGGTACTTTTAAGACTTTAAGACTACGACAAGAGCTAATTGTGACTCTCGCTCGCACGTTTAGACTTGTTGAAAGATATAAAATCACTAAACCCATTCAGTTTTCCTACTTAAAAGTTTGCTTTTCTAGTTTTCGTACATAAGCAAACTTTTGATCAGGAAAACTTGCATCAATCAAAATGAAATTTTCACTAAACTATGCGCAATGTGATTGCACACAAAGTGGATGTTTGCAATTTTTCAACATTTGAATTTGTGATTTTATATCTTTCAAAATGTCGAATCGTGCGAGCGAGAGAAATATTAGGTGTTGTCAACGCCTTAAAGTTAGACACCGTTTTGTAGTACGTGTATTTTTTTGGATTTTGATTCGATTTGATTTAAAAATGCGAGCATAAGTGCCTAGTCTGTGACTTAATGGTGATGCTATTTTGTCCACTACTTGTCAACCACGACCTTAATCCAAATACCGATGAGGCAACGGTAGCTGACAGTGCGTGACTTGACTTCAAACTAGTACCCCAAGTCATCCTACTAATATTACCTATAAACGCGAAAGTAAGTAAGTATGGATGGATGGATGTTTGTTACTCTTTCATGCCGGAACGGCTGGACGGATCTGGATGAAATTTGGCAGAGAGATGGATTATATTAGTCTGGAATAACACTTTGGCTACTTTTTATCCCGTGGGAATAACGGGATTTAAATCTGCGCGGGTGAAACCGCAGGGCGCTACTAGTATACAATACTAAGACCATGTCCGTGGCAACGCGAATGTCAACGCTCTCTCTCTCTCTCTCTCGCGTTACCGTACGCGTTTCCTTTCGCACATTGCCCATTTTTTTTCATACAAGCTGGTGAAACAAGCAGATGGCCCACCTGATGTTAGGTGTCTCATCTATAACAAAGCATTGCCTCGTAAGTCACACACGATAGGAACGTGCCCTACGATGCATTGCCCTGCGTCCATCAACTTGAGGCATACAGATGTTAAGCCTCACGCGCCTGTAATCACACCGGCGACCACACCCTTCAAACCGAAACACAGCGTTGCTGCTTGGCGGTAGAACAAGGCGTGGTGGTAGTACTTCCCCGGACGAGACACACAGTCCCGCATTTGAGCTAAGTGTAAAGTAGTGTAAGCGCGGTATTTTGATTTCGACGTCGAACGTCGACCATTTTGTATCCGAATATCCATAAAAATAACTCAACTCAAAAAAAGAGAAGAAGAATGTTCCGCAGTCACTTGGGTGAGCTGTCGGAATATAACTTGACACGCATTTAAGGTCAATTACCCTTTCAATTGTAGAATCAGATAATCAGATTACAATGCACTTCAATTACCATTTGCCGAGTCACTTGTCGGCTCAGCTATTGGAATAATAAAACTAGCTTTAATGTAATACCTAAGTTCATGAGGAAACGAGTCAGTATTCTGGCATTTGTTTTATTTTTATGTGACGTGCTGATGGAACAAGCAAGATAGAGCTATATACCACTATTTTGAAACTACCAAAAATTCAGCAGTCGTGTTTGTTATTAAGTATAATAGCGCCGTCAGAACTTTTAAATATCTACCACCAAGTTATCGAGGTTTGCTTTTAGCCAAAAACGGTGATTAGAATAATTATCTAGTACTTAAGTGGTAACCAAAGTCAAAAAGTATTTATTATTTTGAATCACAAGAACTTTAAATTCTCTAAAAACTAGGTGAATCTAAGGTGCTAGCTAACGGAAATTTGTAACAAGCATTAAATCATAAATCACAAAAGTTTGTTCTCATCATTCTCATCACACAACTGTTAGTTTTGTGTGGGGATAGAACCCACGGCCTACGGTGCAGAAGGTCGAGCTACCGCTGAGCTGTGAGAGCTGTAAAAGTTCACAAGGAGTGGGGAATTCCCAAGGATATAAACAAGGAAAACCCGTGTAAAATCGTTTCTTGGGAGAATGCTAACTGGATTGTACCTATAATAGTTATACTTAGAAGGTTCGGTTGGGTAACCATGCGTTGCGTAAAACATTTAATGTGTAATAAAAAAATGTCTTATAATTATATTAAGAGTAGAGCTCTTTGTGAAGGGCTCGTCCTAAGAAGTACTACCACCAGGCCTTTTTCTGCCGCCAAGCAGCAACGCTGTGTTTCGGTTTGAAGAGTGTGGTCGCCGGTGTAATTACAGGCACATGAGGCTTAACATCTGTATGCCTCAAGTTGATGGACGCAGGGCAGTGCATCGTAGGGCACGTTCCTATTGTGCGTGACCTACGGGGCAATGTTTTGTTTATAGGTGATGGTTACCACTTAACATCAGGTGGGCCATCTGCTTGTTCTATCAGCTAGTTGTATTAAAAAAAATATTTTGTAAGTATATAATGTATTAAATATATCAGTTACCTAGTACCCATAACACAAGCTTTGAGTGACTTTGGGGCTAGACGGTGCTCTGTGGATTGTCCAGCATTTGTATATTACCTAAATCTTAAGCGTGGTTTTTCAGACAATGCTAAACTGTATTTTTTTATGAACCTAGTAAGTACCTACCCAACGAAGTCATTAAGTATTTTATTTTTTAATTGCCAATTATTTGTATTTTGGCATAGTATAATTTATTGTTGTTACACGCGATTTTTTCCATATTTTTATGTTGTTATCTCAGACCAAATAAAAACTAAAAGACGGACTTCTGTGAACAGCAAAGTGAAGCCAGTTTTCTAAAGATGTGTTGCGTCACGCAACACACAACAACACAACAACTAAGCTGAGGTTGTTATTGTGCGCGTCACGCAAAAAGAACGCCGGAGAACTAGGTACGTTCTTTGGAGGGTGGTTGCCCGTAGATTTCTTCGGAAAAGTTATGTTATAAAAACGATATTCTACTATTATATTCTTGCTCAATATTATATTGTATGAGTAGCAAAGCGAATTCTAAATATCAATAGTCCAAATAAATAAATCGTAAACCTCATGGTCACACTAAATGGCTGTGTTTCGCATTTGAATCATAACGATAACACTTGCGATTCTGCATACACACATCATTACAACATTTTACTGTTCATTGCTCGGTAGTAGCTTTGCCTACTGCGCTAGGCGATCCATAAAGGATAAACATCATCATCTTCCTGCCCTTATCCCACGCGTGGGGTTTTCTTCTTCCACTCTCTATCATTCCGGTTTTCTTTATCACTCGGTTTTCATTCCTTTCTTCTTTCACACTCATGTCATCTTTTGAGAAAGACAGTGAGCTGTCCATCCATATTTTCTTTAGCCTGCCTCTCCTAAAACTAATCACACGCATTACTTATCTTATCTTACACTCTTCTCGCATTATGACTTTCTTCCCTCCTCATGACATGCTCATACCCATACCATGCTAACATATTCACAGAGAGCAACATAATGTTTGTTTTCTCTGTTTAGGCAAATAAGGCGTTGACAATGACAACACCTAATTTACCTCTCGCTCGCACGATTCGACATTTTAAAAGATATAAAATCAATAAACACAATTTTCAAAAATCGCAAACAAACATTTTGTGTGCAATCAAATTGCACTCAGTTTGGTACTAATTTCATTTTGATCGATTTTAGTTTTCCCACTCAAAAGTTTGTTTATAAACATTATTTATTTATACATATATGTACTAAAACTAGAAAAGCAAACTTTAAAGAAGAAAACATGTATCGATTAAAATGAAATTTTTACTAAACTGTTCGCAATGTGATTGCACACAAAATGGTTGTTTGCGATTTTTCGAAAATGGGAGTAGTGATTTTATATCCTTCAACAAGTCAAAACGTGCGAGCGAGAGTCACATTAGCTCTTGTCTTCACCAGTGCAAAGCAGTAAAAGTTACCTAAACTATAGGAGGTACTTGACAGATCAGTTAGCGTATAAACTTCTCACGTGAACTGTATTTTGAATTCGATTGCCTGTTTATTTATTTACTAGTGACCCGCCCGCGCGCCCCTGCTTCGCACGGGTGCACATATATCATGCATGTATTATACACATAAACCTTCCTCTTGAATCACTCTATCTATTAAAAAAACCGCATCAAAATCTGTTGCATAGTTTTAAAGATTTAAGCATACATAGGGATATAGGGACAGGGAAAGCTACTTTGTTTTATACTATGTTGTGATTTATCTTTCGGTATTGCCAACGCCTCACTATGTTAGATTGTCACCAACTGGAACTTCATTTTATATGATTTTGTAACAAGGATCTTACAAAACGGTAGGAACCAATCCGTAAGTTTTTTGTCTGTTCTTCTAGGCTAGCTTGGTCGTGTGGAAATGGCACATAGCTTTAAGACGTTTGAAAGTAAAGCCTCTCGCCCACAGGCGCGATCTAAACGCGTGTCCGGACGCGCGATCAGTTTGTCATATTGTTGTTACACGCAATGTATAACGTAAATAAAAAAAATAATAATAATAATAATGCTCGACAATCCACACAGCACTATCTAGCCCCAAAGTAAGCTATTCAAAGCTTGTGTTATGGGTACTAGATAACTGATATATTTAATACATTATATACTTACATAGATAGATATTTTTTTATTATACATAGAAAACACCCAGACCATCGGAACAAATTTCTGCAGATCGTACACAAATTTGTTCCATGGCGGGAATCGAACCCGCAACCTCTTGCGTCGCAGGCAGGCTCTCGCCCGCTGCGCCACAGAGGTCGTCATCATACAACGAAAACATAAAACGTAATTTTATTTTTTTTGTTCTTCTTTCTTTCCGCAATCAGTTGGTGTACTATAGGCGGAGGAGTGGATGAACGAATGGCGGTTAGGGTCCAGACGCAGCAGTCATTTCCCCCTTGTTTTTTTTTCAGTTGAGTTTATTGTTGTATTGATGTTACACGCAATGTATAACATAAATGTCACCTAAAACGTAATGTAAAAAGCGCAATCGCAGGACGCAGAATCGCAGAACGCGCCAGTGGAGTTTTTGATTCAATAGTTTTGGACTTTGACATAAAATTATTGCTAAAAACATAACTAACAACTATACAAATATAACAATAACTAGATGGACGGACCTGTTTAAAGAAGGGAGATACCAGTTCTACGATGTGATCCGAATGGCCACCAATAGAATAAGCTGGAGACATGCAGTCCACTCCAGTACAGGAAAGACATCTTTGAGTCACCACAATCTTCAGTTATGAAGTGCCGACCATAGAAGAAGAAGAACAAAAAACACGACTTCAAATTCACTGAAAAATACACTCATTCTACTCATACTCAAAAACTGTTCGTCAGATCTAACTGAAATTTAAATCGGACCACATGACAAGCACTAGCTTTCGAGAAAAGAAGAATCATCAAAATCGGTCCACCCAGTAAAAAGTTAGGTTAGGTAACAAAAAGTAGCAAGTAACAAAGTAAGTAACAAAGTGTAAGTAACAAAGTGTAAGTAACAAAGTGAGGTAACAAAAATAAAAAACGGTCGAATTAAGATTTAAAATCAGCATGTATCTAACTTACACTATATAATGTATTTAAATTAAATTTGATTTAATTGTACCTATGACGCCAATATGGTAAAAAGTAAAAAACAGACACTTCGTGCGTAGTCAAAACAATAGGTACAGACAGGATACCTACATAGACGTAGGTAAAGTCGATTATATTTAATCAGTTTGTGTCATCATTATAAACATCTTTACCTACTAGTTTTCGTAGTAGGTACCTATTTGTGCAAACTTTTTGGTAGGAGGAACTTTTTTAGGTTTGTTAGGAAATAAATATAGCTTAGTAATAAATTTAATAAATTCAACTCAGTACCTAGGTACTTAATTAATTTAAATTTTTCTTAAATGATGAAATGTGAGCGAGAAGTTACTTAACGGGGGTCAGCCTCTTAAGCCGAAGGTTATGCACTCAGTTTCCGGGTAAATAATTTAAAAGTAAGTTGATTTACATTAACACGTTAAGTGCGAAACGAGGCCTAAATCACCCCTCATGCAACTTCCTTGTGGTGCGGCAAGGAAAAACGTGAACATCTCTGTCGTGCTTTGGTTTGGTCCAGTATAGAAAAGAGATAAATGTATATTTGAGACGCGCTAATGGTCCCGGACTCGGTGGTATACCTACCTTGGTACCGGATGTCTTAGGCCTCGTACCGCACTGAATTAATATAATTTTAATGCAGTGCGGAACGAGGCTAAAACGTCCCATATCCCCCCGGACCTCGTACCGCACCCAACGCGAGCTTCCCGCGACTAGTGTTGTGCATCACGTCGATTGGATCGTGAAGCTGACTAAAAATCCAAAAAGATTTTGACTCAGTGCTCTCAGTGCAAAAAATCTTATTGTCTACCCTTTTTCAATGAAAAACACTCATAAATAAGCACAAAATATATATTGCTATTTTTTATAAAAAATTATATTGTTACTGATTTTTTTATATTAATTCGAGTTCTAATAAGTGTATTTTTAAAGCCCGAGGCAGAATACATAGGATAGTTTCTTTTCTACTTCTGGTTTTCTTTTTTTTCTATTCTGTGAACCGCATTAAGATTTTCACACAAAAATAGATAAACGTCGTTGCGTCGATATTATTTTTCCCATCACTAATCTTAGCGAAAATTTACCCTATTTCAGTGCGTTACGAGGTGTATAAGATCCCATATTTTGTTTTGCCAATAATTCCTAAACTAGCTATCAGATCCCGGGGCGACGGTAGATTAGGGTTCATCAATTCACTGTCTATATCGATAAGGACAAATTTTTTTATTTATCTCTGATTTCGCGCCAGAAAATGGATTTTAGTCTGTTAAAGGAGGTGGTCTAATAGACCCCGTGGCGCCCTAACGTCTGGTCACGGTGCGGGCCGATAACACCTCGTGCCGCAGGAACGGAAAGTTTGCAAAAATTGGTGCCGCAGCTAACGTGTTAAGTGACCTAAGATAATATTAATTTTGCCAGAATCGTGTTTTAAAATTAGAAATTTATTCATATATTCCGCAACGCAGTAAGTTTATTTTGTACCTGGCTACACACTCCAAAACCAGAAAGCTATGGTCTATTTTTGGCTTTTACTAAACCAGAAGAGTAGTAGAGGGCTCTTTGTGAAGGACGTCCGGGCGATTTTTGGAGCGGGCTGGTATGTAGGTGAACATATTTTTAGTGGAAAAATTTCTTTTCAAACTCAATTATGGCACCCGTAAGGAATGCAAGGAGTTATTAAACTACTGAACGGAGTCATTTTTACAGATCAGTGTACAGTGTATACTCCTTGGGCACCTGTCCGTCATTCAATCAATCGGACTGTCAGTGTCAAGTGATTTGTATTAAATACCTACCTAGTCAGTCCAAGTCAAGTAGGCCGTCGTCATTTGTTTTAAAACAAAACGTTGGCGGTTTTCTTGAAATTTCAAACACACATCTTTCAGTAAAAATATAATAACGACTGGTTTAGTTTTCGGACTCCCTATCAACCAGAGGCTACCACTAAACCACCAATGCTCTTACACACCTGTTTCACAAATCACAGATTCTTAACGCATAGGCTTTGCATAAGCCTCAAGGAGACGTGACACGCAAGACATTTGCTATTAGATCACATTTAGCTTGCTTTTGTCACAACATCTTATATCCTTCTAGGCAGCGTTGCTGTGTTTCTGTAAGTAGGTAGTTGCCGGTGATATTACAAGCACATATTGTTTATAGATAGGTAGAGGTCGCGTCACGTAAAAGAACGCAGAACGCTGGAAGGAGGGGGAGGGGTTGTGATGGCGGTAGTGTTTTGTATGTGCAATCATATCCCCTCCACTGTTTTCCAGCGTTCATTCTAAATGACGCGATGTCTAACCCTAAGCTGAGTTCTTTGTCGTTTTTCGTCGTTCGAAAGAACACACCAAAATCTATACAAAACAAACTGATTTTCAAAATACCTACTCAGAAAATTCCAAACTATGTTTTTCATTTCGTGGTCGCCATTCGAAAACCTTTAATCCTCAACGGTTTTGACACCCTCGAGTATACCTATATAATTATTACCTATAGCTAAAATAAATAGCTACTAATACTTTACCGCGTAATTTTATTCCTTTTTTCTATGTAATTTTTATTATAAAAACTTTATTCGTAGTTTTTTTTTAACTTTCGCGATCGTAACACATAATTAATTTGAAATATTACACGGGTATTTAACGCGTTTACTTTATTCGTATGTAGATAAAACCCAAAAAAAGCTATATGGCGAAAGGACCTAAACTTGCGATGCAAAAATAAAAAGTAACAGCTTACCTCATTAGCTTCTCCACCATGAGTTTTCCAAGGAAGCCAGTGCCTCCCGTCAGAAGCACAGTAGACCCCGCGTAGAACTTCTGTATCTGCGACTCTCCCAGAGCCTCGATCTCGTCCTTCATGTCCATGTATGTTATGTCGCCTCCTTGCTTCGGCTCCGTACGCGACGGATCTATGTCTGTCGCTGTCATTCTGGAATGAAATAGGCTTTTGTCAATGTCAATGTCAATGTCAAATAAAATACTGGACGCCCCGGAAAAAACAGTTTAAAGCTCTATTCTGTCAAATAAAACACTGGACGCCACGAAAAAAAAACCATAAAGGCTCCCTACTCCAGGCGCGTCTGCGAATCTGCGTCTTGCGATTGCGTTTTTGCGATAAATGTTCTCAGTAGAATTTGTACTAGGACGCGCAAAAAGTTATACTGTTGCAATATAAACCATCTTCCTACAATATATAGGACAATCGAAACACAGGTCCGGACGCGCGTTCAGATCGCACCTGTGGGCGAGAGGCTTTATTGGAAAAATGATATAAGAAAATTACAGAGAAAAGTGAGGTTATGGATTTATGACTTTAGACTAGGTACTCCAACAGGAGCGGTATAGTAGTTTGTGTCCTATGGGACCAAAATAACGTATTTAGAGCAAGAGTGATTATTTTAATCCAGAGCAAAGTGGAGAATTCTTCGAGTAGGATCGTAGCGAGGATGGGTGGTGATAGTCTTGGTTTTTATACAAGTATGTTTTTACAAAAAAAAAGTATCGCACACATCAGCTTTCTGGCTACCATTTATATATGTAAATACAAGGTTTGCTTAGTAGTAAGTTTATGGTATTAGGTATTGTGTGGAAAATCCATTTATTTATTAAAACCAGCCGCGCGCTAATCTAAGCTTATATTATGTTGTTCTCCATCAATGATCTTGCAAGTTTTGTAACTCCGTGTTTCTAGACTTCGTCAATTATTTATTATAAACACCCACATTATAATTTGCGAAATAACTGGCCGTAGAAGTGTTACGCGTTACTCAATATTCAATAAAGGACGTTCACTTCAAACAGTCCTAGATTTTGCAAAGCTTAGCTGTATGCCTGAAGTTTATGGACGCAGGGCAGAGCGTCGCGTCGTAGGGAACGTTCTATCGTGCGTGACTTACGAGGCAATGCTTTGTTATGGTGATGGTTACCACTTTATATATCACTACGTAATCACTACATAGTAAAACAAAGTCGCTTTCTCTGTCCCTATGTCCCTATGTATGCTTAAACCTTTAAAACTACGCAACGGATTTTGATGCGGTTTTTTTTAATAGATTCTTGATTCAAGAGGAAGGTTTACCTATATGTTTAATACATGCATGATATAGTAGAACAACAATGTGCACCCGTGCGAAGCAGGGGCGCGCGGGCGGGTCGCTAGTAAAGTTATAAAAAGTAGTAAAAAACAGTAATACTCTAGTGTTTACATAGGTAACTACCAAATAGGTAGATAAAAGTTTAATTGATAATTTATTCGATCGCGACTTAGCGGAAGTCTGCGCCAGTGAAATATTAAGTAGGTATAGAAATAAATATGCAACAGGTACCTACTACATATTCCATCTCTGTATCTATATTATTTAAAATTTAAATAATAAAATTTAAAATAGCCAAGTATTACCTACACGTTTTATACGTGTAATACTTAGCTATTTTTAAATTATATAATAAAAAAAGTTAAATAGAAAAAATATTAATTTATGCAGACAAGTTTTTTAACTATATAGTTTATTTCCTAGCTGACATTTCTAGTGGTTTTAATAATAGTAATAGTCAATAAGGTGGGGGACTAGTGGGGGACTAGCCTAATGTACCTAATGACCTATTTATACTGTTGCCATCTTATCCTACTAATATTATAAACGGGAAAGTTTGTATGGATGGATGGATGTTTGTTACTCTTTGACGCCGGAACGGCTGAGCGGATCTGGATTAAATTCGGCAGAGAGATTGTTTATAGTCGGGAATAACACATAGGCTACTTTTTATCCCGCGGGAATACCTACCGGGATTCAAATCTGCGCGGGTGAAACTGCGGGGCGCAACTAGTATTTTATAGATCAAACTGAAACTGAAACTGAAACAGCTTCACGGCTTTTTGATCCCCAGGCACGGTAGATATCCCTTCAGATCTTTCAGTACCAAGTAGGTACTAAATTCAAGATTCTTTGAGGATGTCTAAGGGGGGTAGTCAGAGGTACGTCCAAACATTACATTTGGCACATACCCACATTATATATACCCACATTTTTTTATAGATCAAGTGATTCCAAAATTGGTATTCCTATATTAAAAAACCGCTTAAATAACGGCGACTATTTTTATATAGCAGGTAACATTAGGAATGCAAGTTTCTGGTTACAGATTACTACCTACTATCTATAATAAGAGCATTAGTCTAGTGATAGCTGCCCCGCCTTCCGATCCCAAGGTCGTGGGTTCAAAACCTAGCGTGCACATGAGTATTTATATCCAAAAATGTATGTGCACAGTGTCAGTACACTCAAACGGTGAAGGAAAACATCGTGAGGAAACCGACATTGGAACCAAGAAGTTCTAAAACATGTGTCAAGAGCTAAAGAATCCTCTACCTCTTAAAATCCTCTCACCACACTGTTCGAAAGAACTAGTGACAAGACAAGAAGAAGAACTTTGAGCATTCTACACTACACGGCGTAGCCTTTGTTCCTCAATATTTTTACTTTCGTTTGTTATCTAAGCACTCATTGTGTAGAATACCATTTATATAATGAACGTATTGTTTAAAAATAATTATATTGAAGGTAGGTGCCTAAATAAAAACAAGTGAACATCTAGAGCAGTGGCTCTCAAACTTATTCAGTTT
This sequence comes from Plemyria rubiginata, assembly GCA_963576535.1. Taxonomy (NCBI): domain Eukaryota; kingdom Metazoa; phylum Arthropoda; class Insecta; order Lepidoptera; family Geometridae; genus Plemyria; species Plemyria rubiginata. The sequence goes on from OY754933.1 coordinate 4,857,582, forward strand.
ACCACCCACTTTGACAATAAATTACTAGCTGATTGTCGAAACTTCCTAACTACCTACAAAGAACTAACTTTTAACCATATTTCTCGCAAATAATTTTTTTTTATTAAAATATTAAATATTAAGATAGCTGAGTGACTGCCGATTTTGTCGTCCTGTCCTAACCAATATACCAAATCGTCGGCTTATTGTTAGAAGTCACAAACTACAAAAAGTCACTAACTACCTTTATTGGACCGGCGCGTGATGCACTCGCCTGAATGAGAACCCTATTTTCTGGCCTCTCTAAATAATCGATGTAGTAATACAGTTGATATTTTTTTTTTTGTACTAGGTGAAATACAAGCCACTTCATTCTAAGCCACTTCAAACTGCCCTTATATTCTCTGGGCGTTTAACGCCCCCTATATTTCTGGGAGCCTATAGCGCCTACGAGGGGGGGGCGTGATCACCCACTTTGAGAAATACTGATCTACAGGCAACCTCAGAAGAAACCATATATGTTCAGACAAATTACGTGTATTTTGTAAATTATTTGATTCATTTTTTATTAAAAATAAAAACATGTTTATAAGAATTACAACCTGAAGGCACAATCAACCAAGATGTGTGTGCAATCATTGCACACACGCATCGCGATTAAAAAAAATAACCACAGTATTTATTACATACTAGCGACCCGCCCGCGCGCCCCTGCTTCGCACTAGTGCACATATCATGCATGTATATACATAAACCTTCCTCTTGAATCACTCTATCTATTAAAAAAACCGCATCAAAATCCGTTGTAGTTTTAAAGATTTAAGCATACATAGGGACATGGGGATATAGGGACAGAGAACGCGACTTTGTTTTATACTTTGTAGTGATAGTGATACCGTTGTCGGTATTCCCGAAACGATACAACTTAGGAATTATTAAGACCAAGAGGGAATAAGTGGATTATAGCTAAGCGTGCTCCACCTTAGACTGCATCTTCACTTAACATCAGGTGAGTTGGCAGTCAAACGCCTAGCTATCTAACAGTACAAAAAAAACAGCAGTTGTCTGTGTTTAAGGTGAAGACACGAGCTAATGTGACTCTCGCTCGCACGTTTTGACTTGTTGAAGGATATAAAATCACTACTTACATTTTTGAAAAATCGCAAACAACCATTTTGTGTGCAATCACATTGCGAACAGTGAAGTAAAAATTTCATTTTGTAAAATACATGTTTTCCTACTTAAAAGTTTGCTTTTCTAGTTTTCGTACTTAGGCAAACTTTTGAGTAAGAAAACTTGCATCGATCAAAATGAAATTTTTACCAAACTATTACAGTTTGGTAAAAATTTTCATGCAATTTGAATGCGCACAAAATGGTTGTTTGCGATTTTTCTAATTGTGTTTAGTGATTTTATATCTTTTAAAATGTCGAATCGTGCGAGCAAGAGGTAAATTAGGTGTTGTCAACGCCTTAAGTAGTAATGTAAAACTCTGGCTTACTTAATTTTATGCCATTTTAAATTTGCTAATATACCTAATTTAATTACGCAATTCGCATACCTGTGGGTAGCCAATAATGACAATGGTGACCTTTTCATTATTACGCAGGCAACTATTTGCTAGTTCTTTGATCAAGTTTTGATAATACATAACAACATTCATCCTATATGTTATTCAACAACCATAAAAAAGCACTAAAACGTTCTAATTTGTTGATGTTTTAAGAACCAAAATGTCCACGCTTTTTTACACTAAAAAAAGCTAAAACCTAATGGTATGGACGAAAACCTCTTGGTCTTAATGGTATGGTATTTGCTAATATACCTAATTTAATTACGCAATTCGCATACCTGTGGGTAGCCAATAATGACAATGGTGACCTTTTCATTATTACGCAGGCAACTATTTGCTAGTTCTTTGATCAAGTTTTGATAATACATAACAACATTCAGCCTATATGTTATTCAACAACCATAAAAAAGCACTAAAACGTTCTAATTTGTTGATGTTTTAAGAACCAAAATGTCCACGCTTTTTTACACTAAAAAAAGCTAAAACCTAATGGTATGGACGAATGATGTCATTGCCAATAACTATGCAAACTTACGAGTGTTTGAGGCAAATATTTAGTTAACCTTTGGATTTGAACCATCATCGGCACGTTATATCACAATATCAAGATCACGGAGTGAACAACAGACCCTGAGCATGGATCATCAATATGATAAAATTTGACAGAAATTCTCGATTGATTTTTGCATGGAAACGTTCGTTCGTAATTCAAATTTATCGAGAATTACTGTCAATATCGTATCAATGGTCCATACTCGAGGGGCATTCTTTATGGAACCAACTTAGAGGAATACTAATTGTATGCTGTGTGTTCTTGTGGCCAATAAAATACTGTCCATGTCTATGTCCATCGTAACACTTAATTAATTTGAAATATTACACGGTTACAGTCTGCTCGCGACCACGGCTATTGCAACATAGCCGAAATGTCGGGAAATTATTAAAGATAAACGCGATAAATACCGGTGCAATATGCTCTATCCGTTATAAAAAGAATTATCGAAATCGGTCTACATTGTAAAAAGGTAAAAAGTTAAAAGAGAACCTCTTCCGTTTTGTATTCGTCGGTTAAAAAAGAAAGAATATAAAATTAAAGGGAGAAACAATAGCGAAACATTATATTAATATCGTTTAAACAAAAATATAAGAAGCGAGTGTTTGAAATGTTTCCGTTTGCTGAAATTAAAGATAAAGATATTTATTGTTCATGAAACTAGGTACATAATTTTGGTGTTGAAGTTGGTAAGGTCACACTAGTTCAGCCTAAAAGCATATAAACATTACATAAAACTCAATTACACAAGGCACGCGATGCTTAGCATCTGTATGCCTCAAGTTGATGGACGTAGGGCAGTGCATCGTAGATATAGAGGGATAGAGGGCACTTTCATACTGTGCAAGGCAATGCTTTGACTTGCTAGGCGGTTTTTGGACGAGATGTTCTGTGGAACGTCCACCAATAAAACGGCAAAGCGTGATCTAACCACGTATTCTCCGTTCACTCCGGGCCTCGTAAACCGGAGTAAGCACAAGGTCACATCAGCTACTCATCTATTTAAATGCTTATGAAGAGGAAGTGGAAAGCATTATTCAATGGTAAGGTCAACGCAATAGTAAGGAGAACGTGACCTTATAGGCGGTTAACTTCGAAAAAGGAGGTTCTCAATTGGACTGTTTTATGTTTGTTACGTCCTTTTTACAGGGTAGACTGATTTTGATGATTCTTTTTTAATCGAAAGCTGGTAGTTGTCATCTAAGAACAAGAAAAAATTTCCTTGATTGTCATGTTGTTTCATTTAAATTTGAGTCAAATCTGACGAGTAGTTAGTGAGTTATAGTATAACTAGCGACCCGCCGGCGCGCCCCTGTTCGCACGGGTCATTATCATGCATGTATTATACATATAAACCTTCCTCTTGAATCACTCTATCTATTAAAAAAAACCACATCGAAATCCGTTGCGTAGTTTTAAAGATTTAAGCATACATAGGGACATAGGGATATAGGGACAGAGAAAGCGACTTTGTTTTATACTATGTAGTGATATAGTGATAGTGATATAGTGATAGTGATATAGTGATAGTGATATAGTGATAGTGATATAGTGATAGTGATATAGTGATAGTGATATAGTGATAGTGATATAGTGATAGTGATATAGTGATAGTGATATAGTGATAGTGACATAGTGATAGTGATATAGTGATAGTGATATAGTGATAGTGATATAGTGATAGTGATATAGTGATAGTGACATAGTGATAGTGATATAGTGATAGTGATATAGTGATAGTGATATAGTGATAGTGATATAGTGATAGTGATATAGTGATACTGATATAGTGATAGTGATAGTGATATAGTGATAGTGAAGTACGAGTGTATTTTCCTGTGCACTGAAGTCGGGGTTTTCATGATAGTGTTATTTCTTGCACAAAGTTATTGCTTAAGCAGATGAAACTTAAAACATTATTAAACTGAAGCAGCTTCACGACTTTGATCTCCAGGCACGGTAGATATCCCCTAGATATCTTAGTAACAAGTAACTCCAAAGAGTAAGTAATACTCTTTTGAGGACGTTTTTGGGGAGCAGTCTCACCATACACACATTTGCAGTTGTGGTGTTCCATACGTGACAGGTTGCAAGCCCATCGCCGCTGTTATAATGAATTTTCTCTGGTTTCCTCCCGCGGTGTAACCGTGTTCATGACCGATATTACTAACACTGCGCACATTATAAATAAAAAGTGCATTCACTAATAAAGATCTAACCTTACGTGTTACATTCAGGATGTTGATCATTTCAGCTATCTCAAGATCGTTTGATCAAATTGTTCATCCTTCAAATAGCAAACTGTTTTAAAATGTGTACATAATATTATTATACACTAGTGATCCGCCCCGGCTGCGCACGTGTGCAATGCTTAAATATCAAACACTAGTTGCGCCCCGCGGTTTCACCCACGCAGATTTAAATCCCGGTATTCCCACAGGATAAAAAGTAGCCTATGTGTTAATCCAGACTATAATCTATCTCTCTGCTAAGTTTCATCCAGATCCGTTCAGCCGTTCCGGCGTGAAAGGGTAAAAAACATCAGTTCAAAACATCAGTAAAAACATCCGTTCAGCCGTTCTGGAGTTATAGAGTACTAAACATCCATCCATACATCCATACTTACAAACTTTTGCGTTTTTAATATCAGTAGCATTTAAACCTTCCTCTTGAATCTATTAAAAACAACTGCATCAAATGTGAAAGAATTTTTGAAATCGGACCATTAGTTTTTGAGCCTATTTGAAACATACAAACATACCGACATACATACAAAGTTTTCCTCTTTATAATATTAGTGTAGATTTGTTCGAAGAAGACTAACAGCACACCATACATATAAATCAAGAATACTACATAACATTGACTTTCAGCTCAGCGCTCGACGAGGTAACACGCGAGTCAGTTCAGTGCACAGCGAGTCAATTTCCTGAAGATGCTTCGTAGAGAGGTGAAACACGTGTCGAAGTCTAATTAAATTTATTCCAGCTTAAGGAGATTAGATCAGCGGATTAGTACTACATATTGCTTTGTTCAAGTTAATTTATATTTAACAATGGAGCACCGGTGGTCTAGTGGAAGTGACCCCGCCTTCCGATCGTAAGGTCGCAGGTTCGAATCCGGTCGTGCACCAATGGATTTTTCTATCGAAAAATTTATGTGCGCAATGCCAGTGCTCTCAAACGGTGAAGGAAAACATCGTGAGGAAACCAGTTAGTATTCTAGCAGCGGCGATGGGCTTGCAACCTGTCACGTATGGAATACTAACTACTGCAAAATGTGGGTATGTGCTAAATGTTTGGACGTACCTCTGACTACCCCCCTTAGACATCCTCAAAGAATCTTGAGTAAGTACTTGGTACTGAGATCTGAAGGGATATCTACCGTGCCTGGGGATCAAAGTCGTGAAGCTGTGTCAGTTTAACAATGGACTTCCGCAAAGTCACGCCTGAGTCAATTAACAATACTACATAAAACAAAAGGCTAGTAATAAGTCTCCACATATACAATAAAAAACTTATTTGAGCACAGAAGAAACGGGTGCAAGCTACATACACACAAAAAAATATTAAAATTTTAGAAAAGCTATATGATGTTAATGATAATTATGAAACAAAATACAATAAAATAATAAAAAAAATATACCTATATAAATCTAATCAGCCGAAGAATTGCGAACTCATTATGCGCCTCATCCGCGCTATGCTACAGCCGAATAAGTCAACATTGACACTATACTTTTTAATGTAAATGTCGCACGCACGCCATAGGTATGAATTACAACGATAGTTGGTAGATGCAATATCAAGGTAGAATGTGGGAATGGACCTTCGAGACCTGCCAGGATACTATGTAGTGATTATAAGTAGGTAATTGTTTTATCTTTGAAATATAATTTTTCTCGTGGTACCGACCGTGTCGGAAATACGCGCCTTAACAAGTAGGTACCAACCTATAATGATTATGTACCTATTATGACTACTTTTTATTAGGTAGTAAAGCATCACGTTTTAACAAACAGCGATTTTAGCACCTACATTCAATATGTATTGAACAATTTGAGAGTTACATTTCGCGTTTACGTGCTAGTACAGTCAGCGACTAACTGTGTGTTTCCTCTCTAAACATATGCGTACGGTAACGCAAGAGAAAGAGAGAAAGAGAGTTGACGTTGACAATCGCGTTGCCACGGACATGAGCTGAGTGTAAACTTACCTTCGAGACAACAAGTTGAACGCGATGTCGTATGCCGTATTTACAACTACTTCACTACATAGTATAAAACAAAGTCGCTTTCTCTGTCCCTATATCCCCATGTCCCTATGTCCCTATATATGCTTAAATCTTTAAAACTACGCAACGGATTTTGATGATGATGGGCGCGTGGGCGGGTCGCTAGTTATAATAATAATAAATAAACAGCGATAACGCTCGTCTACTTTACACGCTGACTGTACTAGCTAGCTTTGGTTCCAAATATCTAGTGTACCCATCGCATGTATGTTAATTTGTGTGATAATAATCACACGATAGTAGACTGTTTTTGACACACTGTTTGTTTGTGCCGCCAAGCAAAGTCAAAGTAAAGGTATTTTTTATTCAATAAAATCACAAGGATCACATTGAAACGTGTTAAAGCTAGGTGACCCTAAGTGCTACTTTCACGCGACTAAAGAGTTATAAAGCTTTTAAGAATAGTAGAGCTCCTTGTGTGTGGCTCGTCTGGGGAAGTACTACCACCACTCCTTGTTCTGCCGCCAAGCAGCAACGCTGTGTTTCCGTTTGAAGAGTGTGGTCGCCGGTGTAATTACAGGCACATGAGGCTTAACATCTGTATGCATCAAGTTGATGGACGCAGGGCAGTGAATCGTAGGGCACGTTCCTATCGTGCGTGACTTACGGGGTAATGCTTTGTTATAGGTGATGGTTACCACTGAACATGAGGTGGGCCATGTGCTTGTTCCATCGGCTGGTTTTATAAAAAAACCCTGCTACAGCTGGGCACAAAAGATTTTACAAAATTGGGATCAGTGTATTATATTTCAAAATGTCGAATCGTGCGAGCGAGAGGTAAAATTTACGTAGTTCTTGTCTTCGGTCGCAACTGTCGCAAGTGGGTATACGACCTCGCTCTACGCTGCAGAAGGTTTGCCGGTTAATTATTTTTACATAAACAAGCAATCTGGTATACAGTAATACATGTATAACCACAGTGTGCGGATTCTAGTCAAGGACCACGAGTAAGGCTTTTGCATCTAGGCATAATAAATCCTACTCTATTATATCTCTATATCTCTATTATATATAAACGCGAAAGTTTGTAAGTATGGATGGATGTTTGTTACTCTTTCACGCCGGAACAGCTGAACGGATCTAGGTGAAACTTGGCAGAGAGATAGATTATAGTCTGGATTAGCACATAGGCAACTTTTTATCCCGTGGGAATACGGGATTTAAATCTGCGCGGGTGAATTCGCGGGACTAGTAAATAAATAGTAAATATTGGTGCAAAACCTATTGGTTAATGTTTCTACGTTTCTCCGCTCCGCAGCAGATAGAAGGCAAGAAGATAATGAAAACTGAATCAGATAATAAAAACCCTTTGTGCCAGTGCAGCGCACTAAGACTGTAAGTGATGTAAAATAAATAAAAATTCGCAAGTTCGATTCGACCATGGCCTTGCCGGTATGCGGCTCAATCCTACTTTCCGGACATTTTTTCGGAGTTAATAATTCGAAGGTTAATTGAGAACATTAATAAAACTATGTCAAATTGTTTAACTTATGTTGCTCTTAAAAGCCTTAACGAAAAGACGAGGAAAAAAACCTTTGCGAAGCTCTCATCCGAGGTTTTATTTAACTTTTTTTTTATTAATGACATCTGTTTCCCCTAACATAAACAACATAATATTTTATTTAACTAGTATATAATATATTTACCTACGTACTACCTAGGTACTATACTATACCTATGTAGGTATGTAAATATGTTTGTTCGGATGAAATTCTGCAACTCAATTTTGAAGTAATACATGAGCAAAAAAAAATATCCCCCGAACGAAGCTGGGGACGAGCCACTAGTTATAAATTATCTATATTAATACTATAAACAAAATTAAAACTAATAGTAACAATTATTTAAAAAATATACAAAGTACATATGAGCTATCTGCAGACCGTTGCAAACGATCTATAGATAGCTCAACTGATCCAAATCAGTGCCAGTCGGAAGCGCACCCAAGACACTGGCTGCATTGCCACGGTGAATGGCAATACTAGTAAACTAGTTATCATTATTAAATTAAAAAAATACTATTCAACATTTGCATAGAACAATAACTACACGCTGTGGCGCAGCCGGCGAGAGCCTACCTGCGACGCAAGAGGTTGCGGGTTCGATTCCCGCCTTGGAACAAATTTGTGTGCGGTCTGCAGAAATTTGTTCCGATGGTCTGGGTGTTTTCTATGTATAATAAAAAATATCTATCTATGTAAGTATATAATGTATTAAATATATCAGTTATCTAGTACCCATAACACAAGCTTTGAATAGCTTACTTTGGGGCTAGATAGTGCTGTGTGGATTGTCCAGCATTATTTATTTATTTATTTATTTTTTAATATGGATATATTATTTAACTAATTCACAGAGCTATCAAGTCACACAATAGGTATAATTAATATGCTCTGTAGACATAATACCAGAGTAAACTGTAACTTTACATTAGAGTAAAATTAAAAGTAAAAAAATGCTTTTACATATTTACATTGCGCTAACCATGCATCATCATCCAAACTAAACATACCTATACACAATTTCAGCTCAATAAGTTGAAGATATTGCTTCAAATAGATGTAAATTTCCACCCGAACAAACATATAATACATACATACTTTGCAATGTTAACAAAAGCTTG